>CM018045.1:15533355-15953355 GCA_008638375.1 Nyssa sinensis | reverse complement strand
GGATTTTCAAAACATTGCAAACAATTTCAACATCAAATAACTCCAAAATGTAGTCATGACACCAATTATAGGAACTATTACCAAGTATAGATGAATCTTCATCAAGGCTCCATATGTGATCATTAAGGATGGATGTGGCCTTTATGGTAGATAGTGACATATGATGTTTAATAAAAGTGTAAATTGGCCCAACCCATTAGTGTCAACGAATCGGGCTTAGCAGGCTTGTGAGCTCAATTTTTTTCTTATTGTAAAATTATAAGTTATTGAAAATTTATACATTCTAAATTTAAGAAAAAAAAACTAAAAATAGCAAATTAATTACACATCAATACATTCATAAATAATCAACAAATAAAATATTAATGTAAAATAAATAATTTTTTTATATAAAAATTAGAATTGATGAATGAATTTTTTTATTGTGCAATTGATAATTGATTTAAGTAGTTTAAATACAAAGTATGGAAACTAATATTTGATAAATATAATAAAAGTTAATATTCTTTAATATTTACATATATGATAATTATGTAAAGTATGAATTGATAGGTAAATAATGAAGAAATAAAATAAAAAATTACATAGACATTAATTTGTCAAATTAAAAGTAAATCAAATAATAATAAATAATAAGAATTCTTTGATTTAAAAATTAATAAATAATTACTTTATGTTTTAAATGATTAGGCTTTTAAATATTCAGACTTGTGAGAGTCACTCTTTGGGTGGGATCTCAATTTAAAAATTAAGTTAACATTTGAAATAATGATACTTCAAACTAAGAACAAGCTGGGCTGAGTCAGATAGAAATGGCAATGGGGCGGGTTTGGAGTAGGGTGGCCTTTTCCCAACTCTGACCCCTTTTATATTCTCTATCTCCGATTCTGTCTTGTCTTTATTTAGAGGTTTACTACAATTCCGATCCCAATCCCGTTTATATTTCCCGACTTCATTCCGTTTATATTCTCCGTCTCTAATTCCATTCTGTCCCGAATCTTGATATATATATTTTTTTAGTATGTTAAAACTTTTTTTTTGATAAGTAAATTTTTTTTTTTTTACCAAAATAACTAATATAAGAAAAAATATATGAGCGTAATATAAAAAATCTTAAAACTAATTTTATATAATATTATTTATTGATAAATATCGGATAGATAAAAATAAATAAAAAAATTTAATATATAAACAAAATAAGATCGAAATGGGATGATCATCCTTTAAATCTGTTCTGAATTCAATAAAATTTTAAAAAAAACAACGTGAACTCGTTCTGATTTTATTTATCACCACCTCATATCTACTTTATTGGATACAAGTCATGACATATTACCGTCCTAGACTCGGATTTGACTTGGCTTCGGGCCAAACCTAGCTAAACCCTAAAAATTGAGTCAGATCGGGAGTTTTGCACTCCTACTAGATCTTACTTTTTTTGTTTTTTGTTCATGGTCCCCACTTTTTTCATATAAGTGGGACCAACATGGCAATGTTCCACTTTTTTTCAATTGGAGGGGCGGACAGTCATGCCACGGCGGTTTTAACTTTCTAATTCTAAGCCAACCCAATAGCATTTGGCATATGGACTGGCGTGCCTTTATGTCCGCCACGTGGCGTTTGGTTCATATGGTCCCACAAAAAATCTTCCGTACAACACATATATGGCATATTACATCAATTCTCAGCAGTTTTTCGGTTCGATTGTAATAGTACGTTCCGGTGTTGGCCCCAACCGCGACATTCCATTGTTCTGTGAATTCTTCTAGGGTTTGGGTTTTGGTTTCTTTCCCTTCAAATCAATCCCACAATCTATCCGTGTGAAATCTAAGTAAAGCCTATAAAATATACCAATCAGCCTCAACGCAATCACCTTCTTATCAAAATCATATCACCTTTTTTCTTTTTCTTTTTTTCTTTTTTATTTTTGTTGTTGTTGTTGTTGTTTCACTTCAAGTCTCTGATCACTCTGCATTTCGTATCCATCCATCTGAGATTCATAGAGGTGAGTTTTCATTAGCATCACAAGATCTTCAACTCGATTATTTGTTGTTTTTGTTGTGTGCATTTATGATCAGTGGTTGTAAATATGTCTTTTTGATTCAACAATGCTTCAATGTGATTCAATTTTTGTTTCCAAGGTTTTTCTGATTCTGTGTTTATATATTTTGTGGCTTTCTATGTGGCAGTTGGTTTAGTCTTATTCGAAATTTTAAAATGTTTAATAGGAGAATAGCTCAAATAATGCACAACATATCGATATATATGTATGTAAATATATGTATGTGTGTATATTTCCTTTCCACTTGTTTAGGAGGATGGTGGATTTTTCAGTATTTGAACTTTGCAATTCGAGGAAATTTGGTTCACGTTAGTCTCTCTCTCTCTCTCTCCTCCTTCGTTGTTATTGGTGCGAATGTCATGCTTTATGCATCATTTGATAACTGTTGCACCACCCGCTGATCATGGTTCTTGCGTTTTTCCCTGAATCTTTTGTTGGTGGATGATATTATTAATGAATATAATTAACTCTGGCAAATTCTGAATTTGAGAATTTTTTCAGCTGAAGAATACATTAAACAGTTGGAATTTGATTGTCAAAATCTTGTGGAAACATGGGAAGCCATGTTTGGTACCTGTTTAAAGATATTTAAAATTTTCTGTTTGGTATCCAAGAACCTGGGGAACAGAATTTTACATTCTTTTCTACATAGATGCTGTAATGAAACACTCATTTCATAAAATGTTTTTAGCGGATTTTTTTAGTTGATTATTTTACCTTTTTAGTAGCTAAAACAACACAATTATATCAGAGGCCATGTCGTCGTTCGGGAAATTATTCATAGTATTTTGGGAACTTTGTGCTAATTCCTTTCATATTTAAGATGGTTGTCACTAATGTGGAAGTCACTGATTGTATGTAATAAATCTGTGCAAGGTCTACTTAGGTTGAGTATGATTCTTAATTTGCTCAGCAATAGAATTCTCCAATGTTGTCAGTGCTTATGTGAAGTGAACTTGTGCTCTAGTGCGTTCAATTTCTTTGTTATCCCGTCCTTCAGTTTTGTACAATACATTTATTGATGCATGCATACAAGTTTTGCTCTGTTTGCATGCAAGTTTTGAGTTGGAACATTCAGCAGGTTTATTCATATGTTTATTAATAGATTTATTATGACCCATTATTTTGTCATTTTAACAATTTGCTACTGAAAAGGAGGAAAAGTAGTAGTAACTGGTATGCATTTGTTTCACATATGGTTTATAATTATGTCAACACAGTGATTCTCAGAGTTCTGTGCAAATACAGCAAATATTCCAATGTTCACTGACTTACTACTTTTGCAGCTCCTGAGTCGGTGTCAGAAAGAGCCATCTTCTTCCTGCAACACTGGTATTTCAGACATTCACAATCAATATATGGTGTCCTTCCATGTTATTCCTGGGAAATGAGATGCTTAAAGGTTGCAGACATAGTTAACAGAGATGAACTTATCTGCTCTCTTAACTTCTGCTGGCATCAACATAGCCCTGTGTGTGGTGCTTTTATCATTATATTCCATTTTAAGGAAACAGCCAAGCAATATAAACGTGTACTTTGGCCGAAGACTAGCTCAAGTACGATCAATACACGATGATTTTTTCTGCTTCGATAGATTTGTTCCTTCCCCTAGTTGGATAGTCAAGGCTTGGGAAACATCCGAGGAGGATATATTGGCTACTGGGGGCTTGGATGCTGTGGTTTTTCTCAGAATAGTTGTTTTCAGGTGATTATGTATTGCCTTAAACTAGAAGAAGGTGAAAGTTTTTGATAGGTAGTTTTTGATGGGTAAGACCCGCACATCCACTGTCCCAATTGGGACTCGAACCCTCAACCTCCTCTTTAGGAGGTGGAGGTGGAGGTGATGCCATTTGAGCTAAGTGTGGCTTGGTTTATGCTTGAGCATTTTATGCACTGAATCTCATTTCTAGTTTTGTTAGTGGATAGATGGCTTGAAATTTTCCTTTTAATGTGATCTGTTGGAAATTTTATGAACTAATGAAACTTTCACTATGCAAAGGACTTTAGTCTTTTGTTCATCATGAACAAGCTATTATCTCAAATGTCATGTTAGTGAATAGATGGCTCGAAATAGTTTTTCCTCTAATATGATTTATTGGAAATTATATGAATTTCATGAAAGCTATTATCTCAATGTCTAAATTCATAATTTCAATTTGACCATTGTCTTTTACTTGGCCAAAAAAGAAGAAGAAGAAGAAGTTTGACCATTATGTCCTTTTTTAAAGTGTTATTTTACTGTTATGTCACTCATTGTCATTGTGATTCATTACGTAAGAATAAATCTGTTCTCTAGGGTAACTATTACTAATTTTCTGTCTTACAAGCTGAAAACTCTTCGCGGGCCTTAATTTCAGTAGAAGAGTGAAACTGTTTTTGACTTATATGTAGATTGCAGAACAGTTACTTCCACTTTCCAAAACCCAAAGGCAATATACCCTATTTTGGGGTGTATAATGGTTTAGTTCAGATGGTCTTTTAGGAGAAAACATTCTTTTAAAGGCCTGTGCTGTCAAATTACTATTTGGGAAGCGTAGTAAATACTACAATTAATTCATTAAATTTTTTAATGCTCATTTCATCGCAATTCTTTAAAACATATTGTCTGTTGTATTCAAACTCTTTCTTCACATTCCAAATCCTAAGTAATTCCTAGTAAATCACAGTGGGGCAGAGTAGAGGTGACCTATAGCAATTTGATCTACACCAACCCCCCCCCCCCCCCCCAAAAAAAAAAAAAAAAGGAAAAAAAAAGAAGAAAAAGAAAAGGAGAGAAGCTTTAGCAGTGAGGTTTATATTTAGCAGAATAGATATCATATCCAATGGTTTTATATATTGTGAAATATCGTGAACCGACAATGAAATTGGTATCAAGAACCTAAAAAAAATTTTAATCTCGGGAACCCATAATGAATTAGAAATTATAATATATTGCCTGAAAATTTCATGGCCCTTATTTTCATTTTGTTAGCATTATGCTCTTTATTTTTATCCACTAGGGGCATGATAATGCTAGCTTTGATAGTGGGTCATTTGTCCTTTAAGATTTCCATAAAATTGTGGGGCCCCAATTTCTCACATTGCACATCAAACTCTTTTGAAATTGAAATTTAGGTGGTACTTTTAGCTTTTACCCTTTTACTTGGTTTTTGAGACATCTTCCTCTTTGACCTACCCAAAAAAATGTCTTCCTGTTAATTTGCTTTTGCTTTGCAAGAACAACCTATTTATATCTTTTATAGATATATTCAATGATTTTTATATACAATATGCAGTATAATATCATATATATGGATTGGATGTTATTAATATATATCAAACATTATATATGATTCAACTGGAAATTAGAAAGAAAAAGGAAAATATTTCGTACGAGATAATATTATATGGCTGAAAATATCAAAAAATATATCATACGCTTTGTAGGATGATTGGGGTTCATTCTTTATCTATTGAACTCATTTTTCCTAGTGTCTTATGAAAATGATCTCTAACAACTAAGAATAAGGGACTTTGCTAGATACTGAGCATATTGAGGTATATTTCTATTTTGTTAGGATCATGAAAACTTCACTATATGCAATGGCCTTGAAGGCATTGTAGATATCAAGGCCCTAAAAAATCAAAGATCCATTTTCATAATATTTGTAACAGCTGGGCGTGATTGATATATTTAGGGGGGAATCCTAGAAGCATGCTTTTAAATAATGGCCATCATATATCTGTTTTTTGACCCTCCGATACCCTAAGAAGCATGGACATGGACACAGATATGACATGACACGGAAATGTGGAAACGACATTTTTTAAATAGTAGGATATGGATACGTCAGTGACATGTTGAATATATATATATATATACATATATATATATATATTTATATGACCAAATAATAAAAATTCAACATTATTTCAATTAAAATTCGCATAAAAATACATAAATCACAAAAGATATTATTAAGAAATTAAAATAGCAAATCCATTAAAAAAAATTCGAAATTTATTCATTTAATCTTTAACATATATGATTCAAGTTTCAAAACAAATTTACTAACTACTACATAGAACATACATATTTATATATATAACCAAAAAAAAAAAACTGAGAGAAGAGAAGAGGAGAAAATGAAGGAAAATATTAAAAAAATATGAAAAAAATAAAACAAAAGACATGTCTATCCTTGATATGTTTATAACGTGTCTGGGAAGTGTCCCAAATTTTAAAAAATAAACAAATTTGAACTATTTTTTTGCGTGTCTGACACGTGCCTGAGAATGTTGATGCTTGACATGGATATATGAGCCAAAATAGAGTGGCCGTACTTCATAGCCGATACTGATACATGCCGATATATCGGTGAGACCAAAATTCACTGTCATATCGGCCGATACCGTTACGTATCGGTCATTACAGGACTGTTAGGACCGTTAGATGACTGTTATGAATTTTTTATTTTAATTTTTTTTGCATAATTCTTATGATTTCTATTTTTATAAGATTTATATACAAGAGAGCTATATAACAAAATAACCCAAAAAAATTAAAATGAGTTACCAAAACATTCGGACCAATACGACCTCGAAAAAGGCATCATGGCATCAAAATTTTTAATTCATAACTAATCACACTAAATTGAGTGGTAACTAAATCAAGCTGAGAATGATTGATATGTAGATTGTAGATATTGTTATAACATTACAAAGGTGTTTTGGTTGTTTTACTAATGCATTATATTGATAAGGGGTCTTAATTCCTCCTCTTCCTCTTCTTCTAATGTGAATATATGAAAGTAATGACCGCAATCAGCCACACAAATCTTTGAGTGTACTTAACTTTAACACGGTTTAAATTGAAGTCATGATTTTTCAGCTTTGGCTTTCTTGGTTGTGTATAGCCGCTAAACATAACATTTTTATGTTTAAGGATTTGGATTACTTCTTGCACCTTTTTGTTAGATTTCGCGTTACCTGGTTCTGGAATTGTGGTTTGGAAAGCTCTAGAAGTTAAACAACATGGATTCTGGTTTATCATCTTGTCCATGATTTTTTTTTCCTTTTTACTTTTTACGCAAGATGAATCCTTTGAAGCGGATACGAATTGTATGTACATTGATTAATGATAAGAGAGTTTGGTTATCCCTGTGATTATATATTGTCTTTTTTTGTTCCCTTTATAATTTTATGTAACTATGAATATGGAATTATTTAAATCCAAGTAGTTGGGATCAGGACTTTGTTGAGTTGCAGTGCACATATTTACAAGTTTGGTAGTGTCTTTTGGAATCCATTTTTTCATTTGCCTTTTGCTATATATATATATACACACACATGCACACATTTGCATCAATTTGAGGGTTTCTATAGACTTTTTGAGATAGAATCTGTTAGAACTGAATGAGGTTTTAAGGTAGATTGGGTGTTTATTTTTCACCGCTTTGTAACATCTAGATGTTTCACGACTCATTTTCCTTGTGTAATTGATCTTTAAGGGGGTCCTATTTCTATCTCTCTTACCCTTTTTTTTGGGGGGGAGGGGTGGTGGTGGTGGTTTTCGTTGCCCATTTAGCTTAATGGCGACATTTGTACCATGGAGATTCTAAAGCAACCCTCTTTTGATGCCTTATGTTAAACCTTTTTAGCTTTAAATTTTGAAGAATAAATTTATTAGTAGAGTTTCAGTGTTCTGGATATTCTATTTAAGACACAGATAATGCAACCTGTTCTGATTTTGGAGGAAGAGTAACACTGATAGTAATAATAATACAAAACCTATACTCAAGGACAAGGAGCTTGATTGTAATTCTCATCGAATTTACTTTCTAGTATTGTGCCTGGTTGCCATACTCTAATGCTTGTTTAAATTTGTGGATTACTCTTGTTTTACATTTTTTCGCCCATCTTTTTTTTGTGTGTTTAGTTATGTAGCATACAATTTTAAAGTTTTTTGGCCTATTAAGATTTCCGTGATGTGCCGATGTTTTTACTTACATCATTCAAATTGACCACGGCATTCTGACCTAGAGGCTGCATGTGTCCAATTTCATCTTCATTGCACGTTTGCCAAATTTGGTTTTCAATTTGTTGGATTTGCAAGTTTTCTTACTATAGGTGCTACAATATTTGCGTACAGTATCCGAATTTTCTCCATTGGCGCTATCATTTGCATTTTTCTTGTGCTTCCGGTGAATTATTTTGGGCAAGAGATGCAGCACAAGCTAATCCCTTCAGAGTCACTGGAAGTATTCACCATTGGGAATGTCAAAGAAGGATCAAAATGGTATGATTAACATCAAGATCTAGTGCTAGTTTAATTATTTTGAATTTCAAGAAGTTTCCAGATGCTTACCTATGTGGCCTTTTAGCTATATAGTAATCAATAAAATGGGTTCACGTAGCATCCCATAACATGTTGGAATTGAAAAGGAAACTAAGACCTTTATAACTTACAAATGGGATGCCCATAATTCTACTTGATCATTTCCACAGTGCATGCTTTTCTTACCCGAGGACAACTTCCACAAAGATCATCCCGTTCTCTTTTTGGAGAGTGTGGTTAGAAAGGAATAGTCCACCGTTGATAATAATTGATCATTTCTCCTTTAGGAATTGTTAAGGAATGCTGGTATATTCAACCATTTGGCGTAATGTGATGCCAGTCCAAAGAAGTTAGAGACTTACTGGCATAACATGTGTTAGATGACTAGTTGCTCTAAAAGTTTAAGTTGTTAAAGAATGGCCCAACAATGTATATCAAGCTGACACCCTCCCTAACTTGCAACCCTGTCTTGCAAGTGGAGAGTGATGGAATAGAGTGCAAGAATGAAACCGAGCGAAATCGAGTGAACAGATGCAAGGGTGCAGAATTTGCACTGAATGAACAGGAGGAGGCACTTGAACCCAAGACCTCTCAGAACTAGAGCTCTCATACCATGTTAGATTACCAGTTGCTCTAAACGCTTAAGTTGTTAGGGAATTGGCCAACAATGTATATCAAGCTAACAATATGCTTAAATTATTTCTCATCAATTGCTCTTCTCTCCATTATTTTATCTTGTCATGAGTTTTCCTTAATTTTGTCTTACATATTTCTTTGTCAGGCTTTGGGCTCATTGTGTTGCATTATACGTCATATCCTGCTCCGCTTGTGTTCTTCTTTACTTTGTAAGGATGCACAAACCAAATCCATTATTTAATCTTATTTAGTGTTAATGTACATGAAGATTTTGTATCAAGTTTATTGTAAAGTATGTTATTTGGACTATGGAATTGTCACCTTCTGCCTTCAGGAGTACAAAAGTATCACGGACATGAGGCTGGCACATATTACTGGATCTCCTCCGAACCCTAGTCACTTCACAGTTCTTGTTCGTGGTATCCCGTGGTCTTCAGAAGAATCATACAGTGATCAAGTGAGAAAATTCTTCACCAATTACCATGCATCAAGTTATTTATCACACCAAATGGTTTATCAGTCTGGTACAATTCAGAAACTGATGGTAAGCATCTACCTTGGAGAATTTATTATGGACATATAACTTTATTAGCTATTCTTTATGACATCTTCAACAAATTATGATTTTCTACATTTATTTTTGGCTTGGTGTTTTTAAATTGTTGTTACTTCTAGTATTTAAATTATTTTTCTTGCAAATTTTCATTTTATAAGTGGGATAAAATGATCTTTAAGGTGATTATATAAATTAATAATTTTATTATGGTGTGTTAAACCATCAACTCATCTAAAAGTTTAGGCTCTTAGACAGGGTTTAACTTTAATATTATATCCTCTGACATCCCCCTTCACGTGTGGCTAGACTAAGCCAACATGTGGACAATTTGGTGACAATGGGGTTTGAACATATGACCTTTTGTTAGCTCTGATACTATGTTAAACTACCAACTCATCTAAAAGCTTAAGCTTTTAGAGAGGGTGTAACCCAACTCATCTCATGTTCTATTTTCTGCTTTTTGTGGTGATCTATGCTTTGTTTTTGTTCATGATGTTTGACCTTGCCTACTTGCAGAATGATGCAGCAAAGATGTACAGGGTGCTCAAGTTCACTGCTAATGAGCACTGTGGACCAAGTTTGATTAGATGTGGCCTTTGTGGAGGAACTCCAATTTCTTTTAAGATGCTTTCCAGCGAATCAGAAAGTGTTAATCGGAGAAATAACTTTGGCAATCTGGAATTAAGAGGAAAGGTCATACAAATTTCACGTGAAGCTAGTGAACTAATTATCTAATTTTGATGCATCTCTGAAATGGTGAAGTAATATATGTTTGGTTTGGCCCATTTTGTATTTCATCTGGTTCTCTCTCTCATTAGTGGTTTTGTAGAGTTCTAGATTAATTTGATTCCACATCTTCATAGTGGTTTTGCATCCATACTCCTTCAGATTGCGAAAAGCATATCTGGTTTTGTGACTACTTTTTCCTCTAGTTCTCTCTCTCATTATTATTGCTGCTGATATATGTGGACTTTTAGGGGCTGTTGAGTTTTGTTCCTTGAATACCTGGTTACTTGTACAGTTATATGTGGTTGAGAGTACATGTGTCTAGCTGGCTGTCTTGAACACTCAGGTACTTCTATGGGCATATGTAGAGTTACTTTGTCAGCATGTTCTCTTGAATACCCTGTTACATTTATAGTTATACATGCACAGAGTACCAGTGTCAACTGTTGCGACAACAATGGTGGTACTGGATGTTGCAATAATGCTTACAAGTTCTCTATTCTCCATTGCACTTCTTGTCATGATCTTAAGCGCAAAAGAATGTCTTTCCATAGCATAGGTTTGATGGGTAATGTTCTCATTTGTTTTTTAACAAAAGACTTACATAGTACATCGTAGAGAATCTGTTTTTTACCCACTGAAGTAAGTTCACTCCATTTCTTTTTCTATAGCACTTGAAGGTATAAATAATCTAGTATTGATGGGTTTGTTAGAGAAGATAGAAGTCATTAATGTTAGGGAGTATTGAATTAGTTGCTCAGATGGCCAATTGAAATGATGTTACTTCGATTTTTTTACTATTACATGGTTATTTCCTGCCGATCAAAAAAAAGTTTGTGGTTATTTCCTGTTATATTTCTCCCTTCAAAATGATGTATTTTTCTGGAAATATGTATGTAAAACAAAAAATTCAGTTTCATGGGATGTCCCACTTGACCGATACTTAGTGAATGTAGTCTTTGATAATATTAAAATGAAAAATAGGAAATATTATAGGGAAAAATTAACATAAGGTAGACTGCCAGACCATATCCATTTTAATCTTTTCATCCCAAACTAGGTTAAGTGTAAATTTAAAACTCTCTTTGTATTTAACTTTTTAACGCCATATCTTTTATCTAATTTCACCAAACTTTGATACCCCATTATAAATTATGGCAGTCTACCTTATGTGTCATTTTCCCAATATTATATGTGCTTCAGGTGGTTGTTTGAGCAAAAACTTTCAGTGACAGATAATCTAGTTGTACTACATGGCATAATAAATTACCATTTGTATTTGTATTTATATTTAATTAGTAAAAGCGAAGTATAAGCTATTTGATGTTAAAAAAAAAATCATAATATCATTAATGAATACTTCTTCTACTTCTTATATCATTCTCGATTTGAGACTCTAGTTTTGAAGAAAATATTACAGCACCCTTTGGAGTCTCTGTAAAAGAGACTCTGAATGCCTATTCATCTGTCATGTTCTTTTCTTTAACCGGTTCAACATTATTAAACTAAAAAAATTGATATTGGAAACTATTTAAATGTACAAATATATATGAAGGTAAACTTTCAATGTCGAGTTAAAGTGTCTAATTGAAAGCATCAAAAGGGCATCAATACAAGTTGTGGTGTACTGTGTTTAGATAACAGTTTTAAATGTGAGCCATGGTCTGCCCAATTTATATTTCGGGCTCTTTGCAGTGGGCTTGTCTTGACAACATTGATTATTCTCAGTATTACTGAATCCACATCTATATGTATGTATGGCTCTTATTTAGTAGTCGTGTCTGCATGGATGGATATACAGTTCTTTGAGTTGTTTTCTGCAGTTATAAATTCAGAGTAATTGAGCTAATGATAACATGATAGGATATGGTATTTTTTATATTATTTAAAATTTGATGGTATTTGCTAAAACTTATTATTAAAGTTTTGTTTGATCTCATTATTACTGTCACTTTTTCTTGTGTAGAAAGTTCGGTAACTCTTTAATATCTTTCAATGTAGTCATCATTATATCTTCCTCTATGTGCTCGTTTGCACATCCTTAAGTACGTACAAGTAGTTGAAATCTGCTTATTAGTTATGAACATTAATACTTAGAAATCTTTGGTGGCAACCCTTACATGGTATTCTAAAGTACTTTGATAGTTCATGCAGGAGTGTGCAGCTGCTTTAGTCTTTTTTAGGACTCGCTATGCTGCTGTGGTTGCCTCACAGGTTCCTCAATCATCACATCCCATGTTATGGGTCACCAACTTGGCTCCAGAACCACATGATATCTATTGGAAGAATCTTTGTATACCATATAAACAGATTTGGATCCGTAGGATAGCAACTCTTCTGATTGCCATCGTTTTCATGTTTGTGTTTCTTATTCCTGTGGCATTTGTTCAAGGTCTCGTTCTCCTAGAAGAGCTAGAAAAAAGATTTCCATTTCTGAGAGTTATTTTAAAGAAGTAAGTACATTTCTGTTATAATTTTAACACCTTTTTAAGGCTTGCCCGAAGGCAAGGCTGTCCTGAACTGCCTTGAAGCTTCGAAAATTAGTTTACGGTCTCACAAAGCATATGCTTTATGAGCCGAGGCATAGTCAAAAGTTGTGCCTTTTTACATTCAGCTTATGAATTGTATGGCTTGAATGGCTTAATTATTGATATATTTACCATAATCTTTCAAGTGACCAGCCATTGCTCTCGTTTCTTTGGTCGTATATATAACAAATTTGTAACCATGCAATTTTATGTATTTTTTAACAGTTTTTTTTCCTCATTATATCCAACTTTTTTTTTTTCTTGATTGAACCACTATTTTGATATTTCTGTGATCGATCTTCGTATAATTATATAATTTTTTTATAAGTATATAATTATATAAGTGATGGAACATTGAATAATTTCTTTGAAAAACTATACTAATTTTCTCCTCTGCCTTGATGAAGTTTACATATATATATTGAAAAATATATACTATTGATTATTTTCTCCATTTTTATTATATTTTATTATTATTATTATTGTAATATAATCAATTCAACTTAACTTAACTCAACTTAACAAAATCTTATCCCAATTATTTGAGGTCAGTTACATGAATCATATCTCGCCATTTTTCTCTATTTAAGGTTATTTTCTCTGTTAGACCCAACATTTTCATATTTTGTAACTATCTTTACCAAAATTATTTTTGGTCGCCCTTGCCCCCTAGTATGGCCCTCAATATTAACATTGTCACTCTTCTTTATTGGTGTATTTATTAGTCTTCGTTTTACATTATTATTGCAACATAGTTTCAAATATAATTTTAAAATAAATGATAGGCTTATGCCATAAGCTTGAATCACTATATTTGTTTAGTAATTTGAAGAGATGTGAACTTAGAAGTTCACCCCATAAGTTTTTCTTACCGTAGATGATCCCTAGAGTCAGCTTTTTATATATAAACAATCCTTGCATAAAATTTCCGTATAACTAAAATGAATCCTACATAAAATTTTCATAATTTCATAATGAACCCAACACCCAACTTTCTGTATTTCTAAAATGTGCCTCGATTCAAACTTCTTATATTTCCAATATTAACCTGTTTCAAACTGTTCATATTCCAAAAATGGCCTCTCTCTCTCTCTAGGTAAAATAATTCATTAAAGGGCCAAAGAGGGTGCAACCCATGTATATAAGAAGTATAAAAGGATCAAAAAAGAAAGCTAAACAAAACAAAAGCTATGCAAGTAAAATTAACTAAAGAATCTGTTGAATGGTCAAATCTTCTAGAACTCCACCAAAAATAAATGGAAAGTGCTCAAAAAGACATTCTTAATCCTATATGGTAACTCCTCCCTCTTTAAGGACCTGTGGTCCTTTCATTTCAAATACACCAAAAGAGGCACAAAGGGACTGCCCTCCACAAGTCTTTTTTTCTCATATCCACACAAGTCCCCTGCCAAGCCTAAAGTAAATCATCCCCGCTATCACCCAAGACACTCCAAAGAGATGCAATATATGATACAACAACTCCTTTGCCATCATATAATGCAACAGTAGATGATTAACTGTCACCTTAGCTCCCGTGCACATATGGAAAGAATTAGTAAGGATCTTCTTTGTCTAAATCAAATTGTCAATCATCAAAATCTTTTCAAGAATTGTTGACTTGGTTAAAAAAGAAAGAAAGCCACTGTTGTGTTTTAATACTCGCAAGCGCACAAATCATAATCGATGTATAAGACAGTGAGCACGAGGTCAATCCCACATGAACTTGTAATTTTGGGAGAAACTAATTAATTCAAATTCAATTGGACCCTAACCTAGTTAACATGTTTTTTGATTTGTTTAAAGTTAAACTATCAACATACAAGAAATAATCAATTAAACATGCAAAATAAAGATAAACAAGTTGATAGTAGGAAGAAACCGGTCAAATTAAAGTGACTAAGGTTTCAGAATCCACACTTATGCTTTCATAGTAATTACTGACAAACTTCGATTTATTTCCCTACTCTTGTTAATAACTTGGAAATTAATCTCTTTTACCATCGGATATATTTTCGTTAAGTTTGTTTTAAGAAATCAACTTATGTATGCTCTTGCTTGCCTCAATGTTCAAGGCCAGAAAAAAATCTTATATATCCATTAGAAAACTAATCACAAAAGATATCCAATACTTGAAAATAAAAGTTGAATAACAAGGCAAAATAATTATCGAGTAATTTCAAATCATGAAAGAAACATGATTAAATTCATATCAGAAATTACTGAATTAAATTAAATGAGGCAAGAACAATTATCCGATTACATAATGCATTTGGGAAATAAATACAGAATATTTATTTGATTACTACGAAACATGAGGTTCCATCCTCAACCTTAATTTAAAGATTTACCTCTCATAGAGTCAAGATACATGAAAACATGGGAAAAAAAACTCGGAGAAGAAAAGAAAGAAGTAAGAATGATGTTTCCAGAGGTAGATCTTCCTTTATGCCTTAAGTTGGCTTCAATCCTTACTCTCTGCCCTTTCTCAGCTCGTCTCTGTATATCTCTCCCCTCGTCTACGTTCTCTTCTCTTTCACATTCCTTATGTCTTCAGCCCTCTCATAGAACCCCCCCCCCCCCCCCCCCCCCCGCGGTAGAAAGGAAATCCCACGCAAGAGTTATCCCAGATTTTCAGGCTCGGATTGTGGGTCCATTTGACCTAGTAAACTTCAGAATTAGGAAAGTTTGTAGCCCTTTGAATTATCTTTCCAACGCCACTTGAATCACCCCAATTCGATATCGGAAGAGAGAGATACATTCAAAATACTAAAGGCCGCCAGAAGAACTTCCAATTCGGGATTGAATCAAATACGAAATTTTCTCCTCAAATGTCTTTCTTAATCTATTCAGCTTATTCACATCTTCTAGGTCTTCTACTTTGGGTTGGGTTTAGCCCACTTAAGTTGGAATGCTTTTTAGCGTGATGAGCCCAAATTACCTACAAAACAAAAATAACTTGCAATAAATTATGAATTAACATAAAATTAAGCAATATATTTCATGCACATCAGCCACCTTGAGTGAACTTTCACCTTCCAGTTGCCTTTCTACGGGAAGACAAAAGGTTGACTCCTAATTAACACTTCATAATACGAATTGACTCCAAATTCACGGTCCATCACTGGTTTCCAATACAAGGCAACATCTCTCCCACTATGCATGGTGATTCCTTAAAGCATATCAAATAAATAGTCAATTGCCTCTTGTTCCCAATATTGTACTATGTACTGATATCCTAAAATGTGGCTCCTGTATCACACCATTATTAGTTACTTTTATACAATCTGCCACCGCAACCTCTCTATCCATAACAATCTGATATAAATCTAGGAAAACATCCTTTAGGGCTTGTATCACCGCTCCACATATTAATATAGCACCTCAAAATGTTGCTATTACTCACCACAAACATGTATTTTTCTAAAATTCATCCCATCCATTACAAATGTTCTTCCTAAAAAAGCTTTAGACTTCACTTTTTTGTTTTTGTTTTGTTTTTTTTAGAATACAAAAACTTATTGATAGTGTTTTAACTAAAAGATATGATAATGTGTTGTCTAACTGTAGGAATAGTCTTAAATAGATTAGAATGGCGAGATAGGCTTTAGGTAGCTGACCCCAAATAATTGGGATAAGGTTTGTTGAGTTGAGTTTTACTGTTTTTAACTCATTCATGTTACAAATTAAAGAATAACTAATCTAACGATGCATTTTTTTTGAGAAATCTAATGAATGTATTCATGTCCTCGAACTTTTGTTTGAATAAATTGTTGAAATGCCATTTTTTTAAATGTAAAAGACATTTAAAATAATATATAATTTTATTTTTCTTAACTCTTAAGCTTTTTGTAAGTTATACTTGAAAATTTTGCACTAATATTCTTTTTTTTTTTCGTTGGTCAATCTTTTCTAGATATTTATGGTTCACTATCATGTTGAGTAGTATTAAGTTATGAACTACTGGTGGTGGCTTTGTACTAATTAGATTGTGAAGGAAATTATTGGAATCTAGAGAGTTACTACTAGCACATCTGGTTCTATTGACTTGTCATTTTCATTTTTTCCCTTTTTCATGTATAATACAATATATATTTTAGTTAATTCATGGACTCTGAAATAGACATGGATGGATTTGCAGCTTACCCCATTTTTACCTGCATGCAGAAAGTTTACAATCCATCTGGTGACGGGGTATCTACCAAGTGTGATATTGATGCTATTTCTGTATACTGCTCCACCATTGATGATGCTATTTTCAACACTGGAGGGTTCTATCTCTCGCAGTGGCAGGAAAAAGAGTGCATGCTGTAAAATCTTGTACTTCATAATTTGGAATGTTTTCTTTGCTAACATTTTCTCAGCGACTGTTCTCAAGAATTTGGTTCTCGATCTTAAAATGAGAGACGTACCCACCCTATTTGCCAGGGCAGTACCAATACAGGTGATTCCTTTTGTATTCTAAAGTTCCAAAACAGGTGGTATCCATTCTTATTTGAACTTTTTCTAGTGAAAATACCTAGGAATTTTTATGAATTCAATTTCCATCTCTGAAATGTATCTTTCAATGTGAATTTAGAGTAGTTTTAATCTGTAAGTTATTAAGCTGTTGTCATAATAGATTTTGTTAGTGAATTCAAGCATTTTTGACAAGTCGTATGCTATATCATGTCTTTTTTTCAGATAGGTTAAATTAAAGTCAGATGAAAAATTTTCAAGTCCCTTTACTCTGGTTTATGCAAGATTGGATAGTTTTTCTTAATTAAAATTATGGATGTAATTTTGGCAGGGTACCTTCTTTATGACTTATGTTATGACATCAGGATGGGCAAGTTTGTCGTCTGAACTCATGCAACCTTTTGGTCTTCTCTGGAACTGGTTTGATACAGTCATTCTAAGAAACAAGGATAATCCATCTTATGGCACTCTCTCTTTTCCATATCACACAGAAATTCCAAGAGTCCTTCTGTTTGGTCTCCTTGGCTTCACCTGTTCTATATTGGCGCCTTTAATATTGCCCTTCTTGCTGGTTTACTTTTTCCTTGCTTATCTTGTGTACCGTAATCAGGTGATTTACTGATTCCTTTAATCAATGCTCTCTGTTATTTTTGAGCTTTTCTTTTTCTATCCCCCCTCTTTTGTGAAAATAATTGGCCTTGAGTTCTTATATACTGTACATTTATGTATTTTTGTCTGAGTGCACTAGTAGAGCTCTGATTCTGTCTTGTGTCTGATGCAGAGTTTTCTTATCTTTATTTATTTACTCTCTCTGCTCCAATTTGTTGCTCCATCTTTCCTTTTTGAATGTGTCATAATGATTGTCCACTTTGAACAGTCAATGTAAATTATCTATAACTTTCCTCAAAGACTCTATTCGATTATGGATGCATTGAATAGTGTGAAGAGATGGAGAATTATGGCCATTGATTCTTTTATAAAGGAATGAGAATGCATTAAATTGTCTTTTCTAAAAGTTGAATTTTGCTGAAGAACAAACAATTTGGTACAGAGGGGTTATTTATTTATTTTTTGAAATTATGCAATCTTTATTTAGTTATGCACTTCTCCTAATCGCATTGTGATTTGTTGCATTCCTTCATGATATTATCTATTAATTAGCACTGCAGCTCGTTGGTTGCCGTGTTTTATGGTCACTCAATGTAATCACAATTGCAATTAAATGGCAGTGGTAGAGAAGTCATTAGGAAGTGTGAGGCTTATCAAGTCCCTGGCTGCTTTCACAAACCGTAGAAAGAATAATTTCACTTAGAGTTGAAGAGGTTGGTCACTTTCTTGCTTCTTTGCTTAGGGGGGGTGAACCTATTAATATTCAGGCTACAAATGAGATCCTTTAGGCATGGCTAGCACACTCCCAACCCACTGCCACAATGACCTTAACCCCGCCAAGTACCCTAGGCATCTTAAGGCTCACTTGGTGCTGCCATTCCCCTATTATTGGACGTCACAATTAAGAATTGTTCTTTTTATGGCTTACCAGCTGAGTTATACCATCATTTCCATACATCTCATTGGAATTTTGAACTCAAGGATGTGGAAATTTGTATACATTAGATAGAATTCTCTACTCAATGATACTTTGATCCCATTTATTTGGGATTGGCTACATGAAGCTTTTGTCTATTTACATCTAAATAATGCTATACATGTTATGATATGCCCCATTTCGGTGTCTTGACTCCTGTCCTTAATCTGTAAAATAGAAGGGGACATTTGTTTTCTACTTCCTTTTTACCCTCTTAATTCCTTCTCAACTTTCAATTGAAAGAGCTCAAAGTAATATGCCTTTTTGTTTTTATATAGTAATGTGCCTTTTTTGCTTCTTTTTTCTTTTCGTTATTTGTTTTGCCTTGTTTGTTTGTTTTTATGCCATTGAAGAATTTATTATGAGTTTATGATGCCAAGCTACACATACATTTCAGATTCTCAACGTATATATGACAAAATATGAAAGTGGGGGGAAGTTTTGGCCTATTGTCCATAATACAACAATCTTCTCATTGGTGCTAACACAAATAATAGCTATGGGGGTCTTCGGACTCAAAGAATCAACAGTTGCATCAGGCTTCACCATACCACTGATTATTTTTACACTCCTCTTTAATGAGTACTGTAGGAAAAGGTTTCACCCAATATTTAAGAACAATGTTGCTCAGGTAATGACTGTAAATGGATTAATAACATTTTTCCAACTTCCTTCTAAACAAAATCTTTTCAACTCCCTCCCTCTCAATTTGATGTGTGGATTTGTCCGCAGGTCCTTATTGAGATGGATCAGCTAGATGAGCAGTGTGGAAGGATGGGAGAAATTTATCGATTATTGCATTCAGCTTATTGTCAGTTCCCATCAACTTCTGATGACTCATTTAAAGCTGTGCACCAGAACAATTGTGAGAATGGGGATGGTGGCAGGCTTCATGGCTCAGAGGGTGGTACAAGGCCAGGTTTGATTGGTGAGCGTTTGACAGAGACTCTCTGTTTGGAGTCGGGCAAGTAAGTTTTTGGCTGTCGATGCTTGTCACTTTGTAGGAAAGAAATCAACCCAAGTACATGATTCATGGACTGTACATTGCAAGTTAGGAATAGAAGAATTATGTGTGAAGTCAATTGAGGTATATTCTCGTGTACATAATTCATTTTTACATGAAGTCAATTGAGTTATATTCTTTTGTACATAATTCATTTTTATATATACAAAATTTTATTATGCACCCATACCATTTTTTTCATCGTTGAAAGAAATTGATCGGAAAAAATATTTATGTGGAAATATATTTGAATTGCCTGGAGACTTCTAGCAACATAATCGAGTGCTTGACATGCATAAAAATGAAGCTGTCTTCCCCTTCACTTCGATATGGTAAAAATATAAATGGAGAAGCTACAGTTTGCATGCGATCAGGCTTTTGCATTACATACAAGTCTAGAATGCATGGAATTATATTTGGAATGTCATTTCACAAATGTCTTATTGCCAATTTTTGTTGCATGATCTGTTTTATCTTCGGCTTTTCCAAGAACAACGTATTGCCAATTTTAGTACATGAATTGTTTTCATCCTCAACTTCTCGTTAAGATGCAATTTAAGGTAAATCTTACTTTCTCTAAGCAAGGAAGTTTTACTTGACTTTCATTTTTAGTTGAAAACATAGTTGTTACAGGTGCTGCCTAGGCGCCCTAGCTTAATAAAACTACTTTGGTGATGTCTGCCTGAATCTAAATATCTCGGTGCGGTCGCCTGGGTGCCCAATTTGACTGGGCAGCAAACATTTTTCATTAGTCAAATTCAAGTAATTATTAGTGCCTTTTAGAAGTTTAGTTATTTTCTTAAAACCCAATAGTTAATTTGTGAGAGCACAACCTAAGTTTGTAGCAAAATTCCACTAAAAAGCCTTTAAATTTCACATCAAACGTAAAAGCTTGCTCTTTTTATGATTGATGTGGAGTTCATGGAAGGAGATGAATTAGAGGATTTTTGAGGAGATGGCCCCTGGTAAATTCAAAGACAGTTTTTAAATTTTTTATTCTTTTGTGTTGGAGAATGATTTCCTTGGTGTGTATATTCCTTTGTAGAGTTCTTGTGGGGATTAAGATTAGAATTTTTGAGTCATTCTCTCTTGTTTTGTAAATTGGTTTGCCCCCCTTGACAATTTTGTTTATCATAGATTAGTACTTATAAAAGAAAAGTCTTACAGTTGTTGGTTGGTTGGTTTTATGTTACATTTTAGATTATGTTAAATTAGAACTTTTATTGAATGGTTGTATGCACTTTTAAGTTGTGATGGAGCTTTTTGTTGATTGGTTTTTTAATTATATGTTCTCTTTACTGAGTTACATCTTTTATAAATAAAATGGAGTGTATGAAATTATTAAGAAAAACAATGATTTGGTCACTTTTAAACAATGCATCTTAGCTGGGCTGGGTGCCCGGATAGTTCTTTAGATGGTACAGAGAACAATTTGACCACTATGGTTGAAGACAAGGATTTGCTTACAAAGACAAGAATTGCCGACCAACAGACCCTCAATTCTCTTTTTGTGAAGATCTTTTATTCTATCATGTTTTGTTTTATATATATTGTCACCTCTCTTTTAAGAGAAGTTATTCCATTTCAACAATTAGCCTTCAAATGTGTGCATATATCCCTTTGTTTATTGCATCTTACCTATGAAATTTAAATTCTGGATGGAAAGGAAGGGAAAGGAAATCCAATTCTTTGTTCCCAATGTAAAGTTACAGCTTAACTTCTCTCCAACATGGCTTAAGTTTTTCGCTTATCTGATAGTGATCTTAAATTTAACTCGATCACTACCTTAACATTATAATTTTTCTCTAAATTTAAAGTGAGGTAGTATAAAAAAAAGAGGTAAGACCCGCGCGTGTTGGAGGGTTTTATGGAGTAAAGCATATAATTCTATGCTTCCTAAATATTTATTTTAAATTTTTATTTCAAATAATATGGCATAATAATAATAACAATGTATTGAATTAAGTAATTAATAAAGTATAGTAAGACTTTATCATCTTACTGACACATTATTTGAGATAAAAATTTGAAAAAAGAAAATGTTATGCTTCTCAAATTTATATTCCAAATGATGTGGTACTGATGTGGAAGAATCACATTGATTACATAATTTTAAGTATTGTTAGTAATCTAATATCATGTTGATGTTACATTATTTAAGATAAAAATTTAAAATACAATTTTAAAAAATGTGACATTGATCTTTCAAAAAAATATATCATTATTCTAGACCTATTTAGCAAGAAAATTTTAGGCGCGCGGAAGGTACCACGCTGAAAGTCCCACGTGATTTTTTGCACCAATAAATGATAGCATTTTCACCCATTATCAAATTATCGCCACATCACCCACTCAACAAATATTTAGTTAACGGCGGTGTACGGAAGTTTTTCTCTCTCCTCACGTGCAGTGGCGGTCCGGGGGGCCACCGCCCCTCCAAAACTTTGTGAAATTTTTTGTTTTTTACTAAAATTTTACTATAATTTAGAAATTGCTTTCTCAAAAATTTTACTACGTTTATTGGTTTATATATTCCCCCCCCCCCCCCCCCACACAACCTCTGGTCCGCCATTGCTCATGTGGGCAACATCAGTTTTTTCAGTTTTCTCTTTCTTTAATTAATTTCTCGGACAAAATTATGAAATGAGTAATTTTGTCATTTTGAAAAAAAAAATTTGACAAGAGAAAGATATTTGTATATATTCAGGTAAAGTAGGAAAGATCAGTATAATTTCAGAAACCTCCGGAGAGGTTATTGTAATTGTCATAAAACTCAGTAAAGATCAGTGTAATTTATCCTTTTTTTTTTTGCTATTTACTTTTTTTTTTCGGTAATATTTATTGTAATTCAACAAAGGTGTGAATCCTAAATATTTGGCAGGGGAGGTTACTGTAATTGCCATAAAACTTAGAAAATGTCAGTGCAATTTATCCTAATTTTTTTTACTAATTTTTATTTTTAGTAATATTTATTGTAATTCAAGAAAGGTGTGAATCCTAAATATTTGAACAAAGATGAAAAATTGACTGATAATACATAATAAAATTACAATATATATGACCAACAAAAGAAGGATTATCAAGAAGGCCCACAAAAGGCCTACAAGAAGTGTACCTTTTCTTTTACAATATGATTTTATTGGATGTTTTCTTGATGAAGAACTACATGTTTATAATTTTGTTACTATTTTTTTTAATAAAATTGTCAATTTTTTTTAAAAAAACTTCTTTGTTAATTTATACGTTTGTGAGAGCTTTTTCGTTTACTTTACACTTTTATAAGTTTTAGACTTTTGGTTAAATTATACTTACACATAGTTAAATATAGATAAAATTTAGAGGTTTCGAGACCGGAGCTATTACTTTAGTTGCTTCATGCATGAGTCGGCCTTTTGCAGCACTCTTCACTAAGACATAATAAAAAAAAAGCTAGTAGAAGAGACCTCCCCTGCTTCCTCAATACCAGACAGTCCATAAGAATCCGTTCCAAAATTTAAAATTACTCCCAAACAGTAAGACGACGCATTTTGAACTCTGATAATTCGTGACTCCTAATGTATCATAATTTGCCTTTCTTTTTAAATTTTCAGAGCTATATTTATACCTACACAAAATTTCGAAGTAATAATTCAAATATCATTTGCATTTGTTATGGAATTACTTAATATATATGATGTTAAGGTATACAATTTTCTACTAAACCCAATTTTATGATTATAAGCGTTTCAAATTACGTCATCTTCAAAATAGTTGCATTTCAAACATCAAGGAGTGTTTTTCTTAGAAGATTAAACTCAAAAGAAACAATCAAATTCAACCGGAACCAGTACTCGATGCCCCCGTTCACTGCATACACATCCCTCGTTAATACATTAATAAAGAAAAACTCCTAACACATATATACATACATGCATATCCATAAACTTATCGGATATTGTAGAGGATGGTAGCGCCATCTTTCTTGCCATTGGGCTTCCCTTGTTATATCGACCTCTATCTAAATTACCAAGTTACTCTTAGATCATATTATGTTTTTATTGGTTCCTAAGCTTAGTGTCACGGGTTTAAAGTTTTAAGAACCTGTGCAGTACTTAGCAACTCACAAATAGACTTGTAGTGCTAAGTCAACATATCCAGGTAGCTCACTGAAGACTTAGTGACAGGTTAGAGAACCTGGAGAGAGTTTGCACTTAGTAACTCATACAAAACTTTGAAAGAATTTGAGTGAAGGTAGTTTGTATTACAAAGATAGAGAACTTGGAGAGAGTTTACACTTAGCAATTCACAAATAGACTAGTAGTGCTAAGTCAAACATCTTGGAAAACAAATGGACTTGTAGTGAGTCAGCATCTTGGAAAGAGTGAGTGAAGGTAGATTTGATGGGTAGTGATTTGGGTTTATTTATTATTTTTGAAGGTGTAAGGGTTTATTTATTATTTTCGGAAGTTTAAATTCTCTTACACTTGGTTGATTGGTACCTATAGTCCAAATTTGCAATGAGTTTGGGTTAATGATTTGAGTTTATTTATTATTTTCGGAGGTTTGGTTCTTACCTAATAAACAAGTGTGGCATGTTCAAAAGTTTAAGTCTGAATTATTAGTAATAAAATTTGTAATGTTTTATAAATCAATCATAATGTTCTCATCCCACTGATATGGAAGAGAGGTATCACAATCTCATCCTTAATTACTATGTGTTGTACTCATCGTACTCACAAGACTTAGTAACTTTTCCCAGTTAGTTGATGTAGGACGCAATTTCGTTCATTTTATAATTCTAGTCTCTCCACAAGAATCACTATGTTGTTGCGCCATATATTCCTTCGTGAGTAATCGTGGATAAAATACCTCATTGTCAAGGATGGAACTAAGGGGTGGTTGGGGTAGACTGTAGTTCTCCTTAAAACTTGGCAAAAAAAAAAAATTTACATGTGAAATTTTGACTTTTTTAGATTAGTTTTCTCTAAAATTTTAGCCTAACCCAATTTTTACTCTTCATTTCTCATTTTTTTACCCTAAAAGTTTAAACCAACCCAAATTTTTTATTTTAATTCTTTTACTTCTCACTTCAAAATTTTGGCCAAATTCAAGATTTTTTCACTAAAATTTTATCCAAAATTTTTTTAACCCCTCAAATTTTTTTTCCTAGCTCTGCCTTTTCTCACTGTCATAGTGCCCACTATAGGACTAGGTCCCTTTTGATAAAATTTATAACGTCCCTGACTGGCTGATCCAATAATTTAAAAGAAAATGTCTAACCATATGACAAAAAAATATTTAAACAAAATTATCAGTAACAAAATTTGTGGTGTCTTATAAGTTATAAGCCAATTAAACTTTTTTAATCTAATCGATATGAGATAGAGATTTCACATGGGACTACATCAATGGATAATTCTCAAATCTCAATAAATAATGCTATTCTTTTCATCTCTATCTTTTACCTTTATTTATCATTCTTTTACACGAGCACATCCTATTGTTTGGTCTCATGGTAGCTAGGTTTCATGAGTGACGAGTGGTAAATAAGGTGGTAGTATAAGGCGAGAATAATATAATTATTTTTTTTATAATATAAAAAGAAAGAGAAATGTTGGAGATAGATTTATGATTTGATTGATACGTATATTATATACATGATTATATATGTATTACATAAATTAATATTAAATACGCACAATTAATATTAATTTTTTTTAAAAAATAAGAGAAAGACTAATGATTAACATAAATAAATAACGATAGCTACAGATTGATGCAACATCAAATTTGTTTAATGCGTATATTAAAAAAGTACCCGTTAGTCCTCCTTTTGACAACCGAATGAAAGCCGTTGGCGGCTATCTTCTTCCCCTTGGAAAAGAATCAACATGACTCGCGCATCAATCTATATGCATTAAAAAATATTATTTTAATGCATTTTTTTATAATAAATTACAACTTTTTCGGGATTGAAAGAAAGGACAAAAATATAGGAATTTTTCATGTTTGTGAGTGTCATTATCATTAAATTAACAAATCATTGGATTCTTGATTTATTTATGTTTCCACATAATTATGCCGGAATTAGTCAACAACTTGGCCACGTGCCTTCATGACCCAATTAGAAATAGCCATGTAATATTGACTGAGCTAATTAGAAAATTCCACGTGTCAAGATAGAATATGATTTTATTTTCTTGTGCTATGTATAAATTTTAAAAGGAGTGAGATGGCAGCATTTAAATGGGCAAAAAAAAAAAAAAGCTAATTAAATAACAAGAAGTGTCTAAAGGAATTTTTGAAATGAATTATGTAGAATCGTCACAAAGGTAAGATTTTAGTTACTTGATTAGTCGTATGTATTATATGAACTGACTAAGTTTTGAAGTTCTACTTCTGTAATAATTTAAAGTGATTCTTTTTCAAAATTTAAGAAACAATCAATTTATCTTTCTTTTGAACACGACTCTGATTAGAGTTTATGTAAGAATTGTTTGTAAGAGATTATTCTTTAAATTCGTAAGTTTGACTTTCATTATTTGTATTTTTTAAATCAGTCATCAGTCAGGACTAATAGTCCGAGTGTTATACGACTTTACAAAATGGTGATCCAAAATAAATACTCTCTGCTTGACCTAAAAAATAAAAAGTTAGATGTTAAATCTCTCTTTTTTAGCCCAAGTAAAAAGTTTATAATTTACTTTTGGCATTCTTGTTGTTAGAGAAGACGAAATCCTTTTAGTAGTGATTTTTGCAATAGTTTTTGTTTTTTGATGACATTTTTGCAATAGTTAGTAAAATCCAAATTAAATACATTGCCCAGTCCAAATAGCCAAATTGCTTTTATAGTTGCCCTATTAACTTTTAATTTGATCAAAAGTTAAAATCAATTTGGAAATTTATTTTTAATCATTGAGTCATTAATTAACTTTGGCATGCTTGTGAAAGTCATTTCCGCCACATAATTTAGAATATAAAATGGAAAAAATTGTGAGAATAGTCGTCGTTTACTCGTTTGGCTGTTGTCACAGGCACACAGCTTGGGCATTACCATTTCGTAGGCCTCAAGTCTCTCTCTCTCTCTCTCTCTCTCTCTCTCTCTCTCTCTCTCACACACACACACACACACACATATATATAGTGTCTATTATCTTTATCAAGTTGACAGAATGAGCCTTAAATAAAGTCAAATTTGAAAATTTGGTGTTTTTCTTTGGGCTGTTTCTGTTTTGCCTCTTCATAGTAAGATATATTCCTTCTTCCTTTACAGATATTAATTAGTTATAAATATGTTATAAAAATTTGAAGGGTAGCTTAGTTAGAGACGTAAGAATAAATAAAAACTTAAAGAGCATAAGATAATTAGTTCAATATTTTACAAATATCTTTGAAGCCATACTCCCTACAAACCAAACTTGGTTTTGGGTTATCAGAAAAAAAAAATTATAATCGTACTTTTTATAACTTTTTTTAGGTCACCAGCCTCAACAATGTTTAGTCTTCTGTGGGTACCATTATGAAAAAAAGTCAATATAGGCTAAAGGGGTCAACTGCCCCCTGCTCCCTTCTCCCTCCTCTCCCTCAATTTTTTTCATTTACAAATTTTCTTGTACTTTTTAAAATATTTCAAAAATAATTCTTTAAATTACATTTGATTTTTTTTTTCCACTTTATCATTCTTTTTATTTTAATCTGATCTCTTAAATGCAATTTCATCAATTTTTTAGAATTTTTTTTTTGTTTTTTGGGAAAGTTGATATTTAATGCATTAGGTAAAAGGCCAAAGAAACAAGGATCACCCCATAGTACAAGCACGGGAAGGGATCCTTGTAAAGAAACAAAACAGACCAAAATCAAGCAAAGATGGAATTAGGGATTCCAAAGTTCAAGCTAATGTTCCCATTAATATAGAATCTGTCAATTTTCTTCCAACTAGTCACAATTTCAGTGATCAAATTAGCTATATTTTTATTGACCTAGACCACATCTTTAGCTTTCTTCTTCATCACCCCACGGTTTCTCTCATATCAAATCCAGTAAGTAGTCGTAGATAGCAATACTATTAAACCCAGCCTAGTGGATTAACCCAATAAGTTGGATGTCAGACCGGTTCGATTTTGTTATTCGATCACTTAAGAATGTAAATCGATAAAGACCGATTAACATAGCCGAATTTTTAGTTGATGCAGTGAACCATATGACCAACATGTATTTGGAATCCATTAGGTGCATGAACTCCTGAAAATGTTCTCGCTTCAGCTGGCACGACTGTTTGCTCTTATTTTCTTGAACCTTTAAACAATTTATCTTCCATGCATTAACAATAATAATCATCAAACATGTACACTTCTTTTTTTTTATACTATTTTTCATCAATTGAATTTGAGAATTGGTTTGGCAAATTATGGGGCCAAAATTCTTAACAGCTTGACAAAAAAATAAAAATAAAAATCCAGCTACCTTAGCTTACCAAACAAAGTTTCAGATTATGTCAACAAATTTTAACAAACCACGACCTTAGCTTACCAAACAAAGTTTCAGAAACAAAAGTCAGTCCAAAAACAATACATTGGTCTAAAGTTAAAGTATCACAACTGTATTCCACTATTTTAGTTGTTTGGTCAACCATAGTAATTTCCACTTGGATGAGAAGTACCATGCTTATGCTTATGTGCTTTTCTAAAAGCAAAGCAATCTAGAATTAATATTTAGTTGTTTTTGTGATTTCAAAGCAAGTGACATGAATCATAGAGTTTGTTTGTTGTTTTTATTTCTCTCTCTCTCATATATATATATATATATATATATATATATATATATATTCCTCTATAAACAAAGACAATAACAATCAACAGTACGTCTTTAGTAGGGAATCTGGCATACATGCAAATTGATCATCAGTAAATTTGGATGATTCAATATGTGATACCCGCATAAAAGAGGAAGAGAAGTGACATGCGGTACTTTCAGTCAAAATTACATGGTTGCACCAAGACCCGCCCTTGATAAGAACTAAATTGATCGAGATCATAAAAAGCCTGGGAAAGCTGCAAACAAAAGATGGATATATAATCCAGTATGCAAACGTAACCTGACAACTGCGATTCGACGAAACCCTCTCCTTTGTATGATTCATGCAAGAGTGCATTCTTGTCTTGACATAAAAAATTGATCTATGAAAGCCCCAGTGCATAAAGGTTGGCACAGAAGCTGGCTTCTACTCTGACATTGCTAGTTGGAATCAAATGTGATGTACATCCAAGGCTTAATTATAAGAACACATGCCACTTTGTTGACTGAATTGATAGGTGTATAATATATTATGACTGATTAGGTAACTATCGATATCAACCATATCAATGGCATTTCATATCTTACAGTACTCGAACCAGTCTTATCGGAGAAATTTTGTATATACCTATTTTGTCTCCTTTCTTAGGGAGGGTAAATGTTCAGTCTTGCGTAACTTATCCACAGTTATTTAATGCAATTATTTTAAAGAGATCTTGAGAGGGAGATGCAATATAAGGGGAACTGAAAATGATCATTATCAACACATTTCCATAGAATGACTTTATTACAGTGACTATATTCTTTTGCAAACTTGAACCAAGTGTTCTATATATGTAAGCATGCAAAGAACTTCTGCTTAACTGCTAAAACAAATCAACTACACATATTCAAGACACCTCATTAGTTTCAAAGTCCATGTTACGAGATGGAATAAAATTGAAATGAGACAACAAGTTCAAATTGATTTGTGATTACCAGACTTCCTTGACTTTTTGTGATATTTTCACTGGGAAAACAGTCACTCATTACTATATATATATGGACCTTGAAGTGTGAGAGATATATTTGCAGATATGAAATGTCTTTAATTCACTGCTTTTTTATTTATTGATAGGGCTAACAACAGGCATATAAATTACGAAGTTGGAAACAAGGTGTTATTATCAGGAGCTGAATCTTATTTTTTTATAGTGTGGAATTTATGATCTAAAGCTTGGCAAAAGAATTCTTAGTTGAAGTATTAAATGTGTAGGGAGGATACACTACAAAGTAGTAGCTAAAGAAACCCTAAAATTCTAGAAGTTCTGGTGACTATAAGATATGAAAGTTCATTGGACAACAAACACATGTTGTCTCTCTGGTGGAAAAAAAAAGTTTAGTGGTAAGGTAATACTGAAAAATTTCATGGCATGTATATCAAAATTAACACGTCTGTTTTGTACTACCTTTCTCGGGATGAGATGATTAATTAATGTTGTTGACCATATATACGTTTCGAGGACCAGACTATATTTGAGTACAGCAATCAAAGGAGGAACTGTTGTATATATATATATATATATATATATTGTGATGATTGACATCTAGGCTTTTCTTCTTGGACTTAATTTTGAGGCACTATTGACCTAATTTGAAACTGATGAATCTAAGACCTAAGTTCGAATCCCTAGTTGTAAGAAAAGAAAGTTCAACACTGCGTGACGAAGAAAAGAGGTCCCATTGCTATATTTTCTTTGCATTAGGTCATTTAGGTTACAAGAGCAAAAATTTTCATGACCTTAGACTGATGGTGAGGAAGCTAAAAGCTGCAAAGAACAGGAATTCTTATAGACTCCATACCTGTGATTGCTAAGATCGATATTTCCTGGCTTATAACTAATTAACCATATAGAGAATGGTTAATCTTTAGACTAGCATGGGGAGATCAAGCAGTTCATCTATAAATATTACTATAATAAATGAAAAACACAGCTCTTATATGTTGCAGTATTGCAGAGATGTGATTAGCAGTAAATTAATGCAGCAGCTCCAGAAAATACCCTATTCACTAGTGCCCAGCAAGTAGTTGCCAAAATGTCAAAGGAATCTGTTATAACTTAATTTGGTGCATTTTTCTTGGGGATTGTAAGGAACTGCGTGACAGTTATCCTTGTAATCTATTTGTTAAAAAACTAAAAGGCATACGTACCTTTTATCAGTAAAGAATTGGACTAAGAAAAACGGGTCTCCACCAGAACACTAGTCAGCAGAAACAACATATCCAAACATTTCTTTACTCAAGATGCAGTTTCAGTTGATCATGAACCAAATTTGCATTGAATATAGTTTGTGTTTTAAGCTTTCTAGCTCCAAGATCCCCTAAATCAACATCAACATAAGATATATATCCAGGCCAACAAAATGCAAAACCCAGTTAAAAAAACTACAGATCAGAAAAATTATAGGCGTCAATAGGGAAAACAAGTATGAGAACAAACAAACTCACTGAATGAGTTTATTAGGGTTTGAACAAACAATTCACAATAACATGACCTTCTCAACTGGCACAAATTTACACCATCCATGCACAATGCCATTACTGTGCCCTGGGCCTGTACCTAAAATCATCAAAAGCACATTCTTGCGGCATCCCTTGTTGAAGATCACCTTCATAGTTGGAAGAAGCAAAAGGTGGAAAGACCAGAGAGCTTGTTCCAGTACCCCAACTGATGCTTTCCCCACCAGCAGCCCTAGCAGTACTTCTATTATTGATCATGTCTTCATATAAGAACTCCATCCCATCTAATCTTTGTGGGTTGCTAAATATCATTTCCTCAAACTCAGCTGGAAAACTGCTCTGCACTTCTGGCAACATCTGCAAACTTTCCCCATCTATATCGTAAACAGTTGTGTTTATGGCATCCATGGGATCAGCAGCCGAGAGCACATTAATAGAGTGCTCGTATGGTGGTTGAATTGATGAAACATTGACAGGCAGTTGATGAAGATTCATCCGATCATGGATCAGTTGATTATCATCCGAAAATCTTCCTCCAAGCTTGATCAGAAATTTTCTGATAGAAGCATGATCATGGAAACGTGGTTCCTGGTTTGAGTATGGAATAGGTGCCGCCACTGGCAGCTCCGGCCAGTATGGATTTTGGTTATCATTATCAGAAACCATTGAGTTCTCACTCATTTTTCTCATCATCTCTTGCTTTAGGCAGTTATTCCTCCGAGCCTGCTTTACTTTGCGCTGCTTACCGAGGAGCTTCTTCTTCAACCTTGTGTTCCAGTAGTTCTTTATATCATTATCGGTTCTTCCAGGTAATTGTGCTGCAATTATAGACCACCTGTCCATAGAAAAAAAGTGTTTATAACAAGTAATACCCACTAAATGAACTTGGTTAAATCTAAAGTGATTATCGGATAATTAAGTACAATTGAGGACACTTAATTAATTACCTGCTTCCAATACTTATATAGAGGCTGCAAATTATGTTATCTTCTTCTTCAGAGAATCCTCCATGCTTGATATTTGGGCGGAGATAGTTTAGCCATCTAAGGCGACAGCTCTTCCCGCATCTTTTAAGGCCTAATTCAGAAAGAAAAAAAAAACACTCATGTATTGGGTGGATATTAGCAAGTTCATTCGAGTTTGCAGATTCGATTTAGATAAAGATCAATAAACCATTACAAACAAAAGCAAGAGAAATAGAGTAAAAAAGATCGAGAAGAAAACTTTCTGCAGGTTGGTACCAATTTTTTGAGGCAAAGCAATCCAGTTACCACCGGTGCCATGCTGCTCAATATATGACTTCAGCTTGGCATCTTCTTCTGGTGACCAAGGGCCTTTCTTGACGTTGGCTTTGTCACAGCAGGGAGCTCTACCCATATTTTCTGTGCGCTGTTGCGAGTTGGGGCTACCTGCTCTCTTCTGCTTCCTTGAGAAAAAAGAGTTGTGTGTGTGTGTGAGTGAGTGAGTGAGAGAGAGAGAGAGAGAGATTATAATAGCTGGAAAAGGATGAAGATGCTCCACGGAGGTGCCATATGATTTCAAAAGGGGTATGGCATAAAGATGAGTCTTTGTATAGAAAATTCAACAAATTATAAAGCCAGAATAGGAGACCAGGGTTTTTCTTCTTGTCTTTCTCATTCCAGAATCAATATATAGATATTATTATGTATATAATATATATATATATATATATATATATCAATACTGTTGAATCATTGGAAATGTAAGTCACTGATTATCCTAACCCTCCATAGGAAAATAAATTGACACGTGTTATGGTGAGTTTGATAATCTTTACCGTCTAGTACTAAAACTATCACATTATTATAAGCTTAGATGGGAAATTAATGGTGCATTTGCATCTCTCTTATTGTCATGATATTACGTTTACATTATCTGTTAGTAGATTAGGATAGAATCGATAGATGATGTTTTGTTCCGTTCTTGAACCCATTGCTTTCGTGCCACCCAACCAATGAAATTTTTTTTCCTCGCTCAGAGGAAAATTGATAGATGAATTAAGTTGAGTTCAGTACAAGTGCGAGGAACAGAAGTCTACTCGATCAATTGTGTTGCGGTGGTGTATTGCAATCCATAGTATGCAAACCATACACACGGTTCTGCCAAAGCTAGCGGTAAAATAAAACAAGTAAATGGATGTCTAACAAAATAAATAAATAAAATAATTATATGTGATTTGAAATAGTGTCTGTGTCAACCGATAACAAGAATTCATTATGTACTGAACTGATTATAAAAGTAAAATATTTATAAATTCAAAATTTTTTTTATATTAAATGATGACTAATACAAAGTCGATTATCTTTTCATTAGAAATAATCTTAATAATAATATTTTTGTATATACAAGTTATAAAATAAGATACAAATTAAGTCAAAAATACCTAAATAAAATAGGTCTAAATTTGTTTTTTCTTTTTCACCCTGCATCAAAATTTTAAGAACTGAGATAAATTCATGACAGTGGCACAACATACATTCAGAGAAAGAGAGAGAGATTCACTCATTTATGGATATGATGATTAAATCATTGAACCAAAAAGCCTCATAAAATGAGAGAAAATGTAATATTGTTCAAGTTCGAATCACAAGTCAAATCCATCTGATAAGGTAACGGCCAAATCTCTAAACTGACAGAATTCTAGATGCAAAAAAGACAAGACAGTGGCAGACATATATTGAAAAAATCTTGAAAAAATGCAAAAGAAATTTCCGTTCTGGTAGGTGACCAACTAAGAAACAAGATGGATGAATATGATCATGACTGTATCATGGGCACATTGAGAAAGGACTTGCTATATCAACATCCATGATTTAAATGGTATGTGTGTTATGAAATCGGTGTACGTATCTGAAATTTGTACTTCAATCCTATTCGATAAATGACAATAATTATCGATTTCAAAGTCGTGAAAGACATGTAGGGAATTTGTCTCCATCACCAAAAAATAAATTTTTTTATCAACACACACACACACACACACACACACACACACACATATATATATATATATGAACATGATCATGACTCACCTTAGGATGACTCTCGTTTGATTTTTCATATAATATAATTATGAAAATTGCTCAAATTTGAAGTTAAAATTAAGTTCTCACATTATTTGGGGGGAAAAGCCAAATTAAAGATGACAATTTTAAGCACATTGAGTCTCCCTATAACAACCCCCAGATGGCAGGTCCCAACCTTCTTGATGTTTTTTTTGGTAAGTAAGATTTCATAAAGCAAAAGCAAAACAGAAAGAGGGAACATAAAGACCATAAACCCCAACAAGAAAAACTATACAGATAGAACAAACCAGTTATCTGTCATTTGTATTATAAACATAAAAAATTGATCTTTGGAAACCTCAGTGCATGAGAAGTTCCCAATTTTCATAACTATTTTGGATTTTACTCTTGTTGGCAACTCAGCCTCTCATATGGTCCGCAATGCTATGAAAGACTTCCTCCTCAGTGTGGCATTTTCTTCTCCATATACAATCATTTCTCTCACCCCAGATGTGATAAACAAAAGCAAGAACTAGTTCTTGATACAAGCAGAGAAATTTGATCATGAGAATTCAGTAATTACAAGATCTTTCCCAAGGGACCAGCTTTAGGGTGCTCTGTGGATATCACAGTTGAACAACACTTTCTTCCAAACATAAGCATAGAATGGCCATTGGAAAAACAAATGGTCATCACTCTCAGTTTGAGAAATGCAAAGAACACATCACTTTCTGCAATTAAGTCCCATTGATGAAGCTTGACTTTGGTCATTAATTTGCTCCATTAGAAGCCACAAGATGAAAGAGCATATAGGAGTATCTAATTTATTGGACCATACAAGATCCTTCTAATTGACTTGGGGATTCCTACTCCTGATCTGATCCCAAGCAGACTTGGTAGTGAACATACCAGAGCTAGTAGGAAGCCATCTGATTAGATCTTCTTTGCCAGGGCAGGGAGTCTGTGGTCTATCTTCTATAGGTATTTGGGGGCCAAACCCAATGATTACCATTTGTAATAGAGGAAACTTTAACAAATTAAAGGATTACTTCCGAAGATAGAGATGCTGGATTCCTCATAATGATCAAATCAACAAGACAACCTATTTGCAGGCTCGGCTCAAGAGGCTAATAAAACAATGATTTTAGGCCCTCACCTAGAAAGGGGGTCTCAAATTGTATGTCGATGTAGATAAATCTAAACTAAAAGTATAAAGTCAATAAAAGTATAATTATAAAAAGGTTCAAATTTTATATCTTTGTATGTTAATCCAATCTAAATTCTAAGTACAAGCTTAGTAGAAGTTTAATTATAAAAAAAACTCAAATTTTATGTCTTTATAAGTTAATCCAAATTAGAAGGGTAAAACCAATAGAATTTTACCTAACAAAAGGCTTCAAATTTTGTGTATATATTATAATTCAAATTAGAAGTTTAAGCTTAATAAAAATTTAATCCTTAAATTATGTTTTTATTAAAAAACAATTCTTCTTATGTCTCAAAAAATAAAAATAAATATTCTCGTTTATAAATACTGCTTTAGGCTTCAAATGGTCTTAAACCGACCGGCCTAAAGAATGTCAATTATCAAACCAAAGATGGTGTAATTGTTGTATTAAGAACATATGAAGTGTAATTGTTGAGTGGAGAAGCCAAAGAGTTCAAAATTTGTTAGATTTATATATTCAATTGGAACTTTTGTCTTTTGATGACCCAAAAAATTGGAGCTTTAAGTTATAGATATATGGGCAAACTGCGAACTTGTGGAGAGTAGCTATAGAGTTGATTAGAATGTATACAAAGAGAGAAATATACGGATACACTACGAACTTTGACAAGGACGAGGAAGTGTAAGGGTATGTTTGGGTAACTTTTGAGAGTTAGAGTTTTAAGAAATTTTTTGAGAAGTGTTTTGAAAAGTAATTTATTGGAATTTGAACCATTGTTTGGATTGATTAATTTGAAAAAAGATAAAAAAGTAGGTTATGTTTTTAAAATAAGATTTTTAATTTCAAATTACAAGATATGTGTTTTGAAATTAATTTTTTTTTTTAAAAAAAAATTTAGATTATCATATTGAAATACATTTTTATAATTTTTAAAAAATTAATTACAAAATTTTTTAAAATATTTTTCAAAAAATTTTATCTAAATTACTATCAGGTAAACATCCAACATTGATCCATCGACAAACCATTCAAATTCTTTTTTTTTCAAAATTATTATTATATACTGGAAAACCTTGATTATTATTATTTTTTTTTTATAGGAAACGGTAATCCAATAAAAGGCATGGCTTACAAGATCTTTATTTAGGAAGATCAACTGTTTTTCCAACGAATAAGACCGTTGACGGATTTAAGATCAATGTCCTATTCGCTTGGGGTGAGTATTTATTTTTTAAATATATGAAATTTATATTTTTTATTATTTTATTATAATATTTTTTAAAAATAAAAACTGCCCCCCTTTATTTGTTTAGATTTTAAAAAATAAATTTTTAATTTTAAAACGTGGGATACGCTATTGACAAACTATTAATTTTAAATTTTTTTACAATTTTATAATTCAGATTATCATATCTAAATACATTTTCACAATTTTTAAAAAATCAATATTTTGAAACAAATTATATCTGAATGACATTTTCACAATTTTTAATATTCTTAAAAAATGTGTTTGGTTACGTTTTTACTGTATTTTCACAATTTTTAATATTCTTAAAAAATGTGATCGGAATTTAATACATTTAATTAAATATGATATAAAAAATTTAATTTTATTCAAATTTAATAATTAATTTAATAAAAATAACAAGATTTAACAAATTAGATTAATTAATATAACATATATTAATTATTAAATTATATAATATTTTTTTAAATTAAAGTTATATATCATAAGTTTGGCATATTATAAAATAATATTTTATATGTATAATATAAATTATAATATAATATTTTATAAATATAATATATATTAATATTATTGTCAAATAAAATAAAATTTAATTTGATAATTAATTTCTTGGAATTTGAACCATTGTTTGGATTTAATTTATTGAAATTTGAACCATTGTTTGAATTTAAGATTAAGTTTTGGATTTTATTTTTTGGTTAACTAAACAAACAAGTTTTTAAAATTTGTTTTTGAATTGATAACCAAACACAGCCTAAATTTTACATCGAACTAACAAAAAATAGAGACTTAACCTAACACATCTTAAAATTGGAACGTTGATATTATGTTAGATTACTAGTTGTTCTAAAAACTTAAATTATTAGAAAATGAACCAATAATTTATATTAAGCTCTTTTAACATATTAAAAAAGAATTGTCAACCAATTTTACTACAAGTGAGAAAAAATAAAGAAACCAAGTGAAGTAAACGATGAATCTAACACACGTTAGCTTCTTATTGGTATGCACATTTTGGATGCATATGCAGATACGAGAAAAAGTTGAATGGTGAAGTAGCATGAAGAATCTTTATACTCATTCCAATCAATTTCTAGCATATGATTTATATTTAAAATTATACTATCAATATGACATCAGGTACAACTTTTTTTCCTCTAAATACATTTTACAATGGAAGAATGTGATACCAAATGAAGCCGCATCAACTAAGATATACCTTATAATATTTGGAGTGTTGCCCGACCAATATCATAAGGGGATGTTTACTACATGACCATTTCAAGCAATGAGACATTTTTTTGTGTAATTTGATTACTATGTAATGGTGTGTCCTTTAAATAATACTTAAACATGAGTCCTGTGATCTACTATTAAAAAAAAAATGATCATAACAAATTAAGAATTCAAAGACAATGGTGAAGGTGAATCGCACTTGACCATTGGAGAGGCAAGTGTCACTGTCATTGGCGTCACTTACTTGACCTCGTTATATACATATAGCTAGTCACATATATATATATATATGTGTGTGTGTCTGTGTGTGTGTTTGTATCTGAGTCCCGTTAGTGCGTGACAGACATGCCTTTGTTGGCATTAGGCTACACAATCTGAGCACAACCCAACCCACAAAAATAGATGCCTTTGTTTCACATTTTTGTGCCCCTTCAAGCATGTGCCTCAAACATCTGTGGAGGTGGCAAAGTTTAATCTAAACTGCCTCATGGGATTTATTCGTCCAGCACTCAATATTTTGTCGCAAATATTGTGGTTTTGCTGCTTGGATTTATTTTGTTTTCTCCTTTTATTTTATTTTTATTTTCTCTTATTTAATGTATATATGCGTGTATATATACTTCTAGGAATCCCCCACAAATGGTATGGAAATGATATTTTTGAAATAATCTAAAAATAGCAGAGGTAGCTCAAGTAGTTTGAACTAAGATAATAAATGCTTAATCTCATCAAGTCACGTGATACACGGTTAACAGTTTACACTATTGTTGAAACTAGTATTATTAATTCACACTAGTCACATCCAAAGTCTTTTACAATCTCCAATAACCGTGCATTATGTGACTTGTCAACTAAACTCAAATTAAAATTTGATAATAAAGTTGTGATTAATAAACGTAGTTTAAATTATATTTAAACAGTCTCAAAATTAATTAAGTGTGATTGAAACCTTAAAATACATTAAGTTATGGTCAACTGCTGATCTAAACAACTCCTCAATATATATAAATATATACAATCATACATATATGTCGTATATACTGTATATGAAGGCAACTATTCTTTGAAACGATTAATATACACATGAAGTTTTGGTAATGACTTGAGAAGATGGTAGCTAGTGGAGTCAATATAATGGAAGCGTCATTAAGTTTAATTGAGGACAAAGTATGCATTGAAGTGAAATTTGGAGTAGAGTTGATTTCAACAGTGGTGATCATATTCTACATAGCTGTAATGTTAGATTTGGTGTATTATTTAATGCGTGGTTAGGGGTACATTATTTTCCAAAATGGTTGGTGCAAGTTAGGTTGATGGAGACTTGTAGCAGTAATGAAATTGTGATTGATAGAAGCAGAGATGGGATGGGAACCGATGGAAACAGCCGCAACCCTAGCATATATTTCCTTTCTTCAACGAGTAATGCTAGAGTTTTCAACAAAATTTCTAATAAATTTTTCGAGGCTCGCGCAGGTGAACAAATTTTCTGAGAGTCGCATCATTAAGGTTTATTGGATAAGGGCTGTGTGAGTATTGAAAAACTTTGTTTGAATATTTTGTTAATAATGTACAAATTTTCTTAGAATCGCATCATTAAGATTTATTGAGTAAGAGCTGTGTGAGTATTGAAAAACTTTGTTTGAATATTTTGTTGATAACGCGCAAATTTTCCTAGAATCGCATCATTAAGGTTTATTGGGTAAGGATAGTGTGAGTGTTGAAAAACTTTGTTATAATATTTTATTGATAACTCTAACGTCCTATCCTTTTTTAACACAAAATTCGGAGTCACATTTATTTTTTCACCTACCATCTTCTTTTTTCTTTCATGTTTTCATTTTAACTTGTACAAGTTAAAAAGCAAAAGAAGACAAAAAGTGGCCACAATTCACCTCCCGAAATTTATGTGGTTTGGCTCATTTGGCTCAAAAGCTTACGTTTTTGAGCCAAGCATAATAAAGAAAAATTTCACAATCAAATATGGGAGAATAACATTAATTTTTAGTGAGAGAGAGAGTAATACTTGCTTTATGTTAACGGTGTTAATTTTTGACACAACACGATAACACAACATGAAGTTAATGAGTTTGGATTAAACATAAATGAGTTTGGGTTATAAACGGGTTGACATATATAACACGATTAATAAATAGGTTGTGTTTGAGTTTTACTAGTGTCAACCCGTTTAACACGACTTAATACGTTTAATTATAAAAAATATTATGAGTTAAGGTAATTCGTCTCACATCAAATATTTATCAAGGTTTGAAATTTTTTACATATAAAAGAAATTTTTACTTTGATTTGACACATGTCCAAAGTTACTTAAACGTAAAAATTATTGATACATATTAAAAGATAGGTAAATTTTTTTATTTAAAAAATAAAAAAATTAAAATAAAAGAGTTAAGCGTGTCGACACGTGTAACCTGCTTAATAAATGGGTTGAGTTTGAGTTTTGAAACTTGATACGATTTGTTAATAATGTCGGGTTAGGGTTAATATATATTTTCGAATATATATACCTTGACATGACCCAAATACGTATAACACGATAACACGAATTAACACCCCTACTTTATTATGCTTTGATAACCAATGAGGCAAAAGAATAACAAATGATAGTGTCATTTTCTCATATTTTTTAGGAAAAGTAGAAGAGAGAGAGAGAGAGGGGGGAAAAGAATGAGAGTTTTATTATATAAGTAGAAATGGTAAAATATAAATTCATTTGTTTTAAGAAATAGAGACAAAGCAGATAATTATTCTCATCATTTTTCTCCTCTCCTCTCATTATTAAAACAGACCAAAATAAACTTTTAAACCTTTTCCTCACCTTCCATTTCCTTACTTTCAAATTAATCATGAAATAACCACTACTCCCTTTCTCTTTACTTTCTTTTCTTTTTACTTCTCTCAATCCAAGCAAACTAAGAACATGTTTAGCATTGCATGTTCACCACAAAATCATGGAACAAGCCCGTTATTCCTCCAACAGTGCTCCCAAAAGTGTTTGAAAAATTGCAAGGCCGACCTATTTTCTTGACTCTCGGCCGCCCCACCAAACTACCCCTGAGCTGAACGTAAGGGAGTTGGCACAAATCGTCTCTGAGTTTAAAAAAAAATGTCAACCCATGGCCACTATGGTTAAAAAAAAAAGAAAGAAAGGAAAACGATTTCCTGATGGTCAATCAGTATAAAAAAATGTATGTTCAAGATTTAATTAGCTAGATAAGACCTTTTCTGATCAAACATGCATCTTATATCGTCTTTCTTAGATCAAAACCTTTGGAGTTAACTGGTTATTTAAAAACTTTAGCTGTTAGTGAGTGGTAAAATTTACTACATATATAATTATTTTTCATCAGCAATTTCTCTAAAAAAAAGAAAAAGAAAAAGAAAAGCAGCATCAAAGGCCAGTCATTCCAAACTGCATGTAATTGTCATGGAAAGAGAGCCTTCAAATATCAACCTTGTGTATTCCAAAGATGATCATTCTAGCTTACTTTTTGTTAACTCAAGAAGACAAGGCATGGGTGTTTCAGTTTCACACACACAGATCATTAACTTAAGGCAATTTTGAAATAATCCACTTGATTTTGTTTTAATGTTGACATTTTCTAGCTATGTGACAGATCAAAACCAAATATAAAAACTCCAATATGATATATGGCATCATGACAGGTGAAATAAGCAGAGTTCAAACCAAGCAACAATAGTGCTACTTACACTTAAATGACTAGTAAAAGAGTAAATGGAAATTCTGTACATATTTAGGTTCCCCACAACTGATCAAAGTAAAGATTGATGGGGCCTTTCTTAAGAATTTAAATTCTGGAACTTATTGGATGGTCCAGACAGTAGAATTTTCTGCAATTCAGCTCTTTCTGCAGAAGCACAATCTTGCAGGCAGGCTTGTTTCAGAGCAGTGGGAATCAGCTTTCTCATGTGATTGTCGAATCAGATTCAGAAGTTCTTATCAAACCCTTCCCTCCTTCAGAGCTTGATCTGCTGCTCATGTCCGGAGCTGATAGTTCCTTGTTTACAATTTTTTTTTTATTGTTTAATGTCTATTGTTTTTGTTTTCTTTTTGTTGGTTTGTTCTTGTTTTAATGGGACAAAAATAAATAAATAAATATAAATATATATATATATATATATATATATATATAAACTCAGTTGATCTGAACAACCCATGCCATCTTGTCCTCGATGAGGCCTGATTGAATCCCTACAAGTGTTGAATACAGCTCCCGACATAAAAGTTGAGCAACTTGCAGGCTTACAATATGCAGAAAGAAACCATTTTAGTCATGCTGGTTGAGAGGCGAAGGATCCACAAAATCATTTATATAGTTGGAAAACCATGATTCTTTTCCCTCTTGGAAAGAGTCAGTCTCTCCGCTTGCAGTGTAACGCTACGTACATCTAAATATTCTCAAATCTCGCAATGATAAAAGCCTCGCGCAATGAATTAGCCCTTCAGCAATCACTCTTGATACTTAGGTTACGGTGCTCATGGATCCAAGAGGCGAAGTTCATGTTAAATCTACCACTACAATCAAAAACCTTGACTTAGACAGGAAAAACCAAGGTTGGAGAAATTACTTGCCAGAAAATCCAATTAAAGGGCTGTTGGCATACCATACAAGTCCAGCAGATTGACAGCAGGGCCGAATCCTATAGCCTAGACAACTATTCTCTTCAAATAACACAAGGAAACAAGAAGCTGTAGAATTCAAGTATTTATTACAGAACACAAGTGTGGAACCAAGAAAAAAATTAGAGAAGGATTAGAAAATTTTTGAAAAAAATTTTACTCGGAATTTTAATTTAAGTCAAAATTTTAAGATAAAAAATGAACAAATGTTGGACAAAAATTTGATTGGGCTTAAATTTTTTAGGGTGGTCTAAAATTTTGAGCGAAAAACAAGAGAAATAAGGAGATAAAGATTGGCATGTGCCAAATTTTGGAATAAACTAATTTGAAAATTATCAAAATTTTATATAAATAAAAAATATTTCTTAAAATTTAAGGAAGCTTGTAACCCGGCCAGACCCACCAGTGCTACCGTAGAACATAACTGAACCATATTAAACAAGTCTCAATTGTTGGCACCTCTACTTCTCAGTTATTTTTCTAAGTATATTTTCTAATCAATCTCATTATGTTACAAGTTAAGGAGTCTTTTAACTACACATCCCTCCATAGTGAAGAAAGTAAGAGTAAAACTCATGACTTTTTTTTTTAGAGAAGTTATGAATTATCAATTAGGTTAAACCAGTGGACCTTAGCATTCTTATTTTAACTAGACTAATTTTATGAATATGTTATTTTTTAATTGCCTAAGAATTATTATCATATATCAAAAGATCAAAAACGGATATTTATCATATAAAATAAGAAAGTATTTGGACATTTACTTATGGACTCTAGCTGAAGCCCATGCTGCTGTTAAGTGGTCTGGACGCAAAAGTCGTTGTGGGAGTGGGGCCGCAAAAGAATGTTCTGGAAGTTTATCGGATTCCCAAGGGGAAGGATTTGGGCTGGACTCTTCCCCAACTTTAGATCTGAAACCTGTCCCAATACATCTTTCCTCATTCAACAAACAGGCTGAATTCAGCCCAGTGTTCTGGGCCTAGGTTAAATTGCAATTTGGAGCCAATTACAACCACAAATCCTGAACCAGTCGACTAACAAATATATAGTTTTAATTCACAAATTAGATTTACTACACTATCCAATTTTCAAAATATTGGAAGAGGGGGTCAATTAATTTGGTTGATAAAATCTCTAAGTAAAACTCACGAAAATGCATTTTAGAAAGCAAAATCAACAGAAAAACAGTTTTAAAAGTTGTTCACATATGTATTCTCCCAAAAGTTTTAAAATTTTGGTTAAACGTTCAAATACGTTTTTTCGCAAATGTAAATTCAAAAATGAGGGTGTAAAAGATTTTTTAAATAGACTCTAAGATCATGTTTAGTATGCAGTAATGAAATAGAATAAGGATTACTTACCGAATAATGAATCAAAAAGTTAGAATAGATATTTTTGAAATGTCTATTTCACTGTATCAAATATGACGTAAGTTGTCATATCCAATCTTCCTTTCATCTAGATAGAGGGATTCATGGACGGAAAAAGAAAATTCAAAATATTTTCATCCTTAAGTCTTGAGGCTTCGTTTATTTTGCAGATTTACAAAGGGAAAAGAAAAGACACTAGAAAGAAAATAAATTTCTCTATGAAAAACAAGAAGAAAAAAAAAAATCAAGAAAAGTACAATTTTCAATTTTACTTGTCTTTTTTCTTTCTTTTTCATAATTCCTATCATTTTTAAAAATATTAGGATTTCTAAATTTACTTATGGTAGGAGAGAAAATAATGAATAGAATAACTTTTCTTTTGAATAAATTCTTATATTTTAGCTACTTTAAACTTATCAGAAAGTAATTATTTCTGTCACTTCACATCATTATTGACAAACTATTTAAGTTTTTTTAGTTAAAGAAGTTAATTGTCAAAAATTTTATAAGACACCGTCACGTAACGATCTCATCAAATAATTTCTTCTTACAAGGCCAGTGTCGGTCTAAGTCACCTTCCAATAAATAAAGCTAGGTCGTCCGACATATGGATGGATTTCAATAATCTAAAATCCATGAAGTGAGGATGGTGACTGCAAATTGGCTACAGTATATAGATGAGAAGTGAACAAGAATATTTGGCCTCTAGCTAAAGGGTTGTACAAGAATAACCCATGATGCAATCCATTAGAATATCAAACCACTTAGGGTATTCTCTTTAGAATAAAATTAATTTATACGGATAATATTCCATATAAGTGTTTCATTATATCTACATTCTTTCACACTAATATAAGCATCTCTACCTTTTAGGGGAAAGGTGAGCATGTGTATCAATAATGTGTGCCTCTGGTTGTTCTTGTCGATTTATAAAACGACTTCAATAGATATGGAATTAGCAAATTTGGGTTGAATTTAAATAAGTTTAGGTTATAAATGAGTTGACACGATTATTAAATAGGTCGGGTTATAATTGACATGCAGGTTGACATAATTAACACGAATAACACAAATAAATATGAATAATTGAAAATATTTTGTATTATAAGTATTAATATATGTAATAGTTAATATTTTTTTTATAAGTATGGAAAAAATTTAATTAATCTTTTTTTAACACTAAATCTATATTTTAATTTAATGAAAATATAAAAAAAAAAAATATATTAAAAGAAGGAGAATAACTTAACAAGTGTATTTATTAAATAAGTTGTCGTGTTAAACGTGTCAAAACAGGTTATATGTGTTAATCGTGTTAATTTTAAGATGATCTATTTATTGAATGGGTTAAATGAGTCGAGTCGTGTTACTCGTGTTAACACAACTCATTTATTACGAGTTACACGAATCGTGTCGTGTTACCCGTATAATAAACGTGTTGTGTTAGGGTCAAGATTTTGACACGATTAGTTAATCTTGTCATGTTCAGATTGACTCATATAATCGAATACCCATACTCGATACGACACGACACAATTTACACTCCTACTTCCTTTATCTTGTAGAACCTGTTTGGGAACTTACAAAATTAATGTGCAAACATATATGGTTGTTGGATAGACTTTTTTTTAAACCGAACCAAGTTATGAGAGCTCGTTTTAGTTAGAGGCTCATTTGAGATCTACTCGTGAGATAAAATAAGTCAAACCTAAACATATTTTGAGACTTATTAATTTATCAAACTCAGCTTGAGTTCAGCTCGACAAACTAATAAATGGTTAATACTATATAAAAAATCAAGTTTTTTTCAAGTTCGACTCACAATCAGCACAATAAGATGCTCATTTGTGATCGATTCGAAAAATTAACAAGTTATGCTTGAATATAATTTGAAACTCGTTTATTTCAACGAGTTTAGTTTGAACAATACATTACTCAATTCGGCTCGACTAATTTACGATTCTAACTCTACTTAACAACTCCTTAATTAATAATTATGACATTAATTAAATACAGAAAGATCAAACAAGCAAGCTTGGTCAACTAGGTGTGATTCGCAACCATTAAGATTTGATGTAAACTCAGCTCAGGGAAAATTAAATGATGGAACTTGGGGGGAATAATTTTGTGCTCTCCTTTTTTGCAAAAGGTCAATGGATAAATTGATTCGATAACTACCTTATGACATTATTGGAATTCTGTAAACTTGGGTCTTGGAGCCGTGTTGCCTCTTGACAACATTCTAATGTGAACAAGTACATGACCTAGGTTCAATTATTATTAGGGGTATTAACTGTAGAAAATAAAAATATAATAAAATATAAATTTACGTGATTCAACAATAATACTTATATTTACGACACTGAAGTACATCTAAAAAATTCACTAATCAAATTATTTATAGTACAAGCAGGCTGCCAAGACCTCCACACAATAGTCCTAGATAATTCACTAATCAAGGGCGGGCCCTATTTTGATAAAAAAAAATTATATATAATTTCTACCTATAATTTTGAGAAAAATAAAATTTCCGTTCTCAGTTTTGCTTAAGAAGAAAAAATTTACGTGTAAATTTAACCTTCCAAAAAATTTTACGTGAAAAATAAAATTTTTCCTTCTAAAATTTTCCTTTAAAAAATTCTTGCCCCTTTCAAAAAAATTTAGGGCTCCACCCTTGCTAATAATAATTCTAATGCTTTCCCTCACTTATTTTCTTGGAAAATACAATTTATAAGTGTTCTGAACTACATAATTGAACCAACGAGTGCTATCGATAGTGTTAAATGTGCATAATACATAGTATTTTAGTGTACTACTGTACTGCTTTGTACTACTATATTATCACCGTACCTTATTTCCTTATTTACTATATTACTCATCTTATATAAAAGAGATCTTTATGTATAATACAATCACAACATACAATATAGAGCTTTATTCTCAAGTCTCTCATATTTCTTTTCTCTTTATTCTAACATGATATCAAGGTCATTCCCTATCTCCACTATAATGGCTGCCTAAATCACTAATTCTCTAGTGATAAGAGTCTACACTATAGATTTTTTTTACATTAAACCTTTATCACCACAAGATCTAACCTTCCATGATCTCGTCAAGATTTCAATTCCAATGAGACAGAATTAATCTCCACCACCATACGAGCCCAACAATCCAAACTGGGGCCTCATCAGAGCTGCCATGCACCCTCACGCGCCCTAACAAAGTTTCTAGACTAGGCCACGTGTTCCATGTGCTACCCACGCACCTCCACGCTCCCGACACCTACCAACACGCACAAACACTCGCCCCATACAGCAAGCTCTGCCACATCAGCCCTACGAGTGCCACATCATCTGCCACGTCATTGACACGTCATCAACCAATCCCCACTTTGACACGGCAACAGACACATCATCTACCACGTCATCACCTGGTCTCACTTTCCGCCACGTTAACAGCCACGTCATCAGTCAAACGCTGACTATATGCTCCACGTCAGTGTTGACTGCCATGTAATCTAGGGCAACCAGACCGGTCCACCTAAACTGGTTCACGACCTGAGGTTTCGCTTGGCTGGTTCACCCTTTTCTAGACCGGTTCCCTATAGTCTCCGACCCTCTGATTCTGATTTCGTGGTTAGTTTTAGCCCATTCTGCTTGCAACACCTACTTTTTTTCTTAATAACCATACTTTTTCAAAAGTTTTCTTTCCCAAATCATGAACAAATCTGAATATGGTCATTCTATCTCCACTACACTCGATGACAACTACAATCTGCTATTGTACTACTGTACTATCACCATATCTTATTTCCTTATTTACTCTATTGCTCCTCCTATATAAAGGAGATCTCTATATACAGCATAATCACAATATACAATACAGAGTTTTATTCTCAAGTCTCTTCTCTCTCTTTTCTCTTTATTTTAATAGATTGATTCTGAGAGGGTTTTTTCTCTAATAGAATACGATCGGCACTTTGGGTGGCTAGGCCTCTCAACCTTGCCCTCCGCTCCACAGCCTAGGGCTTACGGAAAAAATTCATACAAGATTCGTAAGGATTTTATTTGAAACAGATGCAAGTCAGATGGAAAATATAAGACATAAATAACAAAAAATATAGCACATATAAACTTTAAAATCAAAAAATTGCATCACAGTAACAAATTCACATAATCATGCATGTCTAAATTTTGTACAAATAGAAGGTTTAGAAGTGTTCATTGTTTAGGAACCATTAGAATGGCTGGTCTCTGTATACCAAAGTTTTCATACAGTGTCCTTTATGTCTATTCATGGGCAGGTGGATGAGTGCCTCGTGGGCACATCCATTTCATGGGGAGTCATCTGCACACTCAAAACTAGGGCATGCTACTTCAAACAACTCACATGGGATAGGTGTTCTATCCCACTCTTCCCATCCCAAATATGTACTTGGGCCCCTGCCCCCTTGCTTTGAGACATAAGTTGGTGGGTTGTTTGGACTTCATTTTCTATTCAACTCCGTCTATGTCAACCAGTCATATAAATCAACTCAATAAAGATTTATCTTAATTATTTAAAATTAATTACATAAATTATATCTTGTCATTTTATTTTCTTAAAATCAATGTTATTAAGACATATGACAAAACTTAATATTAATTGTCAGTTACTTAATGTTCCATTTTTTTATTTTTTTGGGAATTGAAATTGTAGTAATATAAAAGTAACGACACATGGGGAATTAACCAATCATTTATATATGTAATAAAAGTAATCTTAAAGTTCAAAAACATCAACGATGATGACAAGGGCATGGAAAGATCCTACAGCCCGTGATCCTTATAATTTAGCTTTACTACATTCCTCCATGGCCTGTGGCTGTGGGCCAACATGACCTTGGAATGATAGTAGAATATCAGTCACCTTCGTGGGGGGTGACATGACTCTCTCTCTCTCTCTCTCTCTCTCTCTCTCACAGTTCCCATAGATGAATTTTGAGAGCAAGCATGATGCCTGTGTGTGAAAGCTTCGTTCCAAGAGTGGAGATGAAGACAAACTAAGTGGGGTACACCAAGCTTTGCTTTTTTACAAAGTCGGTGGCTTGCTGATGCTCTCATCTCATCTAATGAAATCCAAGAAGATATACATAGATATAGATATATGTAGCTATCTGACTAGACCTTTATTGTCACCTGGTGAACTTATTCCATTTCTCCAAGTCTCACATTCCAACATTCTATCATTATTATGAGAATACTCCCACTACTTTAACCAACTCAATAGCCTAGAGAATTTTATGTTGTATTTAAATATTTAGAAAATTTTAAAAAATGGATCGATTTATTTCAAGTTGAGCCCAAAAATGAAAAATTATAAGAAAATGGATTCCAATTGCACATCCAATGTACCTCATGAAATTGAAGAGGAATAAACCATCATTTCATGTTTGTTTTCATTTTTTAAAAAACTTTTATCATTAAATACTTAGTCAATTGCTCATAAAGCCTTTGTCACTGATACGATTAAAATTAAATATGCCGTTTAAATTATATCACGTGTCTACTAAAGATAAGGACGGATCAATTAGATTATATATACTTAGTTCAGACTTACATCAGTAATATACCTCGCTTCACATCAAGATCAATAATCGAACACCATAACATGGCATAAGATTAGTTTCAAAGTCTTTGTTCTGATCATCAAGAACACCATAACATGGCATAAGATTAGTTTCGAAGTCTCTTTGTTCTGATCATCAAGAACACCATAACATGGCATAAGATTAGTTTCGAAGTCTCTTTGTTCTGATCATCAAGAACACCATAACATGGCATAAGATTAATTTTGAAGTCTCTTTGTTCTTATCATCAAAGCGGCACACTGTTAAAACAATATTTTTTCGACCTTAGAGACTAAAAGAGTCCTACAAAGATTCAAAAATAGTCTCTCCATTGAAAACTACTATTTTGAATCTCGTTAGCTTAATGCAAGTCTTAATTTTACTCAATCAAGATTCTTTCTAAATTGGCAACATATTATCTCTCTAAATAAATGATTAACGTACATAACAGTGACGATTCCAATCTTTTATTTACGCATCGTCAATCTCTTTTTTCAATCTTCTAACTTGACTGTCGAAGCATGTACTCCAAAGGTGAAGTAACCTCTAATCAATCATATATATAGCTAGCTACTTGACTTATGAATTTGAACTGTCAAAGCTTAATTGGTTTTTTTCTTTTTTATCTTCACCATCTTATTCTTCCTTTTCTTTGCAGCTCCGCCCCGCCCCAAGCTCCAAGCTTGGCTTGTTTGGAATTAGATTGAGCTGGAACCCAAGGTAAAATTATAAACAGATACATCCTACTACACCAGAACACAACTCTCTTTTTTTTTTCTCTCTCTCTCTCTCAAAGAAAGAGATTCTAATAATGGTGTTTAAAGTATAATTCGAACAAAGCAGATTACAATAAAAACAAAATTAAGTGCAGTGAAAATGTAGACAAGTCATTTGGGTTCCTTGATATGGAGAAAAAGGATGGAGAAAAGCCAAACAAATAGCACAATTTCACACTAACACTGGTCGGTTGGCCGTAAAGGCCGGAACACATCTGAAACCTTATCTCCAACATCACCCCCCCATCCCATCATTGCTAATGCCAACTTCTGCGTTCCTTAATCATCCTCCCTAAGAATCAAATGCCCACCATGCCAAATCATTGGTGGGTCCACTTGCCTATACTTGTCCCCTTCACACAGCCGTCCACTTGTCGCCCCTGTTTGCTTGACACTTACTCATCACGTACAATAAAATTATTGCGACTCATATACTACTACTAAAATTATAAATGAGTCGAATCGAGTTGAGCTGATATGAACAGTAAATTATTTAAACTTGACTCGTTAAAATAAATGAGTTTCAAATTATATTTGAGTTTAACTTGTTAAATTCTCGAACCGATCTCAAACAAAAATCTAATTGAACTGCTCGTGAGTCGAATTTGAATAACTTGATCTTTTATATAGTATTATATTATTTATTGACTTATTAAACTGAGTTCAATAAATTAACAAGTTTCAAAGTATATTTAAACTTATTTTGTTTATCTCACAAGTCGATCTTGAACAAGACTTTAAACGCATCGAATTTGAATAGTGTGAACTTTAACTACATATAATGTCATGACTCACTTTGTTTTAACGAACCACAATACACACTATAGAATATATTATTGATGAAGTACACTTAATGATTCAAACTCATTAAAAAAATGTAAAAAAAAAAAGAATCAACAATGGTGCCATATGATGTGAATGGCTTTTATCCACCAGCACAAATGACTAATTGAGGAATGAGGTGACGACAGGAGAACCTTTGCTAATGCTATTTAGCATCATTTGTTTAATTTGGCTTTACCCGTTTCATTACTTTGTCCTTTGGCTTTGGGTTAATGCTCGAAAAAGAAAAGCTAGATTAGTTTATAATTGTAATAATCTCAATTATTCCTAATCATCCCTTGGAATGAATTTATAATAATTGATGTTTTTTCTCCAGTGTCAAAGTCAAAGAAAAGCTAGATTAGTTTATAATTGTAATAATCCTAATTCTTCCTAATCATCCCTTGGAATGAATTTATAATAATTGATGATTTTTCTCCACTGTGTCAAAGTCAATGCCCATCTATTCCTTTGCTAGAATGCTTGTCAATGAAGGTTTGAATAATCCTATACTCATGGCCTAATGATCTCCACTCTCTTCTTTCCATGAATTGAGAATTATTTTCTTCCAAAATCACATCTTTTAAGTAAAAAAAAAAGTGAATTAATTTATTAAGCAATACCAAACTTTTCAAAAAGTTTTTAGAAAAACAAATTTCAAATAATATGACAGTATTGTATTGATTGTATATCATAATGGATGATACCATAGTGAGCTTGGGGTCAATTTCCTCATCTCAATTATTTTTTGAAATTCTTTTTATACCTTTTAAATATAATTTTTTAAATTAAGTTTTTTTCCTCATAAGTTTGAATTTTTTTTTACACTGTACCTTTACTTTAATTTTAATTTAATTTTTCAACACAAGTTTTATCAATTTTTTATATAAACTAAAGTTTTAGATTTAATTGAATTTCTAGTGTGTTAAATAAAAATTTTTTTATTATTAAATTTAATTACTTATCAAAAATATTATTAATTAATATTAATTTTTTATATTTTTAAATTTATGATCATCATTAAGAAAAGATTTTGCTTATTTTCGCTTGAATTCTTGCCCACCTTTTTAAGTAATCATATCATGATTTGATGTAAATTTAATAGAAAATTATAAAATTATTTTGATAAATTATTTTTAAGAAGAATATTATTGTAATTTATCCAACGGTTGGATATGTCTTGTTGATACGATTTTCTTTATCATAATCATCATTGAATTTAGAGAAAGGATGGGACTATGAGAATGATTTGTCGGTGGATTTGCCGTACCATATGGTATCATATCCCATCACTAATATTTGCAAGAAAATGATGTTTTCCAACTACAATACCAGTCTATAATATATTGTAGGTAAGTTATGTAGCCATTTAGCTGACAGGAACACTGCTGAATATATATATATATATATATATAATTAAATTATATAATTTGAGATAAATTAAACTAATTTTTTTAAAAAAAATTTATAACAATTACATTGTTCTTTTTTTAAATTTCTGAAATTATACTAACATTTTTTACTTTACAAAATAATATACAAATACTTCTTTTCAATCAATTTTTTATTCAAAATAACAAAACTACTCCTTTTATATTTGTTTTTCAATTTTTTTAATCTTGACCAATTCTTTTTTATTTTTCAGATACATATTGATAAAAACATTAAATTTATTTTTATATAAAATAAAAATAAGTGATGTACCTTAAATTTGTTTTTAAATAAAATTATTTTGAAAAAGTTAAAATAAATTAGTCAAAATTGAAAAAATATAAATAAAAATAAATAAAATGATTATTTTTGTTATTTTGAATAAAAAAAATTAACAAGAGAGAAGTATCTGAATATCATTTTGTAAAATATAAAAAATCAGTATAATTTGAAAAACTTTATAAAAAGTCAATACAGTTGTCATAAATTTCAGAAGAAATCGGTATAATTTATCATATAATTTGTTCAAAACTCGACATCAAACTTTCTTATGCGAGCAACAATACTCACTATATATAGAATTGTACTGTGGCACCATTCATACTCTTTTGAATTTGTATGCTATCTTTTAATATGCTTCTTTCATATTTTCCACAATTTTGACAAGAGGCCTGGTTCATTAATTTTGTGCAATGCACATCTCTCTCTCTCTCTCTTCTCCACTTTGGCAATAAGAAGCTAGCTATAGGCATATGTTTTTTTTTAAATAAATTACACTAATTTTTTTTTAGATTTTTAAAAATTATACTAATTTTTTTTACTTTATCTGACAATATACAAATATCTCTCTTCAATCAGTATTTTTTTTCAAAATAACAAAACTACATCTTTTATGTTTTTTTTTTCAATTTGTAAATTTTGACCTTTTTTATTTATTTTTACTTTTCAAGACTAATGTTGATTAAAATCTTAAATGTATTTTTATATAAAATAAAAATAAGTTATTTTACCTTAAATTTTTTATATAAAATAATAAAAAAACTTTTAAAAAAGTTTAAAAAAAATTGGTTAAAATTAAAAAAATGCAAAAAATATATAATAAAAAGGGTAATTTTGTCATTTTTGATTAAAAATATTAATTGAATGGTATATTTGTATATTGTTAAGTAAGGTAAAAAAAAATTAATATAATTATAAAAAATCTCAGAAAAAATCAGTATAATTTACTTTTTTAAAAAAAAATACGAAGAGATTGCCACACTCAATTTTATTTACAAGTAAATTCTTAATCCCACAAGGCTTTTGCATGACTTTTTGTCTCGTTAAAAAGTCTTACTCCTTGGTCTAGGCCAACTAGGGGTATGTAATATGCTATAACTCTAAATATGCAAGTAAAATGAAAATGGAAACCCCAAAATTTAAGAGAGTGATGCTGAACAATTTTCTCATCTAAATGGGAATCACTTATATTTATTACTATAATAAATCTCGCAACCCTGTGATAAGAAAATGGGGTAAGAAAAATGTGTTGTATTTAACATTTTCTTAAAAATATGGGAAACAGAGATATTGCCATTTATCTTCTCTTATCCACTCACAAGACCATCATATATACCACCAACTTGGATATTATATATAATGCAAATACAATTGACACTACCAACTTCAACAATGCATTCAAGCACTTCAAACAGCCATCACCACTCTAGCACCGCCACTGCCTCAACACTATGTCCACTCATGATTATTTTTAGTTTATTTTAACAAATAGTATAATATATATATTTTTTATACAAAAGTGATTAAAGAAATAATAAATCAATCTTAAATAAGAAAAAAAAAAAAAACATATAAAAAAAATACAAGATTTAATTCGATAAAATGTCTATATATATTCACAAAAATGTTAATTAATACATCATGTATCACCCAAAATCTGAAATTTCTCTTTTCTCCCAATGATAAGTATCTTGTCATAAGTCAAAATTCTAAAAACAATACTATTATATAAGCAAATTACAATATAAAGACAAAACAGGTCAAAATATCCGAAACAAAAATGGATTAAAAAAATTTCATCAGAGTATCAAGAATTTGTGTAAATTTATGACAATCACCTAACACTATTATTAATCACAAAAACCATCCATGACATTTTGTTGAGCATCGGAAAAAATATATTTTTTTCTTTCATGATTTTTTTGTTTAATTATCATTGACGAACATGCTTGTCATATTCCATGATTCCAGAAGTGTATGATGAAAAGTAATGGCTAAAATTTATTGAATATAGATTATTTTTTGTAGATTTGATCTATTGGATGGAACCAATTTTGGTGGTTCTGAACAGCATCTTATAAGGTTGATCAACTTGATGGCAATTGTAATTTTTCTCCAAAAATAAAAATAAAATAACGTATAAAACTTTAGTGATCAATGATTAATTTGAAGTAAATAATAAAACATATAATTGGATGTTTAGCGTACATGCATGAATTCATATTTTCAGATATATAAAATAAATAAATAAAAAGCAACATAGTGGCAGACATCTGGGTGGTCTGCAACGAGCTGGACATGCAGGCATTCAACTGATGGGGCTTCAATCCTCACTCTCATGGAGGTTGTCTTAATAAGACAAACTATAAGAAAGCAGCCGTTTACCTACCAGCATACCCACTGATGGAGTCACGAATTTAGTTCAAACGCGGCAATTTTTTTTTTATGTTTTTGGTAACCTTGAACTTCTTATCAACTGTAATATTTAATCACGTAATTGAGTTATAAATTAAAATTCTTGTCAGTCTCTGAAACATTTTTACAAGAGTTTGTCGGTGACTCATCTTAAACCTCCTATCAACTGTAATATTTAATCACATGATCGGATCGTAAATTAAAGTCTTCATCAGCCTTTGAAACATTCTTATGAGAGTTTGTCGATGACCCCAAGAAGTTATTGCCTTCGATGTGATTTGAATTCGAGAGCACGGTATGACAAGTACCTACCTTATAGTCTGCTATTATCTCAGCTAACTCTTTGAAATTAGAAGGAGAGCAAACTTTGTTCTTAGTGTTACATTATAAATTTTAAAATTAAATAGATATAAAACTTCAATATTAATTAATAATATTTTTAATAAATAACTAAATTTATTAATATAAATAAATTTACAAATTAGATAAAAAAAAATTCCGATCAAAGAAAGATACTATAAAAAAATAGATTTTATTAAAAAGTAAACAAAATTTTTTGTAAGTCAAATTGAAATTAAAATAAAAGTAGAAGTGTGAAAGATTTTAAATTTATAAAACACAAAACATAAATTAGAGGGATATATTTAAAAATCATTAAAAAATAGAAGAAAAATTTTTAATAAAAAAAAATTGTTTGGGGGAGGGGGGAATTGCACCTCTTAGGCCCATACTAAGTCGGTCCATGACCATAGGCACTTAGAAAGCAAAGCATGTGATTTAAATTAACATAAAAGAAATACAGAATTCAACATATAGGCCTAACTTGTATACATTTATATCTGCACAATTTTTTAGGTTTTCATTAAAACCTTAGTTATTTAGTAAGAAATTATTGAAGATATATGCAAATCTTCTGGGCCCCATTTATAGAGAACATATCAAACTGAATGCCTGAAACTCATTAATTTGTTAGCACATAGACTATTGATTGGGCACCAATCCGCCGAGTTAGCTCTTCTGGTAAGAACTTGATCAAGTATGTTTTACAAGAAAACAAAGCATATACCTTAAAACACTCTGTCCAGCTACATGGTTGGAATGTATTCAAAAGTTATTGCAACATAAGCTACAAACAAAGAAAAGGTTAGTGCAATATTGTCTCCGACTATGTATGTAAGTAAAAATCAGATGAAACTTGAAAGAAAAGTGAAAAAGAAGAGGTACAAGTGGCGAATCATTAACCCTTTTCTATGTTCTTGTGTACACCCCACTTCCTATGTGATTCCACGTATGTCATCTATTTTATACACCATATGAATGTATATAACTATACATGTGTGTGTGTCTGTATATATATATATATATATATATAGAGAGAGAGAGAGAGAGAGAAAGTGTGCTCCTGGTCAACCTTAGAAGACAAAGAGAGATGGGGATTCTCATAGTTGCACAGTACTAGTCTAGATTCGTTTTCTCATTCTTTCCTTTGATTAATAATCATTCCCTCAACTCTTCCCCCCTCCAGGAGACTTCTTCATACTCTTCTTTTCTACATTCATTTCAATTAGACCTGCTGATCATATATATCTCAAAACTGTCCCCAAATTTTACATCTCAATTTTTTTTCTATTTTTTTGGTTAAGTATGGGTTTTGAGGATGCTCGTAACACAGGCCTTTGTCTTGGCTTAGGCTCTCTTGACAGATCTGAGAATCATCAGCAATCTCATCATCAACAGAACAAGAAGTTATCGCAGAGATTCGATCATTTCTTTCCATCTCTTACGTTGGGTTTGTCATCAGAAGAAAAATACCAAACAGCTCTGCATGACCAATCCACCGTTTCGTATCGACAGGCCTCTTCGCTTAGCGCAGTATCATCATATTCCAACTCTAGTGTGAAGAGAGAGAGAGACCTTAGCGGCGAAGAGGTAGAGATAGAGGTAGAGTTAGAGACAGAGAAGGTGACTTCAAAGGGAAGTGATGAAAATGAAGAGGGCAGTCTAAGGAAGAAACTTAGACTTACCAAGGAACAGTCTGTCATTTTAGAAGACAGCTTCAAAGAACACAGCACTCTCAATCCTGTATATATACCATTTTTCTCTATCTTGATTTTTATATCTATTAAGCATTTAGTTTCTTCTTTTCTTTAACTAAAATTTTACATGACATTTATAAGACAATCTAGTGAGAGATACCATTTTCTGTATTTAATTTGTGTCCTTGTTTCTTGAATTAACAGAAGCAAAAGCAAGCGTTAGCCAAACAGCTGAATCTACGGCCAAGACAAGTAGAAGTTTGGTTTCAAAACAGGAGAGCCAGGTAGCCCACTAACAATAGTACTGTTAACTCTTTAAGAATTATCATATATATCTATATATATATATATATATATATATATATATATATATAAAGAGAATCAGCACGGAACCGATTTTCATTTACAGTAAACTCTCCGTTCCCCACTAAAACTTCTGCAATTTTTTGTCTCGAATGGGTACCCCTAAGATTCGACCTGGCCGAGGACCTCCCAAGTCCTACCCAAAAGTCCCACCCACTTGTCTACTCTTTGGGTTTATCATCTTCTATATGTTTGATCTGAGTGAAGAATTCTATTGAATTTTTTTTTCACTTATTATTATTATTTTTTTTATTAACAAGGACAAAGCTGAAGCAAACTGAAGTAGACTGTGAGTTATTGAAGAAGTGTTGTGAATCACTAACAGATGAAAACAGAAGGCTGCAGAAGGAGCTGCAAGAGCTGAAAGCACTGAAACTAACAGCACCGTTTTATATGCAACTGCCGGCAGCCACCCTCACCATGTGCCCTTCGTGTGAAAGGATCGGCGGCGGGGGCGAAAACGCATCTAAAAGTCCTTTCCCTATGGCAACACAGACTCACTTCTGTAATCCCTTCACCCATCCATCTGCAGCTTGCTAGAAAACTTACAGCTCCACAACAGGTTTTCTTGTACAACTGGTCCATGTGTCCCTCTAGAACTAGTGAAAATTACTGTGAAATTTAAAGGTAGAGGTAATCTACTTCTGCCTCTAGATCTCTCTTTCTGTTGCACATATATATATTGTAAATCATTAACAATATAGTCTATATATGAAGGGATTTTTTATGTATTATTTGCTGATTTTGTTCCTTTAAAAGAAAATTTTAACCTGTTTTAATTTTCAAGATGTGATAGTACATTATTGTATCACATCAGCTATATTATTTGGTATACAAGCAAGGTTAACTTTCTAAATTTTTTAATCCTAAGTTATGTAACATTGCACCATTAGCTTATATCAGTCACATGGTTCGACAATCGCCACGTTATTTGTAATTCAACATTTAGGACAAAAATTTGCAAATGATATAAATATTGATGAGGGAAGCTTAGAATTATTTAGTGGCTTTTCATATGTGGTAGGTATTGTTGGTTTTATTTGGGCACAGAAGTGAGGATGATGAAGGAGAATTAATTACCTTGTTGATCAACCTAGCTTGTACCCTTAAGTCTACTTATTGCCTAGGAATTAAAATTAAAAGGGGCTTTTTTATAAATTCATTTTCTCAGGGCAGGCTCTTTATTTGAAAAATATCACCCTTTTTTTTATGAACCAATTGAAGATGTCATTGGGGTTGAATACTTGAGTTCTAAAATGACGTAACACAAAAATGTGAAAAGAATTGAATATGTCAAGTGCAAATCAATGATCACGCTATTGTTTTCTCAAGCTATCTGGTTTATTTCATATTGTTATACATTTCACAGCAATTTGTTGCAACATGTGACTTTGTTATCCCAAAATCACATGCATTTAAGGAATGGTTAGTCACAAAGGAATTAGTTTAATCTTTTACAAACACTTAGGAACAAGTTGCTGCTCCTACACTTCATTTGCTCTGAAAAATGAAGGAGGTTCACTTTCTAGGAACCGTCTTTGCATGACTGTGTTTGTTGTCAAAACAATTATTTCATGAGTCCATCACAAACACGGTAATTTTTTCGTCAAAACGTCATCATTGATTATCAACATCATTATTGTGATTATAACCACCAATGTTGTCATTTGTCTTTATATGTTGGCTTTTACAGCCCCAATATGATTTTAATATACTAAATCTCTCTTAACAAACATTCGTCTCAAACGAAGTTCAAAAAGTAAAGTTGATGATCAATTTATTGATTTTTTTTATTCATATTCGAAATAAGGCTGAAAAGCCACGTCATTTGGGAGGCCCATTTGAAACAGGCCTCCACATATACAACAATTCTTTTTATAAACAATTTGAAAAAGGATAACACTACTGTAAGCTTGAGTATATATGAGACAGGTATTTTAATCATTGAATGATTTAAAAATTAAAGATAAAGTAGTTGAGATAAATAAAAACTCAATTCAATCCCTAATAACATGTCTCATATATACTCAAATTTACAATAACTTTACCCATTTGGGAAAAAATGAGCTTTCTAGCTCATGTAGTGCTTCATTATGCCCATGTTTTCTACCCAATGTCATTGGTTATGCCATTTGAGGTATTCTTTTATCAGTTGTGATGTTCGGAAATTCGCGGTGTTATTGAACCGTGTGATTCACACATCAGTGCGTGCATTACACATACTAATAAAATCACGAATTTCGGAGTATCACACTAATGCTAACATTATTCTTCATGTCATTTTTGTAACCTAACAGAGCCTAATTGGTTTCCAAAAGAAGTCCTTGAGTTTGGGCTTGAGGAGATGGGGCTGGGGCTGGGGCTTGCAACAACTAGTTGTTGGGCCTGTCACAAGCCAGCGAGCTTAGTTCCATGCTCAATCCACCCATTGTCCAGCCTGGAATGATGAAGCTGGGCCAGACATCCAGTTCATGACCTCTCCTAAGAAGCCCACATCATTATATTAAGCAACAAAAGAGAGCCATTTGCAAGTACCTTCTTTGGGTTGGAAATGCTTCAAAATTTCAAATGGTCTTTAATCTTTATTCCTCGATTTTCTTAACTCTGGGCCTTGGCCTGTCACTTGGCCCACTTATTTTTCTATTGTATGATTTCAGTTATATTTCATACACACATTAGTAATAGTTAGATTTTATCATTCGGGACTCAAGATCCCAACAGGGCCTTGGCTTGTCACATGAGTCTGAATTTCTTATCTTCGTATGTAAAAAGAAGTATAAATATCTTCATATACCTACTGCATCTTCACCTTCTCTCATTGTCTGTTGTAGGGGTGTTAATTCGTGTTATCGTGTCGTATTCGAGTCGTGTCAAGGTATATATATATTTAAAAATATGTGTGAACCCAAACCCGACACTATTAACTAATCGTGTCAAATTTCAAAACCCAAATCCAACCCATTTATTAAACAAGTTACACGTGTCGACACACTTAACCTGTTTATTTTAATTTTTTTTTTAAATAAAAAACTTACCTATCTTTTAATATGTATAGATAATTTTCAAGTTTAGTAACTTTGGATATGGGTCAAATCAAAGGAGAAACCTCTTTTATAAATAAAAAATCTCAAAACCTTAATAAATATTTGATGTGAGATGAATTACCTTAACTCATAATATATTTTATAATTAAATGTGTTAAGTCGTGTTAAACGGGTTAACACTAGTAAAACCCGATTTGTTTATTAATCGTGTTATACGTGTTAACCCGTGTATGACCCAAACCCATTTATGCTAAACCCAAACCCAAACCCGTTCACTTCATGTCGTGTTGTCATGTTAAAAATTGACACCCTAGTTTGTTGTATCAACAAAAAAAAACAAAGAGAATAATCTTTTGAACATTTTTTTTTAGAAGAGATCAATATTTGGAGTGGGGTACCGTACAACTTATATAATTCTTACTTGCATGCATGCAAACCAGACTGCCATGGTATCGTGGAGATCATAACTTCAACTCTGTTTTGAATAAATTACGTTAACTTTTCCTAAGTTCAGGCCTAATTCCACACGGTACTCCTTCCTTTTCAAATATTTGGCTAGCATCCCTTGAGGTACATATAGATATAACAGATTCCCCTTCTATCATTCTGCAGTTATATTCAATGACCTAAAATGGTGACATTATCGCACTTTTCTTTTTTATAAGTCTATGAGCGATATTACGGATCTTTTTTTTTTTTTATTCCACTTTAACCCCGCCTCTCTCACATAAGTGAGATAATATAATAAATTCATAAATATTGAGTCTCTCTCAAGTAAGAAGGTGAGATCAAAATGAGATTTTTAACATTTCTCACAAGACTATTACTGCTATAAGCTCGAGTTCAAATAAGACAATATGTTTTTTAACCATTGAATAACCTCAAAATTAGAAATAAAGTGATTAGAATAAACAAAAATTCAACACTGAACCCATTTAATAATTAAAACATCATGTTTCATATATGAACTCAATCTTACAAATCACATTACCTTTTTATAATACTTTCACCATCTGACACAAATCAGAATAATCATGGATAGATCCAACAGAACCATGCATTTATGCTTCAGGTTCCCCAAAGATGCTTGTAAACAGCAGCCAAACCATTGAGCTGAGGACAACTAAGGACAATGGAACTAAAAATTATTGCATCACCAACATCATATAAGCCATTCTTCTCACAACATACAATTCAACAAGAATTAGATTCATGCAACAGCATTAATCTAAAAAGCTTAAATATAATATTACAGATGCAAGATAGTGCATGAATTCCTCTTGGTATACTTTTATCAAAAATTCTAACAGATCAGGCAGCAAAGAAAGCATCCGAAGTTGAAATGGGAACAAAAAAGAAAAAGAAAAAACTACTGAAATCCATTTTCAATGATCCCAAAAACATATAAACACACTAAATAAAGTAAAGATATTTCCTATAATAGATATCAAATTTGGGCTGTCACAGACATTACCCAAGTCTTGCAATAACAATCATCTGGAACGACTAAACAGTTTTCCTACTATGCCCTAAATAATAACTAGCCTTAACAGTGACCCTCTGCTCGAGGGGTCAATGTTAAGCCACACCATTCTGGTGCGGTTATGACCCCAGTCAATAAGGTCCATCACCCATATAGTGACCTTCCATATAGAGCGCTGCATTTTGTGGATGAAGGCCATCCATCACCATAAATTGCATATCTTCGGAAGGTTTCCAGTGTCTTTTCCTTTGGTTGATGAACCAGTTATTAATTTGTTTCTGGTCCAAACCAGTTGATTCAGCTAAGGCCACCTTCTCTGTCTCCTGTGTCATTATCACAATGATCCTTTTGTTAATATCAGCAAAAAGACATGAACAAGAAATCAATTGGCAATTGCAGCTCTCAAAAGAGCTGGCATGCTAAAGAATGCCCCAAATTTTGATTTTGTCAAATTCACTCTCAAATATAGCCAGACTTTTAGCAGGTTGCTATTCAAATGAATGACTTGGATTGCTTCAATTCAACGGCTGAAACATTCTAAAGGCATTGCCAAAAAATAATAGGGAATGCTAGTTGGAAGAAGAATGATTGTTCTACCAACAAATAGCATTTCAACATTAGAGCAGAAATGTCAAAATATAGCATTTTGAAATGGTAGTACTGGTGATATTTAGTTTTAGCATGACTCAAATGACTTTTAGCATTGGAGATGCTCTCACACAAGGTTTCTCTAAAAGCTTGACAAGAGCATGACTTGACGAAGATATGCATACCGAAGGATATGGCCATTTGTAGTGTAACTCCCACCAATTGAGTAGCTTTTGCCTGGCGTCTTTGGGTAGTTTCCCTTTCTTCTTTTTCTTGGAAAGCTCTTGTTTGAGACTACTTAGGTAACCGCTATACTTTCTCAACAAGTGATTCTTAAGTTCCCGGTCTTCAGCACGCGGATCAATCTCGGGAAGATCTGTTTCACCACCACTATTGTCCTGATCCTCATCTGATGAACCAACACCCTCACCCTTCTCATCTGCACATTTGTTGATTGGAAATGTATGAACAAAAAAGAAACAACAATAATGCAGTACAAGGAACAATATTGCAAATCTCCAATAACTGCAACAATATTATAAATCTCCAATAACTCTAATCATGACTATTATCACAAAACTTCTCTAAATCAATTTTGGTATACAATGAAACATTCTTGATGTAATGCACAAAGATACATAGAAAAAATGACATAATTCAACAAATAGGATGGTCATTCCATCTGTGTTCTTCCTTTTTTTATTTTTCTTTCCTTCCTTTTTTAAGTCCGTGCATAATAGGCCTAGTTGTGAGAACAAGATCGGACATCAACTTGGTGAGGGAGGCAATTCTCAACACTAGGAAAAGGTGCATTTTCCCAAATGACACCAAAAATATCTTTTACTTATTTAAATTGTCTTTCAAACACATGTTCACAGGAGTGAAAAATGAAAATGAAGGCAAACAAACATACGCAGTAGGTCCCCTTGCCTACGTTGAACACAACTCGCCAGCCTGTGTCTTTAGCACTTTCACATAGTGACCAGGATCCACGGAAACAATTATTTCTAATAATACTTCCCCATCAGACAAAAGATAGCTTATTTATGTACCTCTAGTTTTTAGAAGACATCATGGAATAATTCAGGCTGACGCACATTTAATCTAGATAATTTATTAAAAAAACTTCCCATAGTTGTATTCTTATAGTTATCACAAATCATGCCTACAATCAATAACCAATATTGGAATATCATATGTTAAAAAGACTCAGTGGAGGACAACTCCCAATAATATTTAATACATTAACCTCAACCTTCACATTTCGTGCCAAAAACATATATCGTTTCTGCTAGAATGACAATGACAAGACATGCTGAAGTATCAAGACCACAATCATAATCCCAATGCATCATTAATTCTTAATTACATGCAATGGTGTACTAACAAAGTCCCAAAGGTTTTTTTTCCCTTGAAAATATCAGACTTTTCACGGTAATAAGAATGTGACCTTGGGGTGTTTATTATTTGGTAAGCTTGCTTTTATTGAGATAAAAAAGCCAAGAGACCAAAAGAACTATACAGCACAAGAACACAGAAACAACAGCCTTGGGCTCAGCTAACCAGTCCTATTTCAGTACCAGGGCGCTGTAAAGCTACATTTAAAACTATATCATCAGTCGTTGCCTCTTTTCTCCTCACTCAGCCAACATCCTTAGCAGCATCTCAATTTAGTGCCACCCTAAATGCCCAATCAAGCGCCACCCCATCCTCCTTATTACAAAATAAATAATAGTATAGAATTTTTCCCCCATTTCATTCCCCATTTATCTTAACAACCTCGTTCAACAATACCAATTCAGAAAAAAGAATGTTGTTGAATGCCTATCAATATTTAACATATTGAATGGCCAGGCTTCTAAGCACTTTATAGCAAACTCTTCCCAAATCTTGAGACGTGACTGTTATAAAAGAGAGGTGTGGCACAATTTTTATAGACAAGTTTTCAAGTTAAAAATTCCTGAAATGACGAGACAATGGGAGAAATACTGGAAGCTTGTAAGCATCAGGGAACTCTCTCTGGCTGCAACTGTCTATTTCATCTGGTTGGAAAGGAACAAGAGGCTGGAGATCTAATAGTTTCGATCCTGATCAAGTTTTCTCCCTTCTCAAATTACCCATCCAAACAAAGTCTGTTGCAGGAAGAAAATCTCCAACACCCAGCATATACTAGAACTTGCCAAGCTCTATATTCTAAGGTCCTTAGTTCTTTTTTTTTTTGGGAAGTGAGAAGTTTATAGAAGAGCAAAATATGCTAGCAGCCCAGGGACCAAAAGCTACCTTATAAACAAAATCTGCAGCACAGCAACTAAGGACATGATTCCCAGGCCCTTTGTTGCTTTGGGTTGCAGGTCTTTTGTTTGCTAGGGGTGATGTTGGCCTTTGGGCTGCAGGTATTTTATTCTTTCTGTCTCTTTTGTCATTGTATAGCAAGAGGGTATGCCCCCCTTATACTTGTACACCCTTCACTCTTCTATAAAATTTCTCACTTACCTAAAAAAAACATAAATATGAGCCCAGTCGACAGTAGGGAGTTGATCTCTCAGGGATTGCCAGGTTGATTTAGAAGTGAAGATTCCTGAAAAGTGAGGTGTCCAAATGACAGAGTTAGCTTCAAGGGGTTAGGCTTGATGTTTGGAGGAGTAGAGTTGATAATTTGAAGAACATTATTTGGGGGATGGGAAGGCCATATATGGAAGCAACCGTGACTGAGTAAGTACTTGAGAATTCTCTGATAATTCTACTACCAAACTTGTTTAACAATGGCCTAAGGGCGTGCCAATTGTCATACCATAAATGAGGTGTCGCAGCCATTTCCTACCACAGTTCTAGTGCAGCTTCTAAACTCAGATCTCAAATTGAGGAGCTTCCTCCAGCACCAAGAGCAGTCGCTAGGAATGGGAAGGGACCATATACTTCTATTCTTGAAGTCATTGTTGTTTCTTAACACAATGTTGACAATAATACATGGTCCCTTCCCTTATTGTTTCTTAACACAGTCATGACAAGGTCATTGGAAGGAATTGGTGGTGCACCTAGAAACACTAATATATTTACATGCAAATTCTTCTTTCCTCATTTCCTTCCACCTCTCTCACAAACATTATGTTTAATATAGCTTCTTTTTTTTATCCTCTTGAGTATGCAAGAATACTAAATAGCACACAAGATCTACCTGTGATATCCTGAGAGCCATCCTTTTTAATTGTGATTCACATAATTCAAGAGAGAAATAATAACAAAAGCTAGAGGGGTGACACATGAATTGATGATTATTTAATTGGAAAATGCGATGTTTAAAGATTTTCTCAATGAATTTTTTCACTCCTAAATACAAACAAGTGAATAAGTGACCTCACATGCATTTATTATAGTGGACCACACTACCTTTCATCTAATAGTAAGAAAATCTATTGACAAAAACCATTATGTATAACATCACTCTATTTAATTAGTCTTGTTCATTTCAGTAACCAAAAAAACTGCCACCACATTGTACACTTTCTTTTCTATGGTACTAAAACCAGGTTTTTTATATGGAGAGAAAGGAACTCTCGAATCATGTGTGTAAAGAAGCATTATGTTGGTCAAATTCTGAAATCTATATCGAGCAATATATGCTCTAAAGCTTCAACTTGGAAGGGCATATACCCAGCTCTTTTGAGAATTGGGAAATATGTATACACTTTGATATCCCTGACTGGATTTTTAAATAAATTTAACGCTTCTTCGTGGCTGTTTGTTGGTTCCTTTGTTTTTTTGTTAGTCTCCCTTGTATTGCCTGGGCCTGGGGTATGCCCCTTCTATACTTGTAGATGATTTTTGTTTTCATAACACCCAAAAAAAAATTTACTACTCTAGTTTTTTTGAATTTAACACTCACATTCATGCATGTCTCTATGACATAGAAACAAATATAATTTTGGAAATAAATTCTTAAAAAAATGGTTAAACCAATTCCATCACAGTTTTTTTCTTTTTCCTTTTTAGTCATCTTTGTTCAAAAACCCCTTAATTTTGTGACACAGTATGAGGATATGTTTGGAATGGCATATTAGTCACTTCTTGCCAATTGGTATTATTCTTCTTATTGAATTTCTTGTTAAGAGACAAACTTAGGTCAACTTTTCAATTTTTAGAAAAGAAAACCTTGCTTACATCTACTTTTAAGCTTTAGATGGGGGTTTACTCATAAAGGAAAGGCTAGACGACCGATGGATCCTCACCCTCAAATTTATATGTGAATAGCTTATATCCTGTCGCATTTCTCTTCTTACTTCCACGGTCAAAATTTCCATCTCATCTTTTTACTCTCTACATCCCAAATCTTTACATTATATATAATGTAAAATGAAAGCATGGTACTTTGAGAGAGCTTGGTACTTTATTTAGCAAAAAGGCCGCAAGAGGTAATACAATTTTGCAATGTACCTCAATCTACTCTCTTGATCTATTACCTCCTTACCACTCGGAATGAACTTCGATAACCAACTAACAATGGCTCACTGAAGAGTTGAGGATGATGATTTTTTTTGGGAAAGTTAAATTTATAGAAACAAAAACAAAGGAGCAAATAAGCTCCAATATTTCATCAGAGACAGAGCAGAAGCTCACCAACAGCAGTATAGCTTCAATAGGAAGACGACAAAAGGTAAACTAAGCAACATAGGTAAAGATAGAACTAGGCAACCCAAAGTTTAAGACTGAACATAGTTCTCGGCTATTCTAATAAAGGTGTAGTTAAGATTCACGGTACAAAACAAAGAGAGGTAGAGAAGAAGAGGATTAGGAGAAAATAAAGAGGTTTAGGGACTTATCATTCAATCCTTGAGTAATGCTTCTACCCTTATACCTTAATACCTTATATTTATATTACCATAAGAGAAAAATACGAAAGTACCCTTATCTGAAAATAAAAGCAATAAAAATATAATAATAACTCTAACTGGGGTTAAGACATTAAACACCCTCATGATACATTCAGAAGAAAAAAAAGGCCAGTGGTCATCCGGATAAAATCCTATACATTAGAAGGGGAAAAAATTAACTATTCTCCTTCCTTTTACATTTTCAAAATGATTCTTATACAGTTCTACCTCAAAGTCAAAAGCACATTGTAAAGATATCATAGTTCTTTGTAGTGCCAAAAAGGAAAAATTATTTATTTGTCCCGGTACATAGCATCTGAGCCAATGAACATCTGATACCAAAAGAATGTGGGTCACCAGCTGTGTGTCTAATATTCATTAGCCCGGATTGCACCCAGGACCAATGAATACACAAGGGATTAAGATTGTAAGTAGTGAAACTATAATCAAGACAATCATGAATGACGGAGAAAAATAGCTGACATCTCAATATTTCCATAATCATCAATATCCAAATTCTAATTGTGACCGAGATAAGGCAAAAGTGGTAAGAGCACAAATTGAATCTCCTCGTGAAACATATGAAGTAACAGTTTTTATGGTGTCAGTTTAAACTTTGATAAATTTTTCATACAAATTCAAGCCAAGTAACAAGTTTGTTTGTACAAACAAGCATGGGAACAGGAAAATTATTTGGTAAATATATAGCATTTTAACTGATAGTAAGTGAAACAAAAGTAACATAAAAATCTTTTAACTGTAGAGTAGACTTAACAATGGCACAAACTGTTCAGCACTAAAATATTTCGTTAATATATATTAGTTATATCAAATAACAGCTAAATCTACCACCGTCCAAAGTCTTGTTTGGCACCACATTCTGCTAGCTCATCTTTGATCTTAAAAACAGAAATCCATGACCCAACTCAGCATCTGCCAAATCGAGTCAGTATTCCCATAGCGCACAGACAAACATAAATCCAACTCAGCTTATATAAGAAGAGCAACGTATGTGGTCTGTCATGTGTGAGAAATTTTGTCATACCTGGTTCATGAAGCAAACGAATTATTTCTTTATCATAATGGCAAAATGGTATTTTTCTGTCTCTTAAAAGATAAATATTTTGTCCAAATAGCATGATATCAATGGTATGATTCATGAACCCGATTTATGAAAAAAAATTCAGAATGTATGGATGCCTATACAGAGATGTATAGTTCCCCCACAAACATATATTTTGGGGGTATTTCCCCAAGCATAAAGAGCAACAACCAATCGAATAACTTGTACATCCAATAATAATACTAACAATTCACATTAATTATGCAAATGGGAAAGAGAAAAACTGAAACACGAGAAAAAAAAAACAACTATTTATCAGTGTGTGTATATATACTGAAGACTGAATAAATATAACTAGAGAATCCTGACAGAGCCGTACAGGCTACATGGGGTAGCACTGAAATGAACAGCATCCTATGTTCTCCAAAGCCTATGCCACTAATCAACAGAGAATCAAAAAAACGGACTGTTTTCCACTGGAGGAAAGACAACTCGATAAATGACGACAGTAATGCTGCCATACATCTCCAGGCATATATATTAACGTATTATATATACACTCGCAGATCATCCAGGAGGTGAGAGTGGGTTTAGATTTTTGGACTAAACCTTCATTAACAATGATTTTGTCAGAAGACTCAGAACAGATAAAGCTAACCGATTACAGAAGCAATCGTGTGATTTCATCATTGTCTATACCATACTAGCGTTTTGTCATCCTAATCTCTCAATAGTTTATAGTATTAGGAAACCAAATCATATCCTTTTACCATATACTCGTGAGTCGTGAATCGTGATTAGGGTTTTGCTACTCCTGCTATATATATATATATATATATATATATATTCCGGTCAAAGTTTCCTTCGCTGGGAACGGGACCGTCAAAGTTTCCCCCACAGGAGACGCGACAGCAATGAATGAAAGAAATATGGACAGGCCTGCGGCTCTTGAAAGACCCCATATTCAGAGACTGGACAGTTCAACTATCAGTTTTACACTGTACATACAAGGAAAGGGAAAAACAAGCCCAAACCCATCTCTGCAATAATCGAATTCGTAAATGAAACCAACTTGTATATAGTATAGATATTATACTCTTTCTTTCTATATATATATATATATATATATATATATATATATACCCTTTCCATGCTAGGCAATAGCGAGGACGAGATTGTATATCAGTCTCTTTCTCACTCTCTAAAAGTATGTATATGGAAAGAGAAAGTACCAGACGAGAAGATCCGTATGGGGCCATTGCTAAGCATATTAAGCTGGCTTTCGATCCTTCGCATGAATTCCGTAGCCTCTTGTAATGGCTTTGTAAGTTCCTCCCGATATTTCACCAGCATGTCATAATAAGCTTCCTGTATTTTATTCAAAAATTTCAAAATGAAAATTCGTAAACCCAAAAATATAAAATAAAAACGAGAACAGAAATCAACAGACCCATCAGAAACAAAGAGCCTTCAATTCAATTGGTTTATACTATAAGGAACTTTAGTAATGAAATCACCATGAACTGATCCAGTTCTGGGTCTTTTGAACCATCTCTACAAGTCACCGACGCCCGCTGCCTCGTCTCGAACTCGTGCCGAACGGCCTTGAGCCGTGCAACCACCTCAGGAGGAGCGCCCACCTAATTTACAGCACCACATATATATATATATATAGAGAGAGAGAGAGAGAGTCAATCTTTAGAATGAATTCTCTTTGTAATTGTATGAATATGTGTCTTACAGGAGGGCTACCTTTTGGCAATCCATGAAAGCGTCCAAAAGGTTGGGGTACTGAGGGTGAGAGATGATCTTGGATTTAATGGCTTCAACTTCACTGGAGCTCTCATTTCCTTGTTCTTCTTGCTGATTGAGAACCGCTTGGTGCCCTCTAATTATTGAAGGGTAGTGAAATTTCTGAACATGTTGCGAACTGCCCGCTTCGGTCTTCAAAATTGGATGTGCTTGCGATTCAGACTGATAACACTCGCTTGACTGAAGATGCAAGGTGTTCATAGCCATCTGGGTCTGCTGATTGCTTACGTTAGAGCCATTACTGGATCGTCCGTACACAGAAGAACTGGGTGCAAGTAACGGACTTCCATACAAGAAACTCCCCCTTGGAGTCGTATTCTCACTCAGTTGATTGTAATCCTCCATTTCTCAACGAACCCAGATGAGCAATACAACCAAAACAACGGAATAATCCAAAACCCTAAAGCAAGAACTCAAGAAACGGATGAAGAAATATGAAACCCTAAAGAGAAGGCACAACTAGTCATCTAGCCACACGCCCAACCCAAAACCATTAATGGGTTTTAATTTAAGGGTTACGAAGTCACTGAAAAATTTTCTTTCGAGACAAACAACACAAAAAAATGAAAACAAATTTTTTTCTTTCAAGACAAACAGATGTGAAGTTGCACTGGGGATTGAGCGTGTTGAGGGTAGAGTGTGAGCATGATCAGATGAACATCAGAGGAGCGATCTCAGAGGAGTGAGTCGGGGTGGCACTCGGCCAGAACCGGCAGCGGCTCCGTGTCCTGGGTGGTTGACAAGACGTTCTCTCTAGAAAAATAAAGAAATATTTGAAAATTAAATAAAAGCAAAGAAAACCCAGTAGAGAAGGGGTAAGCCTATTAATAGAAGATCTTTTTCTTTCTTTTTGTTTTCTTTTCCTTTCCCACTTCTCTTTCACAAGGGCATCAATTTTCCACTTTCATTTTCCATTGGGCAGCCTATTCGCGCTCCCAGTTTAGCTTATGCCGCTCCAGTGAATAAATTAAAACAGTGCCTAGACGAAAATGTCCCTACCTATTGAAATTCCATCAATTGTCTTCTCACATCCCGCACTCCAATTCCTAATCTACAATGAAGAGTGCGTGATTATAAATGGTCCTTAATTGTATTGTATTTAACATTATCTTAAAATTTTAATTAATAATAATAATAATAAGATAACGAGGTTGAACATACTTTTTTTTTTTTAATACTAATATATTTCAATTCATGGTGTATGTATGAGTATGAGTACGAGTGCATGAGAATAAAAAGACTTCAATTAAAATATATTTAGCTCTATCCTAATAATTATGTATAATTAGAATAACTTTTCTCGATATTTGGTTTAATTATACTCAATACTCTTGTATTTTTAATAATTATAATAATAATAAAAATGAATAATTATAATAATATCTTCTAAAATTTGACCTAATTACACTAAGTATTCTCGTACTTCTAATAATTTTACTGTGATTTCTTGTCAAAGCTTTTGGGTAGAAGATATTATTGGAAGCTAATATTTTACCATTTTAGCCATAAAAATGTACACAATTAATTTTTTTTTAATTTGAAAATAGATAAAGACTGAAATAACATTTCCCGAAAACATGTTTCTCTCCTACCTTGTTCATTTTCCTAAAGTTATTCTAAGAGAGTTGGGAGGTGTGATTGTTGGGTATCTAGGGTTTTGACAAATTGGAGTTTACAATAAACATTCAGATACTAATGGTTTTTTTTATTTGTGACAATATAAAAATGAATAAAATATTTTTCTCACTAAGATATTTTATGAACATGAATTTGAGAATATAAAATAAAAATAAAAATAGAACTGATGTAGGCAATTCTAATTTGTTGTATAAAAAGAAAGCAACAACATTTTTATACGGGGCATTTTCAAAAGACAAGACAAAAATTAGCGAGGCCCAAAAATTGTCGATGGAAAAGGATATTGGTATACTAAAGCCAAATAGATGCTCTTTTTTCATATTTGTAAAAGGAAAATACTAAACATAGCAAATTTTTCTTCTCTCATTTTCATACTCCTTGGCAAAAGGTAATAGAATTCACGTGTATTTATTCTAGTGACCACTTTGTGTCTATGTTAAAAAAATTAGACAATTTTTTTTTCAAAAGGTATTATTTCTTTATACCGTAATTTTTAAGCTAGTATTGAGTCATTGGTTTACTGTTAGTCATGAAGTGAAGACTTGAGACACCTCATAACTACATCAATGTCTGAAAAAGTATGCGAAGTCAAGACATGTGTCCATACATATCATGCATTTTTCATTAGGCACACACCTTAAAATTTCTTCTTAAGTTTATAAGTGAACTTAACAATGATTAATTTTACCTTGAGTTGATTAGTTATGACTATAGGCTAACACGATTATGGAAAAAAGAATTCTTAGCAATTTCTATTTAACAAAGTGTTTTTTATAAAAGTTATTGGTTTTTGCATAAAAAATTCTTAGCAAAACCTATGTTCGTTTACACGAAAACGTAGTTTCGTTCGCACGATCAAGACACGTGCACAAGAAAGGAGCTTTTCCATCTGTACGCGTGTCATTATTTTGGCACAATTTGTTCCAAACTTACTAGTTTCATACACAACATCTATTCCAACTTTGTTTAGGTCTAATATAAGAAATTTTTTGTATAAATAGGCTATCACGATTATGGAAAAAAGAGTTTTTCCAATTTCTACTTAATAACGTCTTTTTATAGAAGTTATTGATTTTCGCATAAAAAAATCTTGCAGAAATTCTCAGCCAAACCAATAGTAAGTTTGTTTGCACGGAAGCCTAGTTTTGTTCGCATGATCGAGTCACATGCGCACGAAAGGAGTTTTTTCATCTGCACATGTGTCATTATTTTGGCACAATTTGTTCCAAACTTACCAGTTTCATGCATGTAAAGGTTAACTGGAAGAGAGAATTGATGTATAAAGGATTTTCATTTAAAATGTTTTTAAGTGTATACAGCGTATGATATTTATATAAAAACTCTCCATAACTTCCTCCTATACATAAGCTATTCAAAAATCAAAAACACCATCACATCATAACAAAGTTGTTGGCCCGAAATATCAATTGCAATATCTTCTGTTTTGACTAGGCACTCTTGTTCCCTTAGCTGCCGCTGTGTCGTTAGAATCAGGTTCAGTTTTATCTCCAATATGCCCCCTCAATTGAATGGGCAGATCTTGAACATGAAGGTTGGTTCACAGGAGATGAAAACGGACGGATGACAGTGGTTTTGTTAATAAATCTGCAAGCTAATTTTTAGTGGATAAAAAGGAGACCTAAAGTTTTTTAGCTAAGACTTGATCCCGAACATAGTGAAAGTCTATTTCAATATATTTAGTTCTGGCATGGAAGACTGGATTAGAGGACAAATAAGTAGCTCCAATATTATCACACCATAATTTTGGACTTTTCATTAAGGGAAGCTGTAGATCATGAAATATTGATTGGATCCAATGTAACTCTGTCGCTGTGTTGGAGAGGGATTTATATTCTGATTCAGTGCTGCTTCGAGCAACAGTAATTTGTTGTTGTTTGCAGCTCCAACTGATAAGATTGGATTCATGAAAAATGCAGTATGCCTTAATACTACATTTGTCATCTTTGTCGCCAGCCTAGTCGGCATCATTATACCCTTGAAGAGAATGATCTGATGTACTTTGTAAACGAACTCCATAGCCCACCATATATTGTAGATACCAAAGGATTCGTTTGACAACTTGCCAATAAGTGTCTTTGGGTTGATGCATGAATTTGCTAACACGGTGGACCGCGAAAGCAATATCTGGACGAGTGAAGCCCAAGTAATGTAATGCACCAACCGTGCTTTTATAAATTTGAGGGTCAAAAAAATCATGACCTTCAAACTTAGATAAACTGCAAGTGGTACTCATAGGAGTTGAACATGGCTTTGCTTCATGCATGTTAACCCGTTGTAACAGGTCGGCCACATATTTTCTCTATGTTAAAAAAAGATCATAACCATAGAACAAAGCCTCTAAACCGAGAAAATAGGATTAGATTTCCTAAATATTTTACGGGAAAAATATCTCCAAGTTGCTGAATAAATTTGTCGATTTCATCTGAAGAGGTCCCGGTGATGATTATATCATCAACATATATAAAGATGAAAATAGAGAAGTCATTGTTATGAAGTGTGAATAAAAAGGTATCTGCCTTTGAACCAACGAATCCCATTTGCTGCAATGTTTCGGTTAGCCTAGAAAACCAAGCTCGGGGAGCCTGTTTAAGACCGTATAAGCTCTTCTTTAAGCGGCACACATGATTAGGAAAATCAGGGTGAACATACCCTTGAGGCTGTTGCATATAAACTTCTTCCTGCAGTTGGCCATGTAGAAATGCATTCTGGATATCAATCTGTCGAATCCCTATTACCGTGTAATAGCTAAAGATAATAACAACCGTATAGTCCCTGGCTTAACCACGGGACTAAAGGTCTCCGTGAAGTCCACACCGGGTTGTTGATAATAACCTTTCGCCACCAGTCGCGCTTTAAAACGCTCAACACCGCCATTTGCATGTCGTTTAATTCGAAACACCCACTTATTTCCAACAAGATTATTACTTTACTTAGGTGGGACAAGATCCCAAATACCATTTTTGACAAAAGCATTAAACTCGATGTCCATGGCTTCACGCTAGTAGTGATGTTTAGAGGCCTTAGAAAAACAAGTAGGTTCTGCAAAAGATGAGTCATGATTAGTAAATAAACATTGAGGGAGTGGGTATTGGGCTATACCAACATAAGGAGCTTTTGGCTTGAGAGATTGTGTTTGTGATCAAGTAAGCATGCGGCGTGGCATTTGAATATCACGTGAATGTGGAAGATTGGGTTGGTGAGATGGTCCAATAGCATCATTTGAATTTTGAGTGAGATCCCTTGCTGGTACGTGAGCAATACCCGAGTAGAATAAAGTAGACTGAATATCCGAAGGCACTTGGTTTTGTGGATTGACTTGGTTAATTAGCAGCTGGTCAATGGAACATATGTTTGGACCTGCATGGTTAGTTTGAGTACTCGGTTGACATAAGGAGGGTGGTAAGGAAAAAGTTTCTGGTTCGGGAGGATTAGATGCCGATGACTCTTTTTGGTATGGAAACAAAGACTCATCAAAAATGACATGGGGTGAGAAATATAATTTTCCTGTGGCTAAATCGAGACATTTATAGCCCTGGTGTGATAGACTATAACCAAGAAAAATACAAGTTTTAGATCAAAAATCAATTTTATGTTTGTTATAAGCACGCAAGTTTGGCAAACAGGCACATCCAAAAACACGCATAAACAAATAATTGGGTTTTTTTATTATAAGCCATTTCAAAAGGTGATTTGTTGTCTAGTGCTTTGGAAGGAAGACGATTAATAATGTAAGTGGCAATTAAAAAAGTGTCTTCCCAATAAGGTTTGGGCAAATTTGAATGAGCTAGCAAAGCTAAGCCCATTTCAATAATTTGACTATGTCGGCGTTCAATAGAACCCATTTGTTCATGTGTGTAAGGACAAGGTAAACGATGTTGAATTCCACAGGTTTTGAAATAAGTATTTAAACGTCTATGCTCACCCTCCAATCAGTTTGAATGGCCTTAATTTGTAAATCAAAATGCCTTTCAACATATTTTTGAAATTGAATGAAAATAGTTTCAACATCAGATTTCAATTTCAAAGGAAATACCCAAATGAATTTAGTAAAGGCATCCAAAAAACAAACATAATAATGAGATCCATAACTAGAAACAACCGAGCTGGCCCCCAGACATCGGAATAAATTAATTCAAGAGGTCTGAAAACAAAAGGAATTGAAGTAGAAAAAGGTAAATTGTGACTTTTAGCCATCGCACACTTAGGAAAAATATTTTGTCTCTCATTGGAACCAACTGGTAAATTATTATTGCCAAGCACATGTCAAACAGTACCATAAGAGGCATGACCAATACGGCGATGGTAGTTTGCAACAGAGATCCGAGCACCAACAAAGGCAGATGGAAACAGCGTTGAAGAGATGGAGAGAAGCAATAAAGGCCATCAGACATAAATCCTTTATGTAGGACGTTCCCCGAGTAATCCTTGAGCAAATTTTTGAACAGGGAGTAGATTTTTTGTAATTTGAGGTACAACAAGAATTTTTCAAGAATAAAAGATGAAGATGAGTTAGATAAAGAGGCAGTTCTAATATGAGTTATTTTCAAACCTGTACCATCACCAATTTGAATTTTATCATTGCCAGAAAAATCATCACTTCGGATATTCAGATTACTCATGTTGTTGGTCAGATGATGTGTCGCACCAGTGTCGGGATGCCACTCTTGTTCAGTCGAGTGCTGCTGAGATTGGTTGGAGGCTAGGTTTGCTTAAGGATTTAAGCGAGGTAGTGGGGTTTGGAAATGTGGATCAAAGCGCTTCCAACAACGGGAAGCCATGTGCCCAGGCTTCTTACATGGTTGACACCACAAACTGGTGTTGCAGCGGCCACCTCCACAGTTGCCATTGAATGGATTACGCCCCCTGCCTTGAGAAGCTGATAAGTTGCCACGACCCCGTCCTCTTGAAAAGTGTTGTTGTCGGGTGGCAACATTGGCCAAAGCCATAGGAAAGGATAGAATTTGATTATTATGCTGAATGCGAGCTTCACACATCAGGAGCATGGAATAAAGTTCTTCCAAGGTAAAAGAATTATATCGGTGAGATACCATGGAAACAAGAAAGTCATTTTCGGGACCGAGCCCAACAAGCAAATATATGATACTATCGTCACATTTCAGAGCTTAACCAGTAATGGCCAATTCGTCTGTGAGACGTTTGATTGTCATGAAGTAATCAGTTGCAGATTGATTACCTTTCCGCAAGGTAAAAAATTGAGAGTGAACGTATACTGCTTTAGCACGTGACTGTGATACAAAAGCAAAGCTTAGAGCCATCCAAACTTTAGCGGAGGTGCTGCAATGAGCAACCTGGGCAAGTACCTCATCAGAAAAAGAAGAATTTATGCAGCTAAGAATAAGGTTATCTTGGGTTTCCCAAATATCATATGATGGGTTGGGGGTTGTAGAGCCATCAGAGGCAGTGATGGTTTTTGTAGGTTGTTGAACGGTGCCATCGATATATTCGTAGACTTTCTGGCCTTTGAGGTAGGGTAACATGGTGGCTTTCCACGTTGGGTAATTCAAACGTGTGAGTTTGGTGAGGTTGATGGAGGAAGATGGGTTGAAGGTGGGAAGGTTGGTTTCGACAACATTTGAAGTTAAGGAATTTGGGGAGGCAGACATCTTGAAAAGGATCAGTTAGACGTGAGTCTTATCAGCAGCTTTGATACCATGTAAAGGTTAATTGGAAGAGAGAATTGATGGATAAAGGATTTTCATTCAAGATGTTTTTAAGTATATACAACGTATGATATTTATATACAAACTCTCCATAACTTCCTCTTATACATAAGCTATTCAAAAATCAAAAAACACTATCACAACGTAACAAAGTTGTTGGCTCGAAATATCAGTTGCAATATCCTCTGTTTTGATTGGGCACTCCTGTTCCCTTGGCTGCCGCTGTGTCGTTAGAATCAGGTTCAGTTTTATCTCCAATAATGCACAACATTTATTCCTACTTTGTTTAGGTCTGATATAAGAAATTTTTAGTATAAATAAAGTACTATGGTATACATAGAAAAAAACACTAACCTCTTAAAGCACATAGAGATACAGAGAAATTATTAACATCATATTTTATTCATATAGTCAATTTATTGAAATATGTTATTCCTTGTAGTTGTTATATACCTAGTGTCGGCTGCTAAAATGAGTGGATCTGAAGATTGTGGTTAATGTTGGAACTTACAAAAGCTATTTAAAGTTGAAGGGTACAACGATAAGTTGCAAACAAACTAGCAGGTAAATTATTAAAGGTGATAATTAAGTTAGTTGTTTGTGAGATAGGACTTTGTGGACTCGTAAATTGTTCTTTTTTACTAGTAAATTTTTAAAGCTTGTGTTAAATTTTATTCTACAATAGAATTTCCCATGTAAATCTTGATATTTTTATTTAGTTTTGTAGATGCAAGATTTTTGTTATTACTACCGTACCGTAATGATTTTATGAACTTAAGATCTTAAATATTTAACAAGTAAATATTTTTGATAGTAATATGTGTTACTTAATTAATTATCGATATATTTATAAAATTTGTGTTTCTTATTAATTAAATTTTATTTTAATTAATTTAAAATTTGTACTTTTTAAAAACACTTACTATTATTATTTTTTATATCACACCAGGATTTGAAATAATTTAGTAGGTGTCATTAAATTGTTTCGCCTCCTTAATTTAGGAGTAAAAAATAAAGTAAAAAAAACTTTATATTTAGCATTGTCCTTTGCTAAATTCCTTTCACACTTATCGAGTTTGGTCACCACCATATTAAGAAATTAAAAAATGTTAACAATGTAGAGAGGATTTTTTTATATTGGATGATTTGTTGAGACATGATTATTTTCCAAAAGATACAGAAAACAAAACTATTAGAATATCATAGAGAATTTTATATTAGATGATTTGATATGAAAATATTATTTTTCAAAAGTATAAAAAAATAAATAAATTAAAACTTGTCTTAAAAGTAATAAAAATTTGAATAAGTCACATTATTTTTATATAAAAAATAAATTATTACTCTTTTTAACTATTTTCTTCAAAATGGAATTACACCAACTTGTGAACAAAGTGAAAAACAAAACAAAAACATATTTGTCTACATCCATATCGTTATCAATATCAGCTAGTTGTTCCAATAAGAAAGAAAAAAGAGAAAAAGAAACTTTTTGCAAACGTAATTGCAAAAATATCATCCAACTCATGCAAATCAACGTGCTCTAATTTCAAACCATATGATTTAGTTGTTCACACCTTTAGAAAAAAATGGAACCGTACTTGTTTCCAAATGAAAGACAATTAAGAAATAGAATAATGACATGAATAATATCATTCAAAGTTGGGAAATTAGTACATTTTTCTTTTAATTTTGCCCATCATATTTTAACAGGGTAGGTTACTTTACTACATTTTATATGTATTCTGTTCATGTACTAAAACTATGTTGTAACGGTGAGACAAGATGGTTGAATATGATAAATAGTATTTTATTTTATGTTTTGTATTTTTAATTAGATTAGATATTTATATTTCGTAAATCATATATATCTCAAGCGAGTGGGATATAACTTATATCAAAGGGTGGTGGTATTTGAGTTATCATATTTAATTAGGAGAAAATATAACGTCGTCTCATTAAAAAAATTACAATGCCGTAATATAAAAAGTCCAAGACATGTATGGAATCATTAATTTGGATGATTGTTAGTAATACAAAACTTTTTTTTTGAATCACTCCGAAAGTGAGAGACTATTATATTATAATTATTTTATATTATTTAAATAAATATTTAAAATTTAAAATTAATTTATCAAAAAAATTATTTATTATTAATTATTTATTCTCTAATGTATTATAATTTATAATTTCTTGAATATATCATAGAGTTTTTAACCAAAAAATTTGATAAATAATTGAAGTTTGAATTAATATATGTTAAATAATTGTATTTTAGATATAATGAATAGCAATTTGAAAATTGGTATGGTTGGAGTGAAAATATGAAAATATGGGACCATCATCTTCAAATTTGACGAAAATGAATTTGAAAGTGGTTGATTGGAGATGGTCTAGAAACAATGTGATGGGACTGACATGCATTTATTATAGTAAGTCTCATCATCTCGTGTTTATGAGTAAAAGAAGAATGCTATGGTCAATTGCGAATGATCGAACTCGCGATCTGATTGACGTATACAATTCAACATAATATCACGTGTACGCATATGCATTACATGCACTAATCAAATCGTGAATTTTTGTCACGTTCAACTGAATGCAACATTTCTCGTGAGTAAGAAAATCATTTATATATAGCATTATTCTTTTCAAAATCTTGTAGATTTCATATAAATAATAGAAGTTGAACAAAATAATCGTATCACACAATGTTTTAAAACCCGGACCGGATCGGCCGATTTTACCGGTTGAACCGTCGACCGGTTCATAAAATGGTCTGGTTTAACTCATAAAACCGCTTATAGTTTTAAACCGTTCTAAAAATACAAAACCATTAAAACCGGCTGGTCGGACCATCGAACCGGGTGTCCCGGTACTGGGTCACCGGTTCACACCGGTTCTTGTCTATATATAAAAGGCATAAAAAATTAGTGTATGTATCCTTTTTTTTTTATTCATGTAATTGAAGACTAACTTATTGGATTATGCTTGGATTGGATGTTAAAATGATTTTTGTTATGGTCCTCGCGATTATGAAAGAATGGCAATGAAGTTTCAACTTTCAACATTGTAATAAGGTATATCTATTATACTTTTTTCATTTTTTTCTTTAAGTTTTACATATTAAGAAAATTCATATTTTGTAATTTTTTTTATATAATTTTTAATAGTTTTTGTATAATTTTTTAAACTTAAAATATTAATAATATGTATTATTAAATTTATTAATTACATAATTATGACATCACAGTTTGATTTCGGTTGAACTGATAACCTGTAACCCGGATATTTTTCCTGTTCGATGAATGGATTGGGTCTGAAAAAAAAGTTCAATGAAAAAAATCTCATATTAGTATTGTATTCTAATTTGATTACCCATGTTGGACACTTGCAAATCCCGAAAAATGTTCAAAAATTGAGTGTGATACTACCAGATGAAAAATAAGAATTTATTAATTTTGAACGTATTACAACCAAACTAATAAACACGATACACATCAACATAATATGGGAATTATATGCTCATGTATGAAAACTATAAATTTCATCTTACTATTTAAAAAATTATTTCATAAAACATGTGATATTTTTTATAATTTTAGTAACAGAAAATCTTACGTAAACACCATGAAATATTTTCTCGCAAGGTAAATTGAAGCTCATAAAGGTAAATTGAAGCTCATGAGATGATGTCCCTCATTCATCATATATTTGGTTGTAGTTGTACCTTTCTGCAATGAGTTGTAGCATTAGATACAGACTACAGAAATGTTGGTGATCTGTATATAAAAAACAGAAGTACGAAATTTCAACGGTAAACAGTGAAAAGGTCCTGACTCTACAGGCTGAACACTGTTTGTGATAACTCAGTTTTGCAGAACAGCCACGTGCAGAGAGAGATTAATTAGACGCACAGAGATGATATATATATATATAGAGAGAGAGAGAGAGAAGGACATAATATGACTGGTTGTGTGCCCGTGTGGGGCTTCGAAACATCAAATAAGGTATAGCTGGCAGCGACAGGTTGGGCAAAATTTGCAGAAGACGTGGGCAACTGTTGTTGTTTAGGACCCCCTACCCTTAATACTCCCGGGAGTCCCGCGCTCCACAAGATGGGGACCCTACCTTTTCTTTCTTTTCTTTTTGAATTTTTCTCGAGGGATATTGGACGTCTCCTCCTACACAGACCCAATGGTGGTGAAAACTTATATAGGATCCAATCAATTATAAATTATCATTTTAATAAAAATCACTTTATTATTTTTTATAAGTTTAATATATTATACATTTAATAATATGTGATATACAGTAAATTATTCATTGTTAATGAGTACTTCTACTCTTAAATACGTAAAAAATTCTTTATTATTTTTTATATAATGCATTTAAGTTAATAAATATTTGTCATATATGTAGAGTATATGAAATACTAATGAGATAAATGTTTATTAGTTCAAATTTATTATACCCGAGATCAATAAATAACAACTCCAAATATGCCACATTTATTTGTCTTTGGAAGTAATACATATAATTTTTTACACTATCCATGTTTTTTTTTAAGAGTAATGTTATTCTTATTTAAAATTTTTATCAAATGATATTATGTAAAATTAATATAATATCGCCACATCAATTATATAAACATTTGTAATATAAAACTAATACTCCCTCATCACAATTTAAGAGTCCCTTATTCTATTTTTTCATGTCCCAAAATAAAAATTCTGTTTGAAAAATCAATGCATAAAACTATAGTAAAGTTTTCAAATTTTTCTTCTTACCAATGTAATGTGTTGTAATAGCCAGAGTGAAAAAAATGTTAGTATTGTTAAATTACACTACCTATTTAAGCGTGAAAGCATTAAATACATATCCTATTAAAAAGTTAGTTTTTCAAAAAATGGCTCTTAATATGGGACAGAGGAAGTACAATACTACCATATCAACTGTGTAAATATTTTTTATAAAATAATTTGGTCAGTAAAGCATTACACTTTTTATTATTATATGATATGATATAAAACCAATACAACATTGTTACATTAGTTGTGTAAACATTTGTAATATAAAACTAATACAATACTACCACATCAGCTGTGTAAATTTTTTTAGTAAAATAATTTGGTCAATAAAGCATTACACTTTTTTTATTACGTAAATTATACTAATGCTTTTATGAGATTTCTATTAATTATAATTTTTTTTGAGATTTTTGAAATAAAACTGACTTTCACTATTTTTATTAACAAATTATAAAAAATTTCCTTCTGGCCTTATTTTTTTTTTAAATGACAAAAATATTCATTCCATTTTTTTTTTTTTTTGTATTTTTTAAATTTTGACCATTTTTTCTAACTTTTTTAAAAGATTTTTTTTTCATTTTATATAAAAAATAAATTTAAAATAAATAACTTATATTTTTTAGTCAAAAAAGATTTTAATTAATATTTATTTGAAAATAAAAATAGTAAAAATCTTGGTCAAAATTTTAAAAATGCAAGAAAGAATAAAAAACATGAAAGTTGCAATTTTGTCATTTAAAAAAAAAGATTAGAGCGAAGATTTTTATAGTTCTTCAATAAAAATATAAAAAATCAATGCCATTCCATAAATTTTAGAAGAAGTCTTTGTAATTGTTAAAAAAAATTTCAAAGATAAGTATAATTTGTCATTTTTTATTACGTAAAGAGACATCTTTAAATTAAAAAATTTGTTGAAAAACGTTTTTAAAAATATTTTTTGAAAAGACGCATTTTGACTTACAACATAGAACCTTAATTAATAATGAATTATTTAATACGTAAAACTTATCCAATAAAAAGACATCATTTCAAAAAACACATTTTAAAAACTGCATGAATTCAAAAATTAACTTAAAAATTATATGGGTGAGTAAATAATAAAATACATTAAATATGTGGGCTCAAAAGTTCGTAATTCTAGGGTGGACCAGCTCAGTGGCGGATTTAAACCCTAAAGTTAGGGGGACAAAAATTTAAAAGGGTCTTTTATTTAAAAAAAATATATTGAGAAGCAATTCTGAATTTTTAGAAGAAATTTTTTAATTAAAATTAGGGATAAAAAATCACATATATTAAGTTAAGAGCCAAATGTCAATTGGACAGAAAAAAAAAAAAAAAAAATTGCCTCCTAAAACTAGACAACTGATGAACATGACAAAAGTAATTCGTCTAATGCATGGAGTAGATTGATACAAAAACTTCTCTACTCATCACTCCGTGCTCTCTTTTTACATCTTTCAAGTGCAACACATATCCAAATTGCAAATGCACGTTACACTTGTATATATATACATCCTCTGATAAAATATCAGATATGTATCTCAATCACAATCGACCAATTGTATTTTTATTAAATTAAAATTAATAATTATGTAATTATAATAAAAACACATAAAAAAGAAATTACTCCTATCTAATTTGAAGGGATTATATAATCATCACATCTATATAATTTATACTATAATATGAAATATTGAAAGCCTAGTGACGGATGATGTAGGAAGATGGCTACCAAATAATTTACTCTTGTATAATTTTTTTTTTATTTTGGAGTTATGTTTAAATTTCTAATTTGGATTATCTCTGACATATAAAATTTGAAATTTTTTTTTTGTAAGAGTAACTTAAAACTAATACTTTATTCGCTTGATGCTAGAATTGGTACTACTTCTAGTTTTGGAATGAAATGCTTTTCCATCCTTTCCCTTATTTTCTCTTCACTTATTTTTCTTTTCTTTTCTTTTCTCTCCTTTCTTTTCATTAATTAGAGTCACTACTAAACACCAAACACATTAAAGTGACCGTAGAACTAATTTATATATCAATAAATATGAGTACATTACAATATAGGTACAGATTTAATGCAATGAGAAGAAAAATAAATGATAAAATATGAGGACACTGTGTGTTTTTAACATTTGCCTTTGATATCCAATATTTTTTACAATTGCTCTTGGAATAATTAATAATACTAGAAAAAATATTATTGTGAATATGTTATTAGTAGTTAAATTTTCTTTTTTATCAACAAAAAATTCTCTTTGGAAGTAAATAAAATTGTATCATAAAAATAAGGCATCCATACATATTTTCAAAATCAAAAAATAATTAATTGTTTCATAAAAAATATATATTACATCTAGTACTCATAGCCACATGTATTTTTTTCCACTAATAATTAACATTTTAAAAGATATATTATGGACTTCAGCTACTCAAACAAGTGCTTATTTTGTTGATGACAGTTGTGCAATCTGTTTCCTTGGAAGTGAGAGCTATTTCAATACTATTAAAAATTGGAGGCCTAGTTCATTCAATTTCTTAAAATTTAGGTGTTAAGGAGATGGACAACCAGCTATATAAATAGCGTAAAGGGGCTAGAGACGGGCGAGGTGGGACTACATTACCCGCGGAGGGAAGCCAGGTAAGTGGCCCCGTGCATCTAGCTCAAGGTTGGATCTCTGGCCTGGCTCCGATACCATGTTAAAAATTGAAGGTCTAGCCCATTCAGCTCCTTAAAACCCAAGTGTTAAGAAATGGGCAGCCAGGTATATAGATAGCATAAAAGGCCTAGAGGCGAGCGATGTGAGACAAACAAACAAATACAAAGAGTTTGTTAATCCAGTTTATATAATAAGGGTGCAGTGTCAACTTGCCAAAAAATAGTTGATCTTGTGTTGTGGTAGATGCATGGTTGTAAAAACAAATAAATAATACTAATAATAAGTGTGAATCAATATGGGTGCATATGAGTTGAGTTACAATAGATTAAAAACTGATCCAACCTTATATGATTCTAAAAAATATAGAACCAAAATTGAAAGACTTGGATCCAACCCAATTTGAATCGAATATTTTCGTCCATCATCCATGTATTTGACATTGTGACGGTTATAATTTCACCCATCATCCATGTACTTGACACTCTTATTTTATGTTCCGACAGTCGTAATGTTTGTATAGCATAACTCATATCATTTATATTTATTATACAAGAAAATACTATACTCAATTGCAAATGATCGTCACTCGCAATATAATTAATATATACATTACACACACCAATCCAATCCCGAATTTTCTCATTTACTACTAACCGTGACATTCCTTTTACTATACAAGATTAACAACATAAGCCAAGGCACTGGGCAGAACAAGTACATCACTATGGTTGATCTATATAATTCCAATTTCTTTGAAATTGTGGCGGACTTGTGACACATTGAAAAGCACATTTGTCATTGTAGTTGCATAATGTCAAATCCGTACCTGTGCAATCTTATAAAAATAAATTCCAATGCAATATATATCTTAGTAATAATTCATAAACATCTAATCTTTATACATGTGCTGCGTAAAGTGAAACAAGTTGTTAGTGTTCTTTTTTCCTTTTATGTATTACAAAGATTGAGTTAATATCAATACAAATAGAAGTCAAAAATAAATTGACTCGTTAATCAAAAAACTGAAAAAATAAATTGACTCAACATTAAATAAGAAAAAAAGTACACATAACATTAATTTCAGAAGACAAATTATAAGTAGCCTCAATAGTTTTGACATTTTATACTTAATTTGATATGAAAAAAAAAAATAAATTATACTTAAACAAAGAAATTTACATGTAAACTGAACCAATAGTTCTTCTAGCACCACATAGTGAACTACTGGTAGTACATAGTAAACTGTTAGTAGTACATAACGTGCCCATTGGCTTAAGTGTAATTATTATTATTATTATTTTGTATCAAGTTAAGTGTAAATTGTTGAAGCATCAGGTTTAGGGTTCAACTCCCACTAGAGTATATGTTGTCTATCTTCTTTGAGGTCACGCCCTCAGGTGCAAGCTTGAGGTTAACCAACCCGCTTTGGCGTGAGTCTCGAAATTAATTAGTAGGTATAATTGTGTCAGACACTGAATTACAAAAAAAATGCAAATTGTTGAAATTATTCAATGCCCTTATAATTTACTCTCCAAAATTCATGTTAAGCTTAATTTTTTCAAAAATAAAATAAAAAATCAATTGACTATATATCCTCCATTAGGCATATATATATTTATAAGGTAGTAGAACCTCCCAGAATGCTCCCACCCATCATTGGAGCTAATTTCCAATAAGGACTGAATGGTAATAATCTCAAACCAAAAACCCAAAAAACCATGATAAATGATGGAAAATGCATTACAATCGCTTAGACTAGGGATCTCCCAAAATGGCATAATTACAAAAAAGGGTATTAAAGTGGGGAACAAAGGATCATATAAGGTTGCTTCCCAGCTGTTAGCTAGAGATGTGTTTTACACAGTTAATTTTAGGTCTCTTCCTCGTAATAATGATTGTCACTGTTTCTTTGTCAAAACAAAGTATTTGTCTTGTACATGTGGATATATTCATGAATATCTTCAAAAACTATATAACAAATCCTTGTAAAAGATAATCATAAGCATCCCTTTTGTTTTTATGTTTCATTTTTTTTTTTTAATTTAGTCATCTTCATGCATGCATGCACCTTAGAAAATTTAATCCTAGCTAAGTATCCTATCTATATCTATATCTATATCTATATCTATATATATATATATGTTATCTTTTGTTAATGATACGTCTTTAATCAACCAATCAAAGTCACTAACAAGAATCCAAGAAGATAACGTTTCGGACGTGTGATTAACACGTTAATAAGAAACTATTATATATATATATATATATGTGTGTGTGTGTGTGTGTGGATTCATATCGTTCACATGTACTTAGTTTTTGCAAACTAAACGGATAATTGATCCTCCCACCAGCTGCTTAGCATAAAGGCAAAGCTCATACAACTGTCATTAGCTTTTATAGGGTAAAATATTCTGCTTTTCTTTTCACTAATAAACAAGGAAACAGGTTTAGGAGTCATAAGTAAGTCAATAAAGTATACTTTATAATAGGGGAAAGATGTTTGGATGATTAAATCACTTCAACTGCAAAAACAGTGATGAGCACTAAGCATGCATTGACAAAAAAAAAAAAATTAGGAATAAGAGAATTTAAGCTTTTCTTCCAGTTTGATTTGACGTGAGCGGTAGAGAAATTAGGTAAAAAATAAAATAAAATGATTGAAGATAAGGCTACATTTCTTCAAAATAGGTTAAGTTGGGTTCATTTCCATTAACTTAAGTGATTTTATTTGAAAAAACTAACCTTCATTTGGTCTGAATTTGTTTGAAAAACAAATGCAAATCTCCATTTTATATTTTTTAAGTATATCAAATATTAAAAAATTTATAATCAATTTATTTCTGTTCTATTAAATCAGTTTTAATCTTTTTTTAAAACGTCTTTAAAAAAATCAAAGTAACATGTTTCTTTTTTTGTCCTTCCATCATGACAAAGAACATTTTTATAATTCCATTAGTGTCCTTCTAGCCAAAAAAAGATGTTGGTGTCTTTCTAGCCCAAAAAAAGAGGTGAAAAAAAACAAGGGTACCATGATATGGGTTGTCGCATTAATGAAGTACTAACACAAGTAGCTGATCCTACTGTTAAAGAAGACAAAGCAAATTGCTTCCAACAACAATTGAAACATGATTAACAGCTTTGGCAAATGAGCAAAAATGACCATATATACCCACTCCAACTTCTTCTTCTACTTCTTTTTTTTTTTTTTTATAAGTACAACAATGGAAATGAGGGAAATTCTACCCGTGTGTGTGAATGTGAATGTGCTGAGTCTTGAAAGTACCTGAGCCGCATCTATGAAATATAAAAACTTTGTCATTTCAGTTGAGTTCGAACTCAGTCCTCAGTTCAACTTCTTTTAGTCCGTAAGGAAAGCTTGTTAAGAGAAGGGTTTTCACAAGTTTTTGTGTTATTCATAACTTTGGGAAAGTTTCTTTTTTTAATCTCAAAATCTTGCAATTTCACCTAGGCAAGAGACAAAATTATTGTGTTTGGAAGTGAAATAAAAAGGTGATGCCACCATGCACAACCCAAATTTGGTCCCAACACAGTTTGTTTTTCCCCTTTTTTTAAAACAAGCTAAAAAAACATTAATTTAAAGAAAGTATATTTTTTAAAAAAAAGGAAAAAACTTATACCAAGGCATAACAAAGTTTGACTCATTGTTTTAATTTGTTTGCATGTGATTGATGACAAATGCATTGGCAAAAGTATAAGGTCACTCTTTTTAGCACTTTACTACTTTGTATTGATATTTAATTTGATGGTTCTTTCTTGAAATAAAAGCTTATACTATAAAGTAATGATCACTTCCTAATCACTTCCTAATTTAATTTATTGAAAGTGCATGACCCTTTTTTTAAAGTTTTCTATGTTTACTCAAGCATAACAAAAGATTAAAAAGGGACTTCCACATTTAAATTTACAAAATTGTTAATTATGAGAATCCCTTTTCTTTCCTTCTAAAGTCCATCATTATAGCTTAAGCAACCCTACTGATCTCCAAAGTCACAACAGAGAGAATCTGACCTAAGACTTGTTTTCTCATGAGTCATCAGCCATTCTACTCATATTTATATTTTATATGTGGTGGCCCACCTGGTATGGATTTTTTCCATACCCAAATATCAAAAATCTCAATAAAAATTAGTGTAATTGTTAAAAATTAATGTAATTGTCAAAATTTTTAAAAGAAGTTAGCATAATTTATTTTAAATAATATAAATATATATGCTTGTTTGGATGAGTTAAGAAAAAATGTAATTTGAGTTAAATTGCGGTTATAATAAATAGCTGTGAAAAAGTGATGTTTGAATTAAGTTATTTAGTATTTGAATTAATATATTTGATAAGTACTCAAATGATATTGTAGTATTTGAATCAACTATTAATTAATGTTACTAAGTTATTTTTTGAAAACGTTTTACTGCAATTACTTTTTAAAAAAGTCTATTTTGTATTAAGTACAGTCAATAAATCAAATAAAACACTTAATAAATTAAAAAAATCTATTTTGAACATGAAAAAAATCATTAAGTGCGACTTATAGGTCAAATCAAACATAGCCTATATTACATCACTAATGATCTAATGTCACATTATAAAAATGTAAAATTTAATAAAAAAAAAAAATTGAAATGCATAATAGTAGACATAGAGCTTGTTTATTACACAATTTTTTTTTTTTGTTGCTGCTGCTAGTTTCTTTGAGCTAATGCTACTCCTCCTTTTGTATAGCTGTTTGCTTGGCTCTTTTGTTTTTTTAATAACATTTTAACTTACTAAAAAAATATACAGACACACTAATATGAAAAATCTAAATGATGTATGTGAAAGTGTTTATTGCACATTTTTCATAGTAATTGCAAATGATTTTAAACGAGAAATGATATTAGTATTTCATATTTTAATTAAAAAGAGTTCTGTTTTTATTATTTTATTTAATGAAATTACATAAATTTCTTTAATTTGTGATAAATTTATTGACTTTTATTTGAATATCAAGATAATTATCTTATTTATTTTTTAAGTGATGTCCTCTGATTATACTATGAAGTGTTGTCACTTTTTTTAAAAGTAGAATATGAGTACATAAAAATAATATTTGTTATAAAATATTTTAAGAATAATTACATTGACCTTCCTTTTAATGTTTAATAATTAGAGGGACATTTTCTATAATTTTTTATATTACATTAACCTCCCTTATAAAAATTGTCAAGAAATAAATGTTAACATAAAATATGAATTTATTGTCTTACCCTTATGAATAATTATATTAACTTCTCTCGTAATCTCTTATAATTATATGATTATTATTCATAATCTCTAAAAAGATTTTAAAAAAATTTATCTAATATATGAAAATATTTTAGTTATATAAAAATATGAGTATTGTTTGTATAATAAAAAAAAGATGAATATAATTTTAAAAATATAAAAATTGACATATAATTATGAAATAATTCAAGAAAAGTAATATAATTATCCTAATATTTTATGACCAAAATATCATGGAGCATTTAATTTGAGAAAACACCAGTAGTATCTTTTATTTTGAAATAAATAATATTTAATTTTTTAATTTAAAAAAAAAAAAAAAAAACTGTAGACACGTCATCTGGGTTCTCTGATACGACTCGGTCCCTCCCCGCACAATACTGTCGTCCGGTTCAGAGCGCGCGAAAACAGCGCGGGAGCTGTTTCCCGATGCAGAACGACACTATAACTCTGTCAGTCCCCACGCACTCACCTTCAACCTTTTTCATTTATTTTACTTTTGGGTTCTACTGGGTCCCACCTTCCATCATCTCAAACGTTTAACTCCCAGTCCTCCCTCTCTCTCTTAATGTTAGACTCAGACATCAACTTTCTCTCTCTAAAAGTAATGCCAATGTACATATATATATATATATATATATATATCTCTCTCTAAAATCAAAACCATGCCTATAATGCACTGGGGCCCGGCAAATGCTACTATGCACCCATGTGGGGTTGGGGTCCATGGCAACCGGGTACGTGAGCCAGAGATGAGACTGGTTTTGGGTGGTGAGGGCCCCGGTACCAGTACCCATAGTTCTATCATAGTTGGAGGGGTAGATGGTGGGAGTCTTTCAGATGATGTGATGGTGGGCCCACTGTCTTTTCTGCTTAAGCCTTTGCGGGGCCCATTGGGTAATTGGAAGTCACAAATGAATGTTCATAATAATACGCTTCGTCTCCGAGTGGGGAACTTCATGTTTAGAGCACTTCAAACTCGAGTTAGATGGTATCCAGTGCCATATATTGATGTTGATATCACTCATCATTCTATATATCTATGTTTGTGTATGTATATATATATATATATATGTCTGTATGTAACTCTCTACACTCATGTTGAGTTTGCAGTGTTTACACACCTACGATGAATTATTTTTCAGTAGAATTAGACTACCAGATGCTAGAATAACACGAGGAACAACGCTCTCGTATGTCTGTTTTGACCTGTCAAAATAGATATTTCATACAACATATATGGTATGAATCATTAACATGACACAATCATACTAGCAGGTTAATTATATTCAAAAAATTGTTCGTCTTATTATAGATAAAACATTTAATACAAAAATAGAATAAAAAAGTTTCTTAATCTTATGAATTGAATTTTGACATATGACATGTATTTTAAATCAATCTTTAAAACACTATCATGACATTATTTATGTCATTTTAGCATTATTTATTAACGAGACTTTTTCATGCTATAGAGAGAGAGAGAGAGATAGAGATAGAGATAGAGAGTCGATTGATGGTTGAAAAATATACTTAATTACGTAATCAAAGTGACAAAGTCATTGATTAGATAGTAGGACAAGCCTTAATTTGTACATGAATCCTTCGGCCAATTATTATCAAAATCACACTTGCGCCCTAACCTTATTCTTAAATCTCAAGTTTATCAACTCAACAGCCAGTTGGAGTGGTGGGAAGCCAGCTTGCTTACTTTTTTGGGCTCTCGGCCAGCCCATAAATTTGTGGATTCAGAAGCCCAAGTCTAAGATGGTTGGAAGGTGGACCGGCCCATACTTTCAATTGGTCTTATGCTGTCAATATCGTGCACGTCACTTTGATAACGCAGCTCAGTGCTGCAGCCTGCATGCGTGCATAGATTATAGTCATGGGCTACGATTCCTGTAAAATATAATTAACAAGCCCAGCCCAGTTTCAGCCTCCTTCCATTGTTGACCCAAACATAGTTCTAAAAATCCACTTGGATTGGTTATGATACTTCTCAGTTTATGGCTGCACAAACAAAACCAGATTCAGTTTTTTTTCTTCGAATATGCCCACTCCTGACAACTTAAGTTTTTAAAACAGTCAGTAATTAACCATCCTAGGAGATGGCTGAGCAGTAAGGCCTTTGTAAAAATATTTGAGGTCCTGAATTTGAAACCAATTCCTGACATTATCTCAATGAATGACAACTTTAAAAGGTAGGCCCACTTTGCTCCCAAGTTTACGACTAGTCATATGATCGAAGGTTGCTGTTGGTTAAACAGATCATGGGTCATACAAAAAAAAATACGGTTACATTAGATTTCGTACTATCACTTTTTGTTACATCTAAAAGGGTTTGCAAATCACCACCCCTTTTATGTTGGTGAGTATATCTATTTATAATATATTACATAGCAATAATATTTACAATAAAGGAAATAATCAAAACAGATTTGACATATTTGTGTCATCTTCTACAATCAAGGAGAATCCTGTGGGTCAATGGAGGAGGAGTTACAGGGATTCTCAACACCCCCCGCAAACGAAGCATGGGATTGGAGCCGACACAAAGCTTGGATCGGAAGAAGGTAAACAGCGGCCGGGAAACACTTTTGGTAAAGATATCGGCAACCTGCAAGTTGGAGGGAATATGTTGAGTGCAAAGAGAGCCGGCGACAACAAGTTCGCGTAAGAAATGGTAGTCAAGATCGATGTGTTTAGCGCGCTTGTGAGAAACAGGATTCGAGCTTAAGAAAATCGCACTCTTGTTGTCACAAAGTAATAGAGGCCGATGTGTGAGGGTGACCTTGGATCGCGTAGGAGATGAGTAAGCCATAGAACCTCAGCAGCGGTAAGAGCGAGAGCACGGTACTCGGATTCGCAACTAGAGCGGGAAACAGTAGGCTGCTTTTTAGCACTCCAGGAGACAAGATTGTCCCCAAGATAAATGGAATAACCAAAGGTGGAGCGCTGAGTATCAGGACACCTGGCCCAGTCGGCGTCAGAATAGGCCGTGAGACCAGTAGAGGATGATGCAGAAAAGGTTAAGACAAAGTGAAGAGTGCCCTTGACATAGCGCAGAATACGCTTAACAGCCTGAAAATGTTCGTCAGTGGGAGCATGAAGAAATTGACTGACAGAATTGACAGACTGAGCAAGCTCAGGGCGCGTGATGGTCAAATACTGTAAGGCGCCAACCAAAGAGCGATAAAGTGTAGGATCTGAGAAGGGGGCACCGGCTGAGGAGAGATGCTGAGACACAACCATTGGTGTAGCAACAGGCTTACTATCAAGTAATTGAGCACGAGCAAGGATGTCATGGGCATACTTGGTTTGACTGAGAAAGAGTCCATCCGGAAGAGCGGAAACCTCGAGGCCAAGAAAATAGCTCAAGGAGCCTAGGTCGGTGAGGGCAAATTCTGAGTGTAACTGCTGAATGAAGCGGTTGAGAAGTGCGGAATTATTCCTGGTAACAATGATGTCATCAACATAGAGTAACAAATAAATAAGATCAGTGTTTCGACTAAAGACAAAGAGAGACGTGTCAGCACGGCTACAAGTGAAACCAAGTTGTGAGAGAAAGGTACTGAAACGGTGAAACCAAGCCCGCGGAGCTTCTTTCAAACCATAGAGAGCCTTTTTTAATTTGCACACATGAAGAGGATGCCGATGATCAACATAACCAGGAGGTTGCTCATATAAACATCTTCACAAAGAACACCATTAAGAAAAGCATTCTTGACGTCAAGTTGACGTAAGGGCCATCGATTAGACACGGCTAGAGAGAGAACAACCCAAACGGTGGCAGCTTTGACCACGGGACTAAAGGTGTTAGTGTAGTCAAGTCCGGGAAGCTGGGTGTAACCCTTGGCAACTAGTCGAGCCTTAAAGCGATCAATGGAACCGTCAGAATGATATTTGGTCCGAAAAACCCATTTTGAGCCCACAATATTTGTATTGGACGGCCGAGGAACAAGAACCCAAGTATCATTCTTGAGCAGTGCTATAATTTCTGTATCCGTAGAGGCAAGCCAGGCAGGATCCTTAGCGGCAGAGAGAAAACCTTTGGGCTCGGAGGTACTGAGCAAGGCATGAAGAAGGGCCGGAGGTTGCACGGAGCTGATAAAGGCCAGATGCTTGGGCTTGTAGATCCCAGCTCGAGCTCAAGTAACCATAGAGTGACCAGCAGGTGGAATTGGAGTAGGCACTGAGGTGGATGTAGCGGATCCAATGGGTAGAGCTCCAGAGCTTGAGGAATCATGAGGCTCACGTGCAGTAGGGTCCAAAGCAAAGGATGGGCGAGAAACCTGCATGGACTCAGAAACAGGAGAATCATCACAAATGGTGCATGGGTTAGTAAGGGGCTGTGTACTAGTGGGCACAGGTGAGGGAGCCAGAGAGGTAGAAATGGAAGTGCATGGTTCTAAAAAATCAGAGAGGACCCATTCCGAAGAGGGATGTGCACGTGAACAGTCTAAAAAGGGAAAGAAAGACTCATCAAATTGAGCATGCCGAGTAATGTAAATACGAGAAGTAGTGGTGTCCAAGCAACGGAAGCCTTTATGAGATGGACTGTAACCAAGAAAAATGCAAGGCAAACTACGCGGAGCAAATTTATTAGAAACATAATCACGTAAACAAGGATATACCCGACAGCCAAAGGGATGAAAATGCTCATAATTAGGAGACTTACCATACAGGACCTCAAAAGGTGAAATACCGCCAAGGATCGGCATGGCCAACCGGTTGATAATGTATGTGGCAGTGCTGAAAGCATCAACCCAAAAACGAGTGGAAACATGGGAATGAAAGAGAAGAACAAGACCTGTTTCAGTCACATGACGATGTTTGCGTTCAGCACGTCCATTCTAGGATGGAGTGTAAGGACATGACAGTTGATGATGAATGCCATTGTCCTGAAGGTGAGATTGAAATCGATTACTGGTGAATTCGGCTCCGCCATCACTTTGAAAAACTTTTATTTTTGCCGAGAGTTGATTTTCCACAAAGCGTTGAAAGCGGAGAAAAATATCAAAAAAATCAGACTTCAACTTCATGGGGTAAAGCCATGTGAAACGTGAGTGGTCATCTATAAATAACACATAATAGAGAAAACCCGCATTGGATTTAACAGGGGATGGACCCCAAATGTCACAATGAATTAGGCCAAGCATAGAATCAGATCTACTATTGTTAGAAGAAAAAGGCAAGCGATGACTTTTTGCTAACTGACACGTAGAGCACAGATGCGGAGTGGGGAGCAAAGAAGTAAGAGATAAATGGCCATTTTTATTCAATAAAGATATAACAGAATGATTGACATGTCCAAGTCTTGCATGCCATAAATCAAATGAGACACGTAGAGATTTTTTAGAAAGAACAGAAATAAAAGCTTGAGTTCCGCGTTCCAGCACATAAAGACCACCTTCGCGTTTACCAGTTGCCACTGCCTTTCCCGTTAATTGATTCTGTACAATAAACTGATCATTAGTACATATAATAGTGAATGGAAAATAAGTTGTTAATTTACTAATGGATAAAAGATTTTTGGTAAGGCGAGGGACAACAAGCACATCTAACAGTTGAAGATTTTGAGAGGGGTGAACACTACCAGTGTGGGTAATTGGAAGAGAGGCTCTATTGCCTACCAGTACACGATCCTTACCAGAATATGGTTCTGATTTGTCCAGGTTACCCAGGTGAGAGGTCATATGGGCTGAGGCACCCATATCCATGTACCAATCAGATGCAGCTTCAGAGGAAAGAGAGCAAGTAGTATGAAATGCTTCAGCAAATTGATCATCAGCCCGGTCATAGCGGCTGCGATAACGATCAGTAGTATGGCCCTCGATTTTACAAATTTGGCAACGGGGATTAAAATTACGACAGCCACGACCAGGTCCACTGTTTCGCTGACCAGGGCCACTGTTTCGCTGGTGTCTTCCATGGCCACGAAATTGAGTAAAGGGACCACCACCACGAGAGTTAGAAGAAAAACCATGGGTGGCGGTGAACGCAGCAGGAGCAGCGGTGGATTGCTCAAGAGATTTCTGGAAAATTGAAAAACTTTCAGCCTTAGAAACCAGATCGGTGAAAGAGGGAAGGGGTGTGAGCGACATCTGGGCAGTAGAAAAGGTGGAGAAATCAGCACCTAACCCCCTTAAAAACCAGTGAGATTTATCCGTATCATCAATCGGACGACCCATCGCCGAGAGCTGGTCATATAACGCCTTGAATGAGCGAGAATATTCGAAAACGTTACGTGTTCCTCGTTTGATCAATTGCAACTCATCTTTGAGATGGAGTTCACGTGTTTTGGAACGATGGCTGAAAGAATTTTCCAAGGCAAGCCAGACGTCTCTGGCAGTGGTGAGACCGAGCACTTCTGCCATAGCTTCTTCGGTGAGAGAGGAGAGAAGCAAGCTGGGGATGCGCTGATCTTGGAGCTTCCAATCCGTGTATTTCTAGGTTGATGGAGAAGACTCAGTGGCAGAGATGGAGTTTTTGGGTAGAGCAATGATGGACCCATCCACATAGCCAAGAAGTCCCTGGCATTCAAGAAGTGGAATAAGCTGATTTCGCCAGAGAAGGTAATTTGAGGAAGAAAGTTTATTGGTCACCATATGAATCATGGTGTTGAAGGAAATGAGAGAGTTGGAGGAATCGGCAGCCATGGGGATCGGTAGGAGGTTGAACCCGTGTGAGGCTCTGATACCATAAAAGGGTTTGCAAATCACCACCCCTTTTATGTTGGTGAGTCTATCTATATATTACATAGCAATAATATTTACAATAAAGGAAATAATCAAAACAAATTTGACAGATTTCTGTCATCTCTTACAATCAAGGAGAATCCTGTGGGTCAATGGAGGAGGAGTTACAGGGATTCTCAACAACATCAGTGTGCCAACTCTCCACATGTAAAAGTGTAAGACGAAGTTGCACACGAATAAGGGTGTTAGTTACGAAAAAAAGTTCAATGGGAATGTCTGAACTGATGGTACCACACTCAGATTTGAGTATTCTGCAAGACCTACGTAGGTCTTATACGAATACTCAAAATTTGAGATCTTTTCATTGAACTTTTTTTTATGTCAATTATATTTATTGGTCTATTCTCTAATCGTTTAAATTCTTAGAGAAATTGGTGTTCAAACAATATTTTTAAGCTGATCTCTTATTTGCATCTCTATACAAAGTCACCATCTCTCATTTATAAAACACAAAGGTTAATATTCCACATTATCAATTTAGTGAAATTTTAATGTCCAACAAAAACAAGTCCAGTCAATGAAATAATCACAAACAACAAGACAATCTCTTTTATTCCTTTGCTTGAAAGTTGTAGTGGAAACAACAGATCAATCATTTTGCGTAAAGTTTATTTACACAACCAATAACAACAAGGTTATTCTTCTAATTCACCAAGAATATTGCTTTCTTTTTTCTTTTTTCTTTTTTTCTCTGAAACTTAAGATGTACCACATGAAGCATGATCATCTCTTTATTGGTTAAAGCAACAATAATCTGGAAACTATAAACTTATGGATACCACCAGAGTTGACTCGCCCTTGTCAACAACAAATGTCTTGGAAACTCTCTTGGAATATGTAACAACTTCCACTTCATATGTCCCCTGGAAGCCTCTGAACCCAAATTGTCCTTGCTCATCAATATGCCCATGAGCATGGGACAGCCACTCTTGCTTAAGATCAAGATACCTCTTACCGGCCTCGTTGATATCCCCTTCTGCGTTCACTAAATGTGCATTGTCTCGACTCATAAACAACTCCCAGAATCCCCACAACATTACACCATCCACAGCAGGATGCGCGAAAGCTTCCCGAAGCATGACTTCGAGATCATCTGCTCTAACACCCTCGTTAATAGAAGATACGTCGAGCTCTGTGAACCAGATTGGAAGACCAAGAATACCCAATTTATCAAGAGCAGAACAAACAATAGGCCCAACTGGACTATCTATATGTCCTTGAATTCCTATTCCTCCGACAGGAGCACCCTGCCCTTGCAGATCAAGAATTTGTTGAATGTACTTTTCTGGGGATGATCTAGTGTCACATCCATCCTCAACATGATAATCATTCACAAACAGAATGGCAGATGAGTCTAGTTGGTTTGCAGTTTTGAACATGTTTGCTCGGATATCTTTACCCAGTCTATCTTGATAAAATGACCCATGCAGCATCTCGTTGTTCACGTCATAGTGCTTGAACATCCCCTTGTAGCGAGTGAGAAGGCGATTCAGACGGTTTTGAACAGCTGTCATCAAGTCATTTTTGTTCAGAGCCCGTATCCATGATTGAACTGTGCCCTCTACCTCCCAGAAGATACAATGACCACGAGTTTCAATGTTGTGGCTCTTACACAAGTTCAAGAGCTCATCAGCATCCCTGTAGTTGAAGTTTCCTTCTTGTGGCTCCGTCCAATACCACTTCAACTCATTTCCAAAGACAGCCCAATTGAAATTTTTGACAAGGAAATCAACAAAATCTTCATTGTCTATGTTAGTTCTGTTTATACATGACCCAAAGGGGAAACTGTTTTGTGTTTGTCTGACTCTCACAAAGGTGCCCAGCACACTGCCATAATCTAATCCTGTGAACTTCAGGATGACATCACGCTTACGTATCTGCATGACAGAAAAATGAGAATTCTATCAAAACACATTGAGGCGAAAGATGCTCAGTGTTCATAAAAACTCAATCAGCCATTCATTTAACTAAGTAATAAGAAGTTAGACAAAATTAGGAACTAATTGCTTCGAATTTCACACTTTAGGCCTCTTTTACATGCTAGTTCAAAGTCCTACTTTTCCATAATCAATCAAAAAAGATAAAAATCACGAGTCTAGAAATTACTTTATCGGTCTCTCTCTTTAAATGTCTAAATCTTGCATGCCGGTCAACAGGGAAAATTTGAAGGCCAGCAACCATTAAGTCAACACCTGAAGCAGGACCTTGAATATAAACCATCACCTTGGCCGGCTGCTTCTCAATCCTAAAGGACCCACCAATTTCATGCCACCTGTTATCGTTAATCTCAACTTGGCCCCCATTGACCCACTGGTTATCCACACCAAGTGCAACATTTACGTTCTGAGGACCGGTTGCACCAGGACCAATCCGAACCCATGCAGATACTTGGTATGTCAAATAGAGTTTGAGTTTGTCGGTGATCATCTGAGCAGGTCCCATCCAAGTCTGAGTGCGATTGGTCACAAGAATGTAGCGTCCACTCAGAGGTTCATGAGCTCCCAGGGAATCTCTTGCCATTGGAGGAAGTATATGTGGTGAACCAGTACCAACACTTAGAGTGCAATTACCAAGAGGGAACCAACCATTAGTGCCATCAGTAAGGTTGCTGTTCGCAATTATATTAACTCCAAAATCTGGATTCTACAAAACGAGAAAACCATAATTGAGTACCTAAAAGACTCAGAATTTGACTTTTAGTAAAATGTGGATCAGTTTAGGTAACCAATAAATTGCAATATAACAAATAAAGAAATTCCAAACTCCATATCACTTAAACCAACCTCAATAACTGGTTGATGTGAAGGAGGGATTTTCGCTGCATGCTTTACTATTAAAGTGTTGAGGAGAATATCAGTGCCTGGAGCTGGACCTTCTAAATAAATGACTACCCTTGATGGGGAACCATTTAGAAGAAATTTTCCTTGTAATTGTACCCAATCTTTATCTGTTGCCTGCACGCTTCAGAACAGACCAGTTTCCTTTTAAGTTCAAGGAATTTGAGAACTTTCCATAGCAAGTATGGTGCAAGTACAAGTTAACAACGAAAAAGAAACAACATACATTTAAATCAAGAAAGAAAGAAATGAAGATGGATCACAACTTAAGGCCAAGTGTTCCATATCTATAAATTCCAGAATTTTTTATTTTTTAAAAAAATAACTAACAAAGGGTACAGAGGAAGGTTCGTTAACACCCAAAGTGCTCGAGTGGAAGTCTAGAGATGAGGATTTCCCTTTATGGACGACAATAAAGTTACACAATCAGAATAGTTCTCATAGACATGTAGGAAAGACGGACCTGAAGATATTACAGATTATGCATCAGACTGTTTTTATAGAAATGGGAGATCTTAAGAATTCTGAGATAGTATTGTACAGCTAGCTATACAAGGGAAGATAAACAATTATAAATATGTTCTACTTGCAACAGAAAAATGTTATAGGATGAAGCAGATTTTCAATAGATGGTGCAGATTAAATATGATTTATAAATACATTAAAAAAAATCTGGAAGTGTCCAACCAGTAACATCTTCAAGACATGTCTGACAGATTATTCACCAGGCTAACAAAAGCAATAATTTCATTTTAGAATCCAGATGCGGGTTAAAATTTGGAAGCACTAGAGGAAACTTCTAGATGATGCATACTGCTAAAATAGACCCCATCAAAATACTGAAAATATAATATGGACATTAGATTTGGTGGAAGAAACTAACTTGGCAATGCCTATGTACTGTTCACGGAGATCTGCTGCCTGAACCCACAATGTAGCCCGTACGTCAGTACTGGTGACATTGTTACCAAATATCCGAACTACAGCAGTAACCTCATAAGCAAGCTTTCGCTGCACTCTGCCAGTTATCTCCTGCTGAATCCCGTTCCAGGACTCTGTGCGTTCTGTTGCAGCTGCGAAGAATTTTCCAGACATTGGAAGGATTTTTCCATCTCCCATAGTATCATGTAAAACAATCTTGCAGCCTCTTCCAGACCAATTACTAAGGCCATCATCAAATCCTGGGTTTAATATAATGTTCTCATCTCCAGCGACGACACAATCTAAGCTTGTACTCTATCAAATTAGAGAAGGAAGTATATATCAGTAAGTAATTTATAAAATAAAAAGAAAAAAAGGAAAAAGGATGTGCAGATTGCAATAAACACCAAATAAAAAACAGTATTAGCTTCTAAAGTTTTTCAACAAACTACACTTTGTCAATGACTTTGTAAAACTGCCGATCATTTTGCTCCATTTTATCAACAAACTGTCTCAATTTTCCCTGATTTTTACCAGAGTCAATATTTTCGAGTAGAACAAAAGGGAAAGCAGATTAGAAAAACATACCTTACACTCATTTGGACTAGCACAGGAGACCACTACCGAACTTATGAGAAGGTCTACTCCAGGAGAAGGCCCTTCCAAATAAAATACAACCTGGACAGGCATACTTGACAGTGAAAACGTGCCCTCCAATTTCTCCCACTGCTCTTTTGATACAGAAGTTCTGCATGTGGTGACTGCCATCAGCAAAATTATTTTCTTAAACAGAAAGGCACCATCATAATGGGAAAGCAAAATTTACTACCTTCCAATGAACAGATAGCTAGTGGCCGAATCTTGGTATTCTAGTTTCAGTGTAGCCTGGACATTGGCAAAACTCTGAAGAGGCCCCGAAATCCCAACACAAGCAGAAACCGTATAAGTTGTGCCTGGGGAAACTCTGCTTGTGATATCTTGTTCCAAGCCTTGCCAACATTCCTTGCGATTTGTAATAACAGCATAATTACCACCTGCTTTTGCTGATATTCCTTCAGGGTAACCAGACTCAGCTGAAACTACATAGGCATTGCAGCAGTTGGGGTGCCACGAATGCAGCCCTCCAGAAAAGTCATGGTTCAGTATGATATTAGTAGTGAGACTACTTGAGTTGTTCACGTTTTCATTTGATTTCTGCTGGGAGAAAGCAGAAGTTTAAAGATCAGAAGTGATATGACCTGTTCAAAGATGGACATTAATTGGTACTAAATGATGTATTGGATATCCTAGACCAATCTTATTCACATCCTTGTTGGTCGGGTATATGCGACTCAATTCTCAAAATATGATTTGTCATAGAAGAAATTAGCAAGAAGTAAAGCAACCCAAAGTTGCAGAAACTATACCGTGCTTCTGAGGGCTCAAAACTATTTTCTAGAAAAATGAAAACAATGATTGGATTCATTTTTCGTAATGTTCCAGCCCTAATGTTCTTAATAGCAATCATGAGTCTGAAGACTAAACCCCACTGGCATAATCCCCAATACCAACTCAAACTTAAATTCACTTTGTTTGCCATTCATTTCTATATTTTACAGTTCACCACAAACCAACAAAACAAATTCCTGATTTTAGAAAATGACATCCAATATCAAACCATTAGACAGGTAAATTAACTAAGTTTGTTGAATTCAACACTTTTTTTTAACTTCACAAGTCCTTTCTTAAACCCCCATCTACCCTCCCAATGATGGCATATTTTACAAGAAATAAAATTCAGATAGCCCAATAACATACACAATACAAATACAAACAAAATCAAAACCATTTGAAATCGGCAGCAAAAACAACCCATAATGAAAAAAAAAAAAAGGAGACATAAGCTCTACTCTGAAAAAAGATAAACCCGTATGTACGTATGTACCTCAGAGTGAAAGTTAATGGCATTGCTCGTTGATGGGCACTCCATTGTTTCTCTAGATCTCTAGAACAACCACAATATATATAAATCGGCAAATGATCAGAGAAATTCGAAATGGGTATGAACATGAACAGCTACTTTTTTTTATTTCTGTTAATGGACAACAAAAGCAGAGCACGAAGAGTACCTGTGAAGGGCTGTGTTCTCGATGGGTTTTAGAAACTCGGCCTCTGAAGCAGCAGGTAGAAACCCTCCTCATTATATACAGACATTGGGTAGGGAAATTTTCAAGTGAAATCTACGAAAAGCGCGGGACCATCGAAACCCACCAACCAATCAAAACCCTCATCTGACAAAACAGTTAGTTTTTCTGTCTTTAATTGTCAATCTTTCTCCTCTCTTTCTGGGTAATCCAAACACCAAATTTAAAATTGCTTTTTCTTTGTATTTAAGAGTGAAGCTGTGTAAGCCTGCTCTGCTTTTGCTTTTTTTAATGACTTTACTTTGTCTTGCAGATTGGGGTAACCTTTGTTGCCCTTTAGTATGCTTGAATTGAAATAGAAGGTGATATAGGTTCTGGTATTGCTTTGTTCCATGGTTTGTTTTTGTTTTCTTCAAATAGCTTTAAACTTTTATTACAAGCCAAATCTCATTCTTAAAAGAAATCATATGTTAGGTGAAACACTGGTTTTCAATTGATAGTTATTGTCTGGGTACCATCCTATCATACTAGACTTCAGATCTTAAGAATCTATGAGCTTGCTTTTCGGTCCTTTCAATCCAGTTGAATGCATAATGTCACCAAATTCTTTGAATGGCTGTGACTTTTTTCAGATTTCAACAATCCAAGTCTGTTTCGATCGTTAAATCCACTTATTCACATAATTTATGTGGATAAAACTTTGTTCAATGCGTCAATTTGAATGATTCTAGCCTTCCAGGGATTCCATTGATAAAGCTTCTTCACCGTGTTGCTTTTTCTATATCTCCCGCCTGCGTATTACTTGGTGATCCGTTTGTGCTCCGCACAAATATCGTTATTCTCAAGAATACATTTAAATAATTTTAGTATTTACTAACAAAAATAATCATATTCATTTGAAAAAAGAAAAAACAAAATCATCAATACATTTAAAAGTGTCGAACGCATCTTTAGTTCCTTAACAAAAATAAGTACATAAAATTATATATTTAAATAATTATAAATTTCACCAACAATAACAATAATAACGTCAATTGAAAAAAAAATGAACAAATATCAACCCATAAAAAGTTTCAAAACTAAAATAACATTAAAAAAAAACATAAAATAACTAATTTTATTATTTTAAATAATTACGTGAAATGATATACTTAAATAATTGTAAGTTCTACCAATAATAACAGTAAACTCATCTTCAATTTTTTAACAAAAATAATTACGGGAAATGATACATTTAAATAATTGTAAGTATCACCAATAATAACAATAATGTCAATTGAAAAAAAAAAAAAAAAAAGAGCAAATATCAACTCATAAAAAGTATTCAAAATTGAAAAAATATTTAAAAAATTATATAAAATGAATAATTTTGTCATTTTAAATAAAAAAAATTGACTAAAAAGATATTTGTAATATGTCAAATAAAATATAAGAGGTCAGTGTAATTATAAAATGTTGGTCAATTAAACCAAGCCCATAAATTTAGGAAGTTTCTTAATTTGGTTTATTGAGTCCTAATAATATTTGAGTCTTTTTGGATAATCTTAATTGTAATTGAACTAATATTCTAATGAGAATTAGTTTTCTGATTATAGTTCAATAAGATACACAAGTTTGTATGGGATTAAATGTCCTAATTAATATAGGACTTAGAGTCAATGTTATATATATGGGGGTCTCTGTTACATTGAGTTGTGTGCCACAAAAATAATAGAGTAGTAGTCAGAAAAACGAGATCGTGAGCCGAGAGTCTGCACCGTGAAAGTGTGTGTGTGTTTATGTAGCAAGCTGAATTATGGCTGCCATAATTGTGTGTGCCTATAGATCTGAGAGTCATGAGAGGTTATACTAATATATTTGTGAGTGTGAGGTTTTATACTGCTTAAATAAAATAATAAAACTTTACTTCGTGGTTGAAGAGCGAAACAATTTCATCTTCTTGTCTTTTTTAATTTTTCCTACTTTATTTCGTTTTAGTTTTACAATTGGTATCAAAGCCAGTTACAATTTTGGGGTAACTTATCATAGCCAAGTTCGATCTTGGGAAAGCCAGTTATGATCTTGGGAGTAATTTATTATAGTCTTGTCTCGATTTTGAGAAGCTGTGAAAAACCAAAGTTTGGTCTCGTTCTTGGATTATTACAGAGAACTATAGTTCTCGTTTTACTTAAGATTGCGATTTTAAGTGGTTTGTTTAAGAGCTGTTTGATTGAAATTCGATAACTGTTTGGATTAGAAAACAGATCTTGCGGTGGTACAATTACTCGTGAAGCAAAAAAAAAAAAAAATATGGTTTAATCGATAGAGAGACCACCTTGATCAAATTGAAGAAAAAAAATAGGACGTCGAGACCAATTTTTAGATAAACTCAGGTACGTGATTTAAATAAATTGTTGATTTGAAATTATGGAGAAAGTTTTTGTTAATAGACAAAAGTTTGAGATTTTAAGAGTATGTGGTCAGAATATTGATGAATGGTTACATCGTGTTACACTCTATCTTAATGCTTGCAATGTATTTAATGTATTAAATATTGCATTGAAGCGTTTATCAAATAAACTTTATAAGAAAAAAGTTAAATGCTTCTACCTGATAATAAGGAAAACAATACATTGGGCACATTAGAATAATTTTGTTTGCACATAAAACTATCCACCACCACCACATAAGTTTTGGTTTGATCTTATTTCGGCATATAAAAATAAATTACGAAACGGTTATGAACCTCCCATAGACAGATATTGGGTTGTTGATTTTGAAAGAAATAAGCTTGACGAAAATAAAGAGATTGATGGTTCAAAATTATTTTTACAATTCATTCTAATTTGAGATGATTCATATAATGTGTTGAATTTAGATTCATATGATATTGACTGTTTCGTCAATATTTCTAAGGAAGAAAATATTAGTTGTGAGAAAATAAATATTTTGGAAGTTGAAGAAGATGAAAATAATTGTATGATAAAGTTTAACTTTAGCTCATAGTGATGAAAATTTGAATTTGTTAGAAATTACTTTTGGTGAATTGAGAGATGTTGAAAAATTATTTTAGCCTACTCAGTTGGAGAATTTAATTGTTGAGAAAGAAGAAAATTTTGTATGTTGTGGTATTGATGCAATTGAAGATTTTGAAAATTTTGGCCTTGTTACTTTATTTGATCTGCCAAACACTTTGGAATCAAAACATAATGAAATTGAAAAACGTTACAATCTAGAGTTTGTTGATTTTATTGGTATTAAAAATTTTATTATTCGAGGCCATGTTGATTTTGTGAAGACGGAATTTAGGTTGCACTTGGATAATGATTCAGATATAATTTTTTAAAAAATATTTTTACAAATTTTGTTATAAATTTTTTAAAAACTGTGAAAATGTATTTAGATATGATAATCTAAATTAAAAAAAATTAAAATTCATAACTTGCCGAACACGTATCCCACATTTTAATATTAAAAATTTCAAAAATGTAAACAAACATAACCTTAAAAATTTTTTGAGAATTGAGAAATCCAAGTTGTCTGAAATTTGTGAATTCATCGGTGTTCATAAATTTTTGTCGTACTACAATAGTGGTTTGGATCTTAATAATCGAAAGGAAGATTTTGATATTTTAAAATATTTGCAAACTTTGTATCATTATGATGATAAAATTATTGGCACAGATAATTGTTTTACTAATTTTGATTTGGAATGAATGAGCATAGATTTGTTCTTTGATCGTGCTAAACAAGCTGAGAAGTTGTATGCCAAGTACAAGATTCGACCACATCCGTGTGTGAAGATGAAGATATATGTTTCAGATTACTATTGCAAAAGTTTCTTACAGCCACAAAAATTGCTTTGAAAATTCTTACTCATGAATGTGTTGGTAAAACTACTTTGGCGAGTTTGGTTTAAGAGATGCATTGTTGACCAATTAAACAAAGTCTATAAATTTGAAGTCTTTTTGGATAGTCCTAATTGTAATTGGACTAATATTCTAATAAGAGTTAGTTTTCTGATTATAGTTAAATAAGATATACAAGTTTGTATGAGATTAGATGTTTTAATTAATATAGGACTTAGAGCCAATATTATATATGTGAGCCTCTGTCACATTGAGTTGTGTGCCACAAAAATAATAGAATGGCGGCTAAGAAAATTAGAGGGTCGTGAGAGATTGCCGAAATAATAATAGTGTGAGTTTATTCTGTAATAGTGAAGAGTTTGATTGTGGGTGAAGGGAATGGTTAGAGAAGTTCTTTTAATGACATATTATTTAATAAATAATAGTTTTGATTGTTCAAGGTAATAATAGATTTGTTAAAAGTTTTTGTTATTAAATTTATCTTATTTTATTTGTTTGCTTCTTTTTGTTTTATATTCGATAATTGGAATCAGAGTTATTTTAAATCTTATTTTTGATATCAGAGTAATTTTTAGGTTTTACATTTGGTATCAGAACAATTTTTAGGTCCTACATTAAAAAATTTCAAAAAAAATTAACGTAATTTAATCTTTTTATTTTAATACATGTATTACTTTATTTGAAATGAGATAATTATAATTAATTTAATAAAATAAATAAATAAAAATTTACAAATAAATAGAAACCTTAATGCAGACTTTGCATCACTTGATATGGAATTTAAATAAATTTAAAAAAAAATTCACAGAAAAAAATAGAATAGACGTCCCCATTCAAAACCTACCCCATTTTACATCTCCAACTCTTTGAAAGTTTTGAGTTTGACATGCATGGAAAAGGCCGACGGTAATGAATGGTTGAGAGACGTCAGGGAAATAGCATCAGTATCGGGACCAGCCGAAATGTTTGAACATTCCTTAACACAAACAAAAAAGTCAAAGTGAGACATCGGTGGAATCGTCGTTCAAAATTAAATATTTATATAATATGTACTTAAAATTTACATGCTACTCAAATTTATACATTCCAAACTTTTGTTTCTTTTTATTTTATTTTATTTTATGTTTAATATGTAAAAATAAAATTATTATTTCATAAATTAAAATAAAAAATAAAATAAGAATTACTCATTTTAAACAAATAAATATTTGATATAATTTTTAATAAAATATTTATTTTATATTAAATAAGAATAACAAGTAAAAAATTAAAATAAATATTTTTTAAATATTTATTTTAAACATGACCCTAGTATTACTCATTTATTCGTATTTAAATTATTTTCAAGTCTTCTGACTCATATAAGAGTATGGGTTTAACAAATAAGAAACCGAAAAAAAAAAAAAATGAATTCTAAAATATTCCTAATAATAAAATGAGAGATCGTATTGGTGGCAAAAGTTGCAGTACAGCTGCTTGGTCAACAGTTGAAAATAATATTAAAAAATATATGATTTGATGACAATGAGCCACGTGTATAAAATGCGCAAGGAATTGCGTGACATTGCCTCCAGTCCATTTCCATTAACGAAAGAAAAACAGTAACTACCCTAGAGAAGCCAAACTTGAATCGAACTCTTCAATATTCCATTTGCCTAGAGTTTAAAATTCCATGTTTGGGCCTCATTAGATTGTGTCATTCTGATTCTTCAACGCATTAAGTTAAAGACACGCTCGTAATTATGTCAAAAACCAACGGCTGTTAACCATATCGCCCGTCCGTTGAACTATCTCATGAGTTGCCATTTCAAGACACGCTACCATCGCCCCCTACTTGGGCAGGACCGGGGGTTCTATTTATATAACTGCAAAAACCGCCCAATGCCCATTCCAAACGCTCCCTAACCAAACCCCCCATACACACTTTACTCGCACTTTCCCCTTCTCTCTCTCTATATACGTATACGGCTTCTGCGGAGTTGCAGAGCAGTTCGGAAACTGTTGAAGAAGTGGAGGATAAGAGATCGGAGAAGGATTCAGCTAGGATGAAGAACAGAGCGAGAAATGAGAACGAGAATGTGAAGATGTCTTCTTATATGCCGAACGTTGGATGCATAGGAGAATATGATGGTTTTCTGATCGTCGATAAATCTGGCGGTGACGGGAGTTTTGATGTGGAGTCCGCCTGTGCCGCGAAAAATAATGTCCCGAGCCACCTGGTTGTTATGGTTAACGGCATCAATGGCAGGTTAGTGTATGCCCTGATTATTATGTGATTTTTAGTCAACATTTTCATGAACTACTCAAATGCGGGTTTAGAAATGATAATTTATGGTGTATAATAATTGTTATCCTAAGCAATGGTAGTGATTTCTAAGGGTTGGAGGCTTGGAGCTTATGATTGTATTGATTCCTAAATGTTAAGCATTGATATATATATATATATACACACACACACACACACACACACGTATAAATGTCTGCATATTGCCATGTGTTTCTTGCTGTACATGGGATGATTTGCAATGGCCACGGTAACCTTTTTGTAACTGAAGGGGAAAAAAGTAGAGAGAAGAAATAGCACTGGCATTAGATTAGATTCACTCTAACGCAGCATGAAAACTGGGATTGTCAACACTATTAGTGAGTTTCATTTAGGTTACTAATCTGTCAGAGAGAGAGAGAGGTTCAATTCTGGTTCTGACTATTCCTCTCCCCCCTTCTCTGAAGTTTCCGTTTAGGCAATTTGTGATCGGGGGCATTTGGAAAAGGAATGCTTTTTTTTTTTTGTAAGGTTTTAAATATGTGATAGTGCACGGGTCCAATTAGTTTCTGAGCACTCCTACATTTTATTAAATGTGCCTTGTAACATATTTTAGTTTATGAATGTGAAAGCAATTACCTGGATCACATGCTCTGTTACTGAACCTTGCAGATTAGTCTATAGGTTGAATTCCATTAAAAGCTCCTAGTACATATGTTGAACAGTCTCTCCATGTCTATTTAAGAGTTAAGACCCAGAAATTATGTATACAGTTATATCTTATATTATAACATTTCAATGTATGCATATGCGTGAATGTTTATGTTTTTTTTCTGTCCTTTCTTGTTGGTATATCCATGCAGTGCTCAGAATTGGAGATTTTCTGCAACACAATTTGTCAAGCAGTATCCCCATGATGTTTTTATTCATTGTGAGTTCTATGATGTGCACCTTCCTTGTCCCAGTGCCTATTTTTTGTCTGATTATATTGCTTTTGATTTATATACTGATTTATTTTTTCAAAGTAATGTAAGTAGTAAAACAGTTTTATTTGCTTATTATACATTGTTCATTACTAGTATTTTTTTTTACTCAAATGGTTGATGGGTTAATCTGAAACTCTCAACATTGTTATGTAATAACCATGCCATTCCCACGGCACCATGATTTCATAGGCCTGCCTGACATTCCTTGGGCTATTGATTTCACCAGAGTGGCATGTCTAGAAAATGAGAGTCTAAGAGTTCTAAACAACCTCCATTACAGTAGTAAAGCTATTAACCTCTGACCTTTGATTAAAAATCCTTAGTATCCTACAGTATTTTAACACAACAGAAGTTTCTTAAATTACCTTCCTTAGAAAGCCATCCTAACATACACCAAAACTAATGGTGAGACTATTTTTATCCATCATGAAACCCAACAATGGACAATCTCCACTGCAACAGTACTACCAATTGCAATAAATATTGATCTCCTTTACCTTTGTCTTAGACCACATAAAAAGCTCCTTCATATACTGGCCTGAGAAATTGTCTGGGCAAAACTGCCTTTATACCCACTATGGTTGTAGTCAAATCAACCACTACCGGACTCTGACTCTGCAGTAGTCACTGAATTCATATCAAACTACGCCCATCATTAAGTTAAGCAATGTAGATGTCTTGGATCATCTGAAACATGATCGATGGAAGATCTGCAAATCTATTCTTATCCTTTTTTATTTGAAACGGGAGATAAATTTTCCTGTTAACGAGCCACTGACGGTTACTTCCTACGCATTTTTTGAAAATACTTTAGGAATTATACCCTTTTAATCACAGAAGTGCCTGCAATTTGTTTCCCACATCTGAGTTAAAATGCCCCCAGTTTGTGGTGTCTTCCGTGTCTGGGAGTTCATCTGCGTTTACTGATTCAAGTATCATCACCTGAGGACAACAGAATTTCCTTTGAGGGACAACTCCTTGACTTATTTCTATGAAGTGGTTTAGGAGCTGCAAACTTACAACAGGAACTATTTCTCCTCTGCAAATGAGCCTCGGATTTCATTAAAGTTCTTGAAGTTTCCTTAGCTGCATTCTTTAATATTCACTGTTGTCAGTAGCTTCTATTATAAATGTGAATTGCATTTGATTTACATGTTATGTCCAGGCAGTGAATGTAATTCTTCCAAGTTGACATTTGACGGTGTTGATGTAATGGGAAAGAGATTAGCAGACGAGGTGTGTAACGGTTCCATCATAGACAACTCACTGTTTTTCTTTCCTTTATGCCTTTTTGTTTTTCTAAGATATTGGGCTTTAATGTGGTCTCCTTTGTTTCTTTGATTTATGATTCCTGTTGTTTGTATTAAGTCAGAAGTACTCCCTTCAATTTGAAGTTGGCCCACCAAGCTAGGAACTTAAACAAGTATTGCTTCTTTCAGGTGATATCTGTTATAAAACGTTATCCAGATCTTCAGAAGATTTCTTTTATAGGTCACTCACTAGGTGGCCTTATAGCTAGATATGCAATTGCTATACTTTATGGACAAGATATCACAGGGATATCTTCTCAAGAGAATGGAGAATATAGAAATGATGAATCTAAAGATCAGTGCTTGGAAGAGAAATTTAAAGGCAAAATTGCTGGATTGGAGCCCATGAATTTCATAACCTTTGCAACACCACACCTCGGTTCAAGGGGGCATAAACAGGTTATTTATTTACCCCCTGCATCTCATTTATAATCTAATGAAGTGTGTCTTTTAAATATTGTGAAATAGTTTTTACTTCAAAACCGTTGACAACAAAGCCATGTGTTACTTGAAAAATAAAAAATAAAATTCTACGCAAGAGAAAACTCATTTGACAAGAATCTTCCCAGTCCCAAGGATACAGTCATCTAAAAGGCTAACCCAGTGCATGAGGTTCCCTCCACGGCTGGGTCTGGGGAGGGTTAGATGTACAGTTATACATCCTATTCTTATTTATAGACTCATTTCTGGACTTCTTCAGTGGTTTAAATTGTAACCTTGATTGACCCAAGTGAAACAAATTTTGCAATTTTTCGCCTCCCAGTTATTTTAATTTACCAAGTTAAATCTCTTTCATATATTAACTGTGGAGTTTTAGTGAGAGAGCAAATAATCACTTCAGGTAAAAAAGAAAAACCAGTTGAAGCTATTAATTGGGAATGATTTTCTTACATTTTTTATGGTGAGTAGCTCGGTACAGATTGATGAGGTGATATGATAGAAGAGTTACTTTCCCTAATTATTTACTAAAGATCATGTAGAGACTTCAGGTTAGGACTTAGGAGGACCTAGTCACTTAGGAGATACTTTAGAATATAAATTGTCTAGTTTAAACTAGTGATGGAGATTCCTTGTTTTTAGGATTCGATGGAGTTTCCTTATTTTGAATTTTCATATATAAAGGCATTGGATGTAATGGATGGGTACCGTTGATTGAATTGAATAACCGATTATCTAATTTCTTCCCTCTTCTTCTCTTTCTTTCTTTCTTGTTTTTCTCTTTCCCCTCCTTTCTCTGGTTCTACATCAACAGGACTAACACTTAACATATGGATCATAATTTCAGCAAAATTAATAGAAGTGAATGTATAGCAGAACTTGATGGCCGGGAAATGTCTAAGAGTGACCGTGTCCAATATTCTGGATTGTAAGAAAGATCGAAGAAGATGTTGCCTGCAAAGGGCTAAATCTAAGTAGGATGGATGAAATGTAGAAGTGCTTTTAGAACATTGTGTGATCAAGAAATTCCAGCCAAAGTGAAGGAAGATTTTCATACGATAACTGTGGGGCCAGTTATGTTGATGGATGAAATGTTTAAACTAACTTTTACTGATCAAAAAAAAAAAAATATATATATATAGAGTACAAATTTTGGGTAGCTAAGAAATAACATAGCTGGAATGGGGACATTCAGTTGGATAAGTGACATTACAAGAAAATAAGAGTAAGTAATGAACCCATTTCTGAAAAGTTAGAAATAACGCCAATTGAAGATAAAATGAGAACTCATTTAAAATGGTTTAGGCATGTGCAATATAGACTACCTAATGCACTGGTTGGCAAAGTGATTTGATCCAAGTTGAAGGCACCAAAACGGCAAGAGGAACACCAAAAAGAACATGGTTGGATCTGACTTTACAAAGAACCAATTGGAGATGAATGTTTTATGTCGCCAATTCCTAGAGTCTTGCTAAGTTGAGTACTTAGGCGTTATTGGCATCATTGTTCTTCATTTGTGGTTATCCTTCTTTCTCAGGCCCAAATATTCCTTTCTTTTTTCTCTATATTTTTTTCTACAACCTTAGCTTCTCATATTCAATAAACTTATTTACTCAAAGTACTTGCATTCTCCCTGATGGATATCTGCAGAGGTGTGGTTGCGAGCACACAGAACATTATGTATCAACAGTTAACCTACTCTTTACATGACCAGTATGGTCCTGTTTTCATATAGTTCTTGCATCTGAGTTTTATGCTTTTCAGGTCCCAGTGTTATGCGGATTTTACACCTTAGAGAAGGTAGCATCACATGCATCACGGCTTTTCCATAGAACTGGAAAGCATTTATTTTTGACAGACAGTGACACTGGAAGACCTCCTCTTTTGCTTCAGATGGTCAATGACTCTGATGATCTTCAGTTTTTGTGAGCTCATCATGATTGAATAGATTTTGTTTGAAAATATATTTATTTCCTTCTGTGAATGGAAATGACTTAGGACATGCCTCCACACACCGTCTTGTCTCTCTGCAGGTCTGCGTTGCAGTCCTTCAAGCGTCGTGTTGCCTATGCAAATGCACGTTCTGACCGTATCCTGCATGTCATTGATATTATTTGTTATACTTACTTGAATGGGTATTTGTTTCCTAAAATGAATATTGTGGTCAAATGTCAGACATTTAGACAAAGATTCAAATGATTGTACACTACATGGGTACTTAACTCAGTGACTGAATCTGACTGTTCAGGTATACTGACCCAATCTTTGTTGTTTAATCTACTTGTCTAAATGAAGAACTTGACACTTCTATAGATCTTGTTGGCTGGAGTACATCATCGCTACGGCACCGAAATGATCTACCAAAGGTAATTTTAAGCTAGTTTTGTGCAAAATTTGGTTTGTATCTTCGTGTATTCTCACTAATCTTCATTTCCAGTATCAATATTTTTCAAGAAATGACAAATACCCACATATTGTAAATGTGGAGGCAGCAAGAAGTGCCGATCCTCAACAAGAACCCTCTTTGGAGGGTAAATTCAATGGATACAAGACGATAGACTTGGAAGGTTGGTCAGTTGTCTGTTAGAACTAGTATATAGAGTTACTGTTTTATCAGAAACTCCTGAGGTGTTATTGAAATTATTTTTCTACTGCACCTGTTTTCATAGACTGTTTGCATTAATAAAATTTTACTGAGGAAAAGGTGTTGTTCAGGACCTTCAGGCACTTAAATTTATGGGGAACCACTATTTAAAGTAAATTCGCTCAAACAAAATCAAAGAAAACCATTCCTTCAAAATCCGGTGAAGGGAAGGGTAGGAGGTTGTGGTAAAGAGGAAGCAAGGAGAATTTGGAGAATAGTTCTTATTTGCCCTTTTTGGTGTCTTTGGAAGGAAAGGAATAGACACATATTTGATGGAAAAAAAAGATAGACATTTGTAGATTCAAAGAGAGTTTTTTGAAACTTTTATACTTTTGGTTTTTGGAGGCATAACCCTCATGTGTGTGTGTATAAAATTTACCAAGGGGTATCTCCTCCACTTCCCCATATGGGAGGTTGAGGGTTTAAGTCCCCTTAGGGGGCAAAGTGAGTGTTTGTGTGTGTGTGTGACTTACCTATCAATATATATATATATATATATATATATATATATAATTTTGTTATTTTTTTGGAAAATATGAGACTCTAGTTTTTGTGGGTCTCCTTTGTATTTGGGTTGCCCCACTTGGGCTTTTTAATGAAATGCTCTTACAGTCTTACTTATCCAAAAAAAAAAAAGCTAGAGTAAAATGAAATAAAGCATACACTGTATTTTCAACAGACATCTCTTATATTTTTATGTACTCTAGGAATTGAAAGATAATGGTGTTAAAGTGTCAGTTGAAAATGAGCTGCTTAGGCAATCATTTGGTGTTTTCAGGAATAAATTGTTCCAAAATGCAGTGTACTCTATGAGGGCAATTTTTGAAATCATGGGTGTGTGGTGAGAAAAGGCTGAATGAATTCCTCCTTAATCATTGAACCAAGCAAAGATCAGCCTTGTGCCTGTTTAACTGTGTACTAGCTGTAACTCATTTTCACTAGAAACATACATTATGAATACGAGTAACATTGATGGGTAATTTAGTGCTGGTTAATAGAAAGATTTTGGGCAGGAGCACAATCATCTGAAAACAGAGATGATGTTGTTGAATGCAAATTATTTAAGAGCGATTTTTAAGTTCACTTTAAATAGCTCATATTTTGAAATTGGAATACATTATTAGGGTCCAGATGACTGTCTGAAACATGGGGGAGTTTGGAACTTGCATGTCTTGGTTTTCTTGAATTTTGAAAGGATCTACCTTTGAATGAAACAAATAACTTTCTTTTAGCATATTCATTCACAAGCATGTGGAAGGAGAACATAAGAGGGAGAATTGGGAAGGTAGATGTCAGCTTAACTTTCAATAAAAAATGTTGTATAACTATTAAATGAATCTTTTCCCCTAGTCTGTCATCCTCTTCTTTTATTGGCTATGAAGAGCGAGTGCTTCGTTGGCTCAAGACATATAACATTTGAAGAATTCTTATTGCATGAAACATGTGGAGCTTACAAATTTGTACCTTAGAATTCTTCTATATCATCCATTCACATCATTGTCCAAGTATTTTGAGCCCTAGATGGAGATAAAAATTTTATTTGATCATTTCAGCTCCTCAGATATTATTCACTATTTTCTTCATTGTTCACAATTGTAGATGCAATGATCAGAGGTCTCACAAAAGTGAGCTGGGAACGGGTTGATGTTAACTTCAGTGGAAGTAAAAGATTTCTTGCACACAGCTCAATTCTGGCAAGTTTCTTGAATCTCATAAGAGATAACTGTGTGAAAGTCTATATTTAGATTCTCTGCTATGAATTAGATCAAGTCATCAAGTTCTCTACTGGTAATATCTGTGATCAATCACTTTAGAAGAATTGGTTTACTCGTTTCTGTGCAAATGAGGCCCTAATGGAACACTTATTCATGTGTTTTAATCCTCTAGGTGCTTAAAACTGTGGGTGTTCAATTCGAAGTTTTATATAAACTCTATGTTAATGTCTTCACTATCTAATTTGTGATTTCCTTCATTGCTGATGATTCTGGAATTGTCTTTTCTTTGGGGTTTTTTTTTTTTTGATTAGTAAGATAGCCACACCCATTTTGTCCCTATTGGGGCTTAAATCCTCAACCTCTTCTTTGAGAAATGGAGGAGACACCACTTATGCCAACACTTGGAATTCTTTATTCTCTTCCTTGTTCTTTTTTTTTTTTTATTTGTGGCGAGCACACCGTATTCTTTTGTAAAAGGCGAAAGAATAGTTCGCTCTGTGCTCACCGCGAGGCTGCATGCCTCTTCTTGTTCTTTGGTTGCTTAGATTCTTACTTGAGCATGAAATGGAGCAAGCTTGTCTACTATTTCAGAATTTCTGTGATTATATTCTGATCTGAGACCCTCTATTTATAGACCTTAGTTGCTCATCATGGCTTATTTGCATGCTTTTCACATGGGTTCATCCAAGTGCATATATAACTATATTATCTCTCTAATAATTAATATCATAAAGAATTTTTCTGAAAAAAGTATAAATTATCAGGTAATATAATTATTAATTATCCACCGTTGAACCAAGTTGGTTCCTAAAAGATTTATTAATTGCTAGAAATTATTAAATTATTGAATATTAATTATAAGAGGGTTGATTCTATTTTTTTTATGAACCTTGTTATTAGTTTTGGTACTTCTCATATTTTTATCGCCATATCAAGCTTTGCTTTATTCTCAATCTGGAACCTTTATGCCACTCTTTATTTTGCCTTTCCTCTATCTAAATATAAATTCCTTTTTATACAATTAAGAAGCTGAATTTAGTGATGCAAACTGATTGCATTCTCTGGATTTCACATCTTTGTTCCTTTCATGTTCAATCGTCTGCACAGTTTTCCTACAATTGGCTTTAAATCGTTGTACCATGTAGAAAGTATTGTCTTCTATTTTGAAAAAAAAAATGACTTACTAATTCCCATGTACAATGCTTTTTTAAACACGTTATAATAGGAGTTTTAGGCAAGCTATTGTAAAGGATATGAATCCATTCCTTTCCATATTTTAAGCTTGTAGATACCGATTTGCCCGAAGAATTATGTTGCTCCTTGGAGATTAAATGTTCAAAAACCTCTAAAGTTATGCTGGTGTTGCACATGAAAATGATGTACAATGGGTGGTAATAATGCAAGTGACTTTTGTTTTCATTCTTCTTGTGTTCAGGTAAAAAACTACTGGATCAATTCTGATGGGGCAGATGTGATACAACACATGATCGACAATTTTCTCTTATGAAAGTTGCCAAAACTACATTCTCCAGACAACAGTGTATTTTTCCACACCGGAAAGCATGTACATTGAGATAATATGTAGCCTTTATGGGTTCTATTCCTTTAAAATATATATATACAAAAGCTTGAGAAACAATGAGGAGATCCTTGCTTCTTTTGTTGCAGAGTGTCGAAAGTGAAGACAGATGTATTAATCATGGTTTATGTAGGAAGGTATTGATAAAATTGTAAAGCAAAGGTAAAATATTTGTTGATGAATTATGAGCTAATGCTTGTAATTTTAGTTGATGAAGTTAGTTTTTGCTGCAACATGAAGTTAATTTTTGTAGCCCAGCGGACTGGATTAAGTTTGTGAACCAAACCAATCTTTTGACCCTTTTGAGGCTAGACAATTCATCCACAAAGCAGATTTTGATTGGCCTGGTTTATGGATCAGGTTCATGTAAGACTTCTTCCGGCTTGAATCCTGACGTTAGAATCTGAATGTGATTATCTAAGCCCAGCCCAGCAGACCCCATCCCCTCTTTAGTGTTTATAGAAGGGTCTGTACGAGCCATGAGGTTCTGGTGGTCCATACACCACCATTGTTAGACAACTTCCAGCATGTCCAATTTTGGAGAGAGGTCCCCCCCCCTCCCTTGGATAAGTGGGAGGCCACCCAATAATGTACACCTTTTGTAGTAGAATCTGTGTTCACTTTGCAGAGGAATTGATGAGTGTTTATTAGAACATAAGGAATGGCCAAATACATATTTGCTGCTTTGTATGTGTGTGTGATGCTTAAATCTTCAAATGGATGCCTCCCTGTGTTTGGATGCTTGGTAGTGGATTACTAGAGGGAAAAAAAACATGGAAGACTAAAAATATATAGATATATTAAAGAATAAAACAGAAAGACAGTTCGATGAGACAAGATTTATAAAGCTTATTCCAAATAATTATGGTGAGTTTTTGTTAAATTGAGCATATTAAGTATAGATTGTTGGTCTCAATTTCTCACTATTATGAACATTGCATGTTTATAATAGAATCCCAATGACCTATCAAATCATTGGGAGTGAGATTATGCAAAGCAATGTTGAATCAATATGATCCGAGTTAATATTCAACAAACGAGGAATAAGTATAAGAGAATGTAAATAAAAACGAAGAATAAATAAAAATAAAAATATTTGAATCTAAAATTTCTCATAATTAAGATTTTGATATCATGTTAAATTACCAATTGATTTAAAAACTTAAGTTATTAGATAAAAAATGCACCAACAATATTATCAAACTCTCAACAATATTAGAACTAATGAATATTTTTTCCTCACTTGTGAAATTCTTATTTAGATTTGAGTATTATGTGTGGATTTCACGTAAATATTCAAATATGAGTAACAATATACCTCATTTGTGAAAGGCTTATGCTCAAATTTGTGTATTTGCTTACTCTTTTTACTAGGAGCAGCAATGGGACAGGCCTTTCCCTTGTTCCCACTCCATTTAAAAACAATCTCTCATGTTTCTGTCTTACCCCTTTGTTATGTCTCTCATTTTGTTCGTCTTATCTTTCAAGAAATTTATTTATTTTAAATTTTTAATATTATAATTAATTAACTAATATTATCAAAAATATAAATTTATATTTACATATATGTACAAATAATATACATGTGATATATATGCACATATTATATTTTATATATATATATATATATATAACACACTAGAGCATTTAATGAATTATAAAATTATTAAAAAATATTTAAATAATTTAAATATATAATCAAACAGTATCTTTCTCATCTCTGTCATGTGACGGGTGTTTGACATCTCTCTTATTTTCTATAGAAGAGAACATTGAATTATTCTCTACACTCTACACACTTTGCGTGGATTATCAGCCAAAAAAACCTCATCTCACTCAGGAATGGCTGTTTTCACGTAACGCAGTTCAGAGCCTAGAATCTACGCACCAGCCCAAAATAATATCATTGCAAAATAGATATACTGTTTTTCTGTTGGTAATGTGGTGGTGGACAAAACGAGAGAAAAAGAAAACTCATAACCCCAAACCTGCGATTCACATGTACCTTTGTGGAAACTCCTCTATCATCATCCCCTGTTTAGTACGTGCGTATTTCTATCTACATTCTTTCTTTTTCCTTCCCCTTTTTCTTTTCCTTTCCTTTTGGGTTTTTGAAGATAAGTTTTTTTTGTTCCTTATCTTGTATTTTTTCACTCCCTTATTTTAGCTGTTTCTGCCATAACACTTAACAGTTAACAGTGCACAGTGCTTTCTTTTTTTCTTCTGTAGTTCTGTCAAATTGGCGCCAGCATTGGTTTTTTGGGAAACGAGGCTAAAGTCTTTTCGCTTTTAAGGACTTCCCTTTTAACAAGTTTCTTCCTTATGAGCTTCTGCAGCAATCATTTCGGCTTCCATGTTCCATCATTAAAAGAGAAATTCAAGGAGAGTCATTGTTTCTCTCTTAAAACGTTATGGAAGTGCCATTCTCTCACTGAATCTCTCTTCGTCTGCAAAGCTTTTCAGATTTCTTTTTCTTTTCTACTCCCATCATTCATCTCTCACACCCACAAAGTCTCTCTCTCTCAAATTTCAAATGGGCTGTATTCAGATTTGCGTATGTTGCTTCAGAAATCGACAGCTTATCATTTCCTTGCTCTTTCTCTTGATTTCAAGCTTGACCCACGTAAGATTCACGGCTGAAGGTAAGTGAATCATTATCAATCAAAATATGTGAACAAAGCAGCTACAATTTTATGTTACTGAATCACTCTGAAGTTTGAAGTGAGATTTCCTTTCTTCCATGTATTGCAGCAGGTAGACCAATTTCCAAGCTGGTTGAGACTTCCCAGGTGAGAGATAAAATGTTATAATTCTATATCATGCATTCTCATCGTTTTCTTCCTCCCACTTACAAAGTGTTTGTGATATATTTATATCTATATCTATCTATATATACAGAAGGGAAGGGAAGACGAGGCGGCGGCGGCGTTGGTGGTGAGAAGCTTGATAGGGTCAAGGCCACCAAGATGCGAGAGGAGGTGCAGGTCTTGCGGCCACTGCGAGGCAATTCAAGTCCCAGTCGTCCCCCGCCGCAGAGGCTACACCAGAAGCCGCCAGTTCCCTACAAATACGGTGCCGAAAATTGCAGACTCTCGAGGCGAAGACATCTCCAACTACAAACCAATGTGTTGGAAGTGTAAATGCGGGGATCAAATTTTCAATCCTTGATTTTAAATGATCGAAGTTTTTGTGGAAGTAAATGAATTAAGTTTTATGTATTTTTCAACTGTCTATATGTCATATATGTTATGTATATGATCACCTCGATTCTCAGTTGTGTGCTTCACACACTTCTCTTTTAGCTTGCCTTTGTAATATGTAGCATATATAATTTTTATTCATGTATTGCAAACGCACGCAAATCCTTTTGGGGAGTTCGAATTGATTTTGAGGAATGATATCTAGAGGATCGATTAGGCATAAACAATTTTTTATCTGGATGTATGACAATTGTGTAGAAACGTTTCTGCACAGTAAATTTGTTCTTTTATCTTTTGTATTATGTGTTAAATAATTGTCGGTGGTAGGGCCAATAAATAATGCTGGTAAAAAGTAAAAATTTTATATATATATATATATATATATATATACACACACATACATATATATATGTATATTTTATGAATCGGTAAGAGTATCTTCGAGTCTTCTTATACGTAATAGATTAAGTTTTATTTTTTGTGACAATTAAGTTTATTCTTTAAGTTCTAATTGTCGACAATTGATGTAGAAAATTTAAACTTGAGATATTTGAATTTTATTTATAACGTCTTCACTGCTCAAAATTAAATATTTTTAATACTTTTTTTAAAAAAAGTTGAGTGTGTAAAACTATTGTCTAAATTTAGTAGCCAAAGAGATTAAAGAACAATTATGTAGAAATAATATTTGAGTTAAATAGTTAAATATTTAAATAAATTGTTTAAAAAATATTTTAACAATTCAAATGGAGAGGTTTCTTAAATTTTGTAATAGATTTAATTAATTTAATGAAAAAAATTAAAATTATCAGTTTAACTTAAATTAAAAAAAAAATTGTGTCTATTAAATGCAATTTGAATTGTATTTAAATGATTTTAAAATTAAGTATGATGAGTCTAATTGACTTTGTGCTCTTTTAATTACACAATGTCATATATATATATATATATATATATATTATTTTATTAAATAAAATAAGTCATATTTTATATAATAAAATATTATTTAAATCATACATTAACATGTCAATGTATCACATCTATTCACGAATTTTTCAAAGTTAGCCTCTAATTCAAGCAACCCATTTGACGAGTCGTACAACCAAATCAATGCTTCAAGAATTATTAACCAAAACCACGTTCTAGTCTCAGAATCTCATATTTAAGAGGGCCGCCAAACACCCACACCCACAGGTGTTTGTTTTATGGTTCATCGTTTTCTGGGGGGTGGGGGGTTTAATGTGATGGGAATGTGACGACAGGGTTGGGGGCCTTGAGGGGGTATGTTAGATGAGTGATAGAGATGTGAGGGTAATGGCTATTTCAGAGGGGCCAGTTCTGGTTTCGTATCTTACAAGATTTGTTTATGCATCTGAAACTGAAAGGCCTCCTCCTCCTCGAAGGGATAACTCAGCACAGAAAGGTCCACCTACTTTCTGATTTTCCCATGATTTGCCTCCATCCATTATAATTCTCTTCGGATCAAGCAATTTTTGGTTTTTTATTGCAATTTGCTGTGTCATTCTTCTGTCACACACACACACACATATATAAAAATTTATTTTTTAATATTTTTACTTTAATAGTAAAATGCTAATTTTATTTGATTGAATTAGTATTATTCTTTTCCATTATTTTTTTCAATATTTGAAAATAAGAAAAAATTATCATTAAATTTAGACTATTGATATTTTATCGTCTGAACCGTTAATGTGAATAGTGACTTACTAAAATAAAAGTTATATTTGATAGGATATTTGACTTTAGTCAAATTTTGAGAGGAATAAAAATTACCGTCAAAGCATTATATTTTTGGCTAACCTATTAAATTTTAGTTTTAGTAACTCCATTTAGCTCACCATTGAAGTTGCTCACTAAAATATTATTTTTTTAATATTTTTTCTTTAATAGTAAAATATTGTATTTTAACAGAATTATCATTATTCTTTTTAATTACTATTGCAGTTTGAGCATTAAGACAAGAAAAAAATTTGGTCAAATTTGAACCATGCATTTGAAATAATATAAACGGTTAAGATAAATGATAGCTATTAAAATAAAATTCATATTTAAAAAAACATTTGAATCGATTAAATTTTGAGAATATAAATAATCAAGCATTGTAGTACTACTTTAAAATTAATTATTAAAATATAACTATAACAATTCGAATGACTCAGTTATTAGAACTATTCTAAAAAATATAAAAAAATAAATAAGAATTTTCTAATTCACAAATAATAATAATGATATAACAAACAAATAAATAGCATAATAAAATATTCTCTCTGTCCTATTTTAAGAGTTCTTTATTACTATTCATTTTAAGAGTTTTATTTAAAAATTTAACGTACTTTTAAGTTATAAATTTTTAAAACTATTTTTTATTACACTTAACGTGAATATAATTTATAATTAAATAAGGATAATATAAAAAATTTAAATAATTTTAAAATAATAAAATAATGCTTTCAAAAGAGTTAAAATGTCTATAAAAGACATATCATTTTAAGACGAAGGGAGGATTAAAATTTGTCGAAGTAAATCTAATATTTTGTCGGTAGTCTCAGTGGCAATTACTTTTTTTAGCTTCTTTCCCTGGAAACTTTCATGTCCATGAGAGTGAAAATTACCCTGTTCTTTTTTGGTTTCAGGCTGATGAGCTATCACATACATACATATATATATATATATATATAGATAGAGAGAGATTTGATTAATGACAGGTAGAAAGCTGACAAAGAAGGGTCGGGTCAGAGGCTCAGATCATGAAATGATGATGATGATTCATGGGAAGTTGTTGGATCTGGTGTCTGTTGTATTCTCTATTTTAAGTTCCAAAATCCCAGGCATTATTGAGTTAGTCTGGAACGTAACAGTCTAACCTAATTTGTAATTGATCGAGCCATATAAATCAGATTAAATAAAAATTATTATTATTTTTTTTATTGAATAAAATAGACGGTTAAAAAATTAATAATTTTGAAAATACGGATAATTTTCGGACGATAGTCGAGCAAGCTAGAGATGAATACTGAAATAATAAAAAAAATATATAAAATATAAATAAAATAATAAAATAAATGAAAATAAAAAAATAAATTATTGAATATATATAACCGTGTAATATGGGTATATATATATATATATTTATGTTATATATATGTTGGACGGTATATGTAAGTATGTTATATGTATATAATTTGTGATTAAGGCATATAATGAGATAAGAGTCGGGCATGGGCTAAAGGATCAGATTGGATTCAAAAACAAAAAAAAGAAAGGATTAGCTAATAAGTGCGTAACCGAAGGGATTAGAATGAGAGAGAAATTGGGAGGCGTTGAATGAGGGAGAAGCAACTGATATGTGTAACATATATGGGATTAGTGTTAAACAGGCATTGAGAGAGGAAGGGTGAGACAAGGAAGCCAAACCAGGCTGAAGTGTGGGGGGATCAAGAAAGGGAAATCGAGCAGGGAGGTGACACAGAGACTGGAAAAAAAAAGAGAAACCAGGGAAAGGTCAGTTTCATGTTCTCAATTTTATTTAAGTGTTAAATGAGTTAGGTGGTTCATGCATGCGTTGTAGATGTTATGTAAGAGAATATTAGAATCAAACAAAACCCAGGAAACAGAAACATGACCGAACTGTTGCCATGACCATGAAAGAAACGGGTCTGAAATTGACCCAAACTAAACGGGTTTTGGAGGCTTGGGGCTTAAACTTGATGGTTCTAGGATTTTAAATCCACAAGAACTAGGAGGAAAAGGGTTAAAGGGCTAAGAGAAAAGTGGAGTTGCAGGTGGCGGGTCAAGAAGCGAACCTTTCCATTTGTGATCTAAACTTGATTCCCTCAATGGATTCAAGAACCTCTCACCTCTAGGGTCATAACAAGCCAAAAACCACCAAATTTGGTGGAGAAACGACCACATACCGAGGAGATATTCAGATCTCCCATGGAACCCAAACCTAACCCGTGAGCTTGATTCAATCCCTAAAAAAAAAAAACAGTAAAATGTATAGGAATGTCCCAGGAACTTTTATGAATTCGGAGCAGTGGAAAATGGTGATTAAAACGGTGCAAAACTAAGGTTGGAAAACTAGGGTTCATGCGGTCTGTGCATGGGTTTTGAAGAATATGATAAACAGTGCCAGACGGCACCGTTTTGCTTTGAATTGGGCTGGAACGGTGACGTTTGGTTGTGATGGGCTGTTTTAAATTAAAGGTAGAGTTCAGGTTGTTTGGTTGTGGGGATTGAAAATTAAATTGGGAATAAATTGGTACAGGAATAGCGTAACATTGTTTGAGTGGCTATCCACCGTTTGGCCTAGAATACTCTTGGAAAAAAAAATAGCGCAGGGACTGCTGTTCCTGCGACTTGAAACGGTGACCGAAGGGGAAAAGGTGGAACAACAGGCCACTGTGCCATTGAGACACATGTGACCTTAACTCACCAAAATAAATATACATTATGTAAATAACTAAGTAATAAATAAATTAAATTTTATTAATTAAAGGAATTAAAATGTAATTCAAAATAAAAATAAAAATAGTGCAAACTTACTTTGTCGGACCTTCTGAATCAATGGTAAGGTCAGTTTCACGAGACGGGGTTCCGAAAAATTAAGTACCCGTAGAAACACCAAAATGACCCAAATACCCCTAAGTCAAATGTGAGTCAAACGGATTCCGATTGAGGTGAGTAAATAGTGAATTTTTATTATTTCGAACCTACTAGACTCAACGGTGAAGTCTAAATTATAAAAACAGAACTTGAAAAGTAGAGGCACGTAAATGACCATTTTGCCCTTGGGTAAATTAGTTTAATTTGGAAATCGTAAAAGCCTAAATTAGTAAAGAGATACTTAAAGTAGGGAGGAGTTCAAATTGATAAGTGACATTAAAACTAAAACACGTTTACTGATATATATATATATATATATATATATATATAGGAGATTCAAAAGGAAAAGGGAAGGACACAAGATACTAAGACGCGTTAAAAAGGTAAGTGGATTCCTATCTCTTATACGTGGTTTCCCAAGCCACGATCTTTCCATTACTGTCAAGCTTGTACTCATGAATATATGTTCATTGTTATTGTTCCCACTTGGATATTGTTCTATCTGGTGGAAGTTTACTGATTGATACTTCATGACTTAATTTACTATATTGAGGTCTATTCACTGTATGTTTATGTTACGATGTTCCATGCTTGTACACTTCATATGGAATACAACAGAATCCTAATTTATGTTAAATGTTGGTGCTCAGACACATTACCCTTCTAATGCTATTTGATTGACTGGACTTACGGGTCAATTTATGGGACCTACGGGTCAAACGGACATGTGGCAATGATGGCGTTTTTACGCAGTGAGTTTTAATGGCATTTTATATGCCTTCATGTTAAAGGGGGGTAAGCCGGGCCCCAAAAGACCGAGGGTTTGCCAAACCCTGAACAGAGTAAATGCATCGTTCATGTTGACTATTATGTGATGTTCATTTGATTCATGTGATGTTTCATTTCACTACGAATAGTTCCATGTTGACAGTACCTTTATTCATTTGACTCGATTGAGATTATTCCATTTTGGCAGTACATTTACGTCGATTGTGAATGTTGAATGTTCCCGTGTTTATGTTATATCACTGTTCTTATTGGGTTATCATGCCTTACTGTTCATTGGCCATTTTGGCACCTTACTGTTGACTAAAATTGTTTCTATGACTGGCTATCATGTTCATCCATGATCCTATATGTTCCATGATTACTTTAACCCTATATTTGAGATAGGCGTTTACTTACGGAGTTTGTAACTCACCCCTTACTAAATTTTTTTCAGGTAAAAATGTTACAGAACTACAGTAGGAGTTTAGGAGCGTAAGAAAACAGTTGGGGAGCGTGATATTAGTGAACGAAGTCTCTATCATGTACTCACCACCTAAGAGTGGTTCATGATCAGTTTATTATTAGTTTAAGTTTGGTCCTTGAACAATAATTGTAATAAAGCTTCTGCACTTTAATGTCATGTTTATATTATTTACTATTATCATTGGTAAAAGAATAAAAAAGTAGGGACGGCTATTGTGCCGGCCCCGCGACACGAGATCTGCATAGGGTGGGTTTCGGGTCGTGACATCGAACGTCTTGTTTTAATGTATTTTATTAATTATATTTTATTTTATTTTAAAAATAATAAAATATAATTTGATGGACACATCACTCTACCGACTTATTCAATACTTCTTTCGTCTCATTTTAAGAATCCTTTATCACTAATCATTTTAAGAATTTCATTTAAAAAATTAACGTATTTTTAAATTATAAATTTTTAAAATTATTTTTTATTATACCTAATATGAACATAATTTATAATTAAATGAGAGTAATACAAAAAATTTAAATTGTTTCAAAATAATAAAATAATACTTTAAAAAAAATTAAAATATTCAAGAAAGACTATCATTTTAAGACAGAGAGAATATTTTTTTCCAAATCTAAGTCTAAATTCTAACCTCACCTTAAAAGACTAAGACCCCACCCCACCACCACCACCACCCCAAACCCAACCCATGGACACATTTCTTCACTCTTTACACAGTGAGTCACGTGACGAGTGACGGATCATTACAAAACAACTACCTGTAGTTAGTCTAGTCACCATCGTCTTTACACAAAATGCAAAAATAGTTGAAAGACTTCTGCTGGAAATTAGGTTTCATCTGGTTTCATGGTTGGTACAGAAGTCCGATTCAGCCATATTTCTGGTTTTGTCAAGGGAATAAGTTAGGGACCTAGGGGTCTGTCATGCTATGCTATATAGCCATATTTCTGGTTTCATGATTCAATTTTTTTTTATTGTTTTTGCAAATATTTGAATCATACTCTTTTTATAAAAAAAATTGAACAAGTAATAGTAATACTCTGAACCATTATTCATTTTGACTCTTTCTCCTATTTTTAAAACTATTTTTAATTATTATTTAAATTTAAATCTAACTTTAATTTAAAATTTAAATAAAATTAATTTTACATTTTATGCTCTCTAACAATTTCTTAAATTTTTTAATTCTAAGTTTTTTATAAAATTTCTTACTTTATTTCAAAAACTATTTTATTTCATTCTTCCTTAAAAGCTATTTCCCTCCACTTTTTTCCTTACCAAACCTCTTTCACTCAATTTCCATTTCCTCCTAAATTTTCGCCACTAGGCTTGTTTTTCAATCACCAAGTCACAAACCCCCCTCTCCCACGGTCTCAACTCTCTTTCTTTCTCTCTCGCTCCCACCTTCTTTCTCAACCACTTTTTACTATTTTCTCTCTCCCGCTTTTCGAAAAGCACAAATTACCCCCTCTGTATAACACTGGCCCCCTTCTTCTTTATCTCACAATCGCGTTGACTACCTTTCTGTTAGATAGCGCCGGTATATCTCACAATCGCGATCACCAACTTGTTCGATCGCAATTCCTAACCCTTTCTTCTGCCGGCTTTGAGTTTGGTCAAAGATCATTGATCACGATCCAACGACGGAAATTTACGATCATCACCCGTCGTCGTCCATGGAAAAGCCATTAGTTCCTGCCCAAATGAGATTTTATGTTGCCTTTTTTAATTATTTCTTTTTCATGTATTTTTCTTGATCTTTTCACAAAATAACAAAATTATATCTTTCACATTTTTTTATGTTTTTTTTCAAATTTAACAGACTTTTTTTTTTACTTTTTTAAAATAATTTTTATTTATGATAAATAATTTATTTTTATTTTACATAAAAATAGGTTTAAGTTTTTAATTAATATTTATTTAAAAATAAAAAAATAGGTCAATATAAAAAAAACATAAAACTGGTAAGTTTGTTATTTTGAAAAGAAAAATTAATTGGAAAGAAATATTTATAATTTGTTAGTATAATTTTAAAATTTTTTTAAAAAATAAGTATAATTATCAAAAATTTTAAAAAAGATTAATGTAATTTAATCTAAATAAAATAAAATAAAAAATTAATTAAGATAGTTTAACCAAGGATGGAGCTGGATGATAGCCTCCAAATTTTGCAACAAAAAGAATTATATGTATACTTAAACTCTCATTTTGAGGGGAAAAAACTCCCTTTCAAATTTTGCAAAACAAAAAACTTAAAAATTATATATAAATCTAGCTCCTCCCAAAAACGGTGTCGTCAGGAGCAAAATAAAAAACTTAAAAAGGATCAATTCTCTCTTGCAAGGCGCTAAAGGCACCTAAGATAAACGGTGTCGTCAGGCGCTCTCCACGAAAGGACCCTAAGGGATAAACGGTGTCGTCAGAGGCACACCACAGTTGCCACAAAAATAAACGTCAATTGCCATGCCACGTGTGTCGTCTCTCTCTTATCTCTCTATCTCTCTCTGTCTGCTTTCTTCTTTGGGTAATGTTGAGTGTGGGGGCCATGGGAGGTTCACAGGAGTTGCTCTGCTTCAAAGAAAGGGCACCCACCCCAAATACACCATTCACCCCCTTCAACATCTCACGACCTCTCTACGTTGGGAAATCCATGTAATTTCGAAGCTTGAACTGAAGTTCCTACTCATTGTTCATAAATCGAAAGGACCTGAGGCCCAGCTTCCTTGCTGGTACGTTTCTTCTGCAGCTTCCTTACACACACCTGTACATATATATATATGTATGTATATGTTCCCTGTATTAAGATGATTATCTGTTTGGATTCACCCCTATTGTTTTCGATCTATATATATATATATGTATATATATAAAAAAATTTTTTTTTTACATGTATGGACATTTTTTTGTTGTTCTGCATCAGTGTATCAGTGAGGCTATCTAGTTGACGGCTAGGGTTTCTTGGGTGATTGTTGATTGTCTAGGCTGTATGAATTCTTCCATATTCTCTCTCTCTCTCTCTCTCTCTCTCTCTCTCTCTCTCTCATCTGGAGCTATGGTCTCTGTATTGATGCGTTATTCGAGACTGCATTCTACTTATATATATACATATTCAATTTGAACCTCATTGTCTAGGCAAATTTAATCAAATTCTAGTGTAATATAGTTGAACTGGGGCTTGCTAAGCAGTCTGTAGGTATTCATTTTCAGGGAATGCCCTAAACCCCCAATTTGTGCATGTAATGATACGGTCTCTCTATTACAGTAAGAACACTGAGCTGTTTTGGGAATTAATTTCTTGATGCGATTTTTGGATTTTTTTTAAGCTTAATATTGTTAGTTTTAAAGAAATTCCCAAGATATGAGAATGGACTCAATTGTAAAGTCTCTCATTGATATAAAAAAAAAAAATCATTAGTTTCAAATAAAGGCTTTGTACAAAAGAAGAAAACTTCCTTACAAGACACTATTTGATACAAAGGTTTTGTTTCGTTATTATAATACTTACTATTATATTTGTAAGGGTACATTGCTTGAAAACCTCATTATACTTTAGGCTCATTAGCATCAAATGCTTATTATGTTAGTAGCATTTATCTACCTCCTTTTACTTGCTGTCATTTCTTTTTTCTATTTTGAAGTTTAACATTGGATAGCCCTACTCTCAAAGCAATAATGTTTTTTTCCAAAACAATGTACAACTGCCTACAGTAGCTATTGCTATGGCATTTTCTATTATTGTGTTATCAATAGCGGATCTAGAGGTTTTGCCTGGCAAAAGTTACAAATTAATAAATTTAGGGGGCGATTATAAAAATATCTAAAGTTTTGGAGGCGAAATTTCTAAATTATAATAAAACTCTAAATAATTCCTGCCCCCCCCCTTCCCCGGCAGTAGGGCTGTCAATGGATCAGATTTTGATCCGAATCCGATTCAAATCCAATCCAATTATTCAGATTTGATACGAAGAATTTGATCCGAATCCGATAATTTCTTTAGTTAAATGGATCGAATATGGATTAAGCAAATCCGATCCATTAACGATCCGATCCGATTAAATATAACATATATATTAATTTTATATATTATTAATTAAGATATATAGTTTTAGATTTTTTATAATATGTTAAATATTAAATTAAATAAGAATTTATTAAGTTAAATTGACTTGAATTTTTATTTTTAAAATTTTACATAATATTTTATATACATAATATATATTAGTATTATTTGATCCGATCTGATAGTTAACAAATCCGGATATGGATTAAGAATTTATAGATTCATCGAAAAATCCAATCCGACCCGATACTTTTCTTAACAAATAGGATTTGAATCACCCCTGATCCGATCCGAATCCAATCTGTTTACAGGCCTACTTGGCGGTAGTCCGCCACTGTTTGTGATGTGTACCTTTAGGTTAGTTTATTTGCAGTAGAAGTAACTATATGGTATACTGAAAGCAATAGGTATGTGTGTGTGTGTGTGTGTGTTGTAATCGGTTAGATATGATGTTTGACAAATTTGGAAGTACCTTTTGTATGGACTATAGTTGTAGATGTTTACAACTGTGTAGATATAATGTTTGTCACCAGTGTTTTAGCATAGCTAAAATGGCGTGGGTGATATCAAATCCTGTTAGTCAAATTTAACTACTTTATTTAAGAGTTCTAAATTAAAAGAATTATAATGGAATAAAATTACAGAATAACTTAAATTCATGTATATAAAATAAAGCAATTAAATCAATATGTAAATGACAGAAAAATAAGTTTGGAGTGAGCTGGCCTGTGAGGCGTGTAATCACTGCCCTAAAGCTGTTGTGCCTCCCTACGTGAAGGTTCCAATGGTCACAGATAGCTCCAAGATACAACCTAGGCTTTGCTCACAGCTAATCTCCTCAGAGTTCACGCCCACTGGGAGAAGGATGAACCGTCTAGAATCAAAGTTGCCCACACAAAGATAATATGAAAAATACGTAAAGGTTGGATGGAAGAGATTGGATTAAAGAGACTAAGAACTCTTGTTGTTGTGTTGTGGAAGAATACATAAGCCTCTATTTATAGGCATTCTGTATATCTTCCACCAACAAAATATCCCACAAAATCAATCACATGTAGCAAAAAATCAGCAATAAAATAAATAACAAATCAACAACTAACATATCATAAAATCAGCAACAAAAATAAAAAATCAGGAAGAAGTCAAAACAAATTTTGAAACTTTCAATAATATAAACAATATAACAATCCCCCACAAGTTTCAAAATTTATAAAACTCATAAAACATATATATTATTTACATATATATGTATAAGAAAGTTTGGGTTACTATTATACTGTGTAATAGGTGTAGGTGTCTTCCGGACTTGAACCTCACTTAGTGTTGACAGTCTCTTTCTGAAGGATCATAGTCAACTGAGTCTTGAACTAGACCCTTTGAATCAGAGTTCAACAAGTCACACACACAGTACTGATATTAGACATGGTTCGCGGGTTAGTGCTATTAAAGGTCATGCACTTGATCTTGATTTTCATGAGAGTTTCTAAAGAATAGCTCAGTTCTCATAGTCGCGGCCTCACGACAGCTCTCACTTAGGTGAGTTCTCCAAGGGTATATGTGACCTGTACCTCGCAAGAGTGTTCATGCCTTGGGCTCATTCAGGGTAGACCCTTTCTAAATGTCACATAACACAGCACACTGCCATAGGGATGAGCAGGAGCATTTTATTAAACGGCTCCTTCTTTAAAGTGCTGGATATATAAGTCACACAATATGAATTGTTACTACCCATTGAACCTCCTTCATGGGTTCCCCAATCACAGAGGTTTGGTTACTTTCGTAGGTGACTTCCTTGTGAGCTTAAGCCCATCCCCCTCGACAAATCTAGGACTACACTCCTAGTTAGACCCCTCGGGTCAATTATTGATCAACAAATATTTATTTTGTTTAATTTATCGGAACAATAATTATATGGATCCATCAAGTAAATATGATCCATTTCTCATATGGGCTCATTATGTAAATATATCAATTTATTTTAATCGAGGCAATATGGACCTATTTAAATGAAATTGGTCCATAATTTTTCTTTACAATTGATTTAAGGACTTATCATATAACTATAGTCCAATATGCTACATTAAAGTATTTTGGAATCATTAAATAAATTTCGTGCAACATCCAGCTAACAAAACTATTCATACTAACAGCTAATAGCCTTACAACTAGGAATCATATCTCATGTGACCAGTAACCTGCTACTAGAAACTATATGCTTAATAGTGGTCAGTATTCTTAGTAATACGAACAACCACTCATGTGGCTAGTAGTCTTGCATTTATTAGGAACTACTATTGTAAATTATTTGAGAATATTTTAATAGATATTTTCCCTCACTATTTAATGATTCATATCTTAATTTCATTGTGGTCAATAGTCTCTTGACTATAAGGAACCACAAATATAAGTTGTAGCCAATAGTCTATTAGCTACTAGGAACTACTTTAATTTAATATAAATATGACTAGTACTCTTCAATTTATTAGGAACCACTATTTTAAAATTTTTAATTTTATTTTTAATACACTTTCACTCCCTCACAAAAATTATGTATAGATTTTCTTTTGTAGTTTCCCAAAACATGTATTACTCAAAAATAATAATCACATCAATTATTTTCCTCCAAATATTTATTCAAAATCATATATTACTTTCAAGTATTTAAATATTTCTCAAGCTATTATTTTAAGATCACATAATATTTAATTTACTTATACATCTTACATTCTTGTTCTTTAGCTACAAGTATTTTAAGTTTCTCTACATAAATTTTAATGTCTGCGTATGTTATTTAATTCTATGTTGAACAAAAGAAACTCTACCAAATAATTTTAAATTTATGCCTCTCTTATCAAAATATTCACATGGTGAATTTTTAAATTGACAAGTTAAGCTTGAAAAGATAAAGATAATATTCTGGTTGCATGCACAGTATTAGACAAGTAAATTATCCCACCATCATTATTATTATTTTTAAATATATATAAATATACAAATTTTTTAAATAGATGTTAAACCCAAAACAAAACAAGATAATATTGATGCAATACATATAATCTCACTGTACGTACTATTTTCAATGGGAGCAAAAGGTTCAATTATATTGATAATGTTAAAGACAAAAACAAATATAATACTCTTGAAAAGATAAAGTACGTTGGCTACACAACCACACAATTTGACTTTGGTTTTCTTTGAGCAGAAACAAATTCACGGCTCTGGCTTGCGGCACTCAATACAGCACGCCCCTTACATCCATATATATATAAATTATATAAAGCCTAACTCTAATTGTATTAGGACTTTTAACTCTAATTAAATTATAATACCACTCTCACTAGGACAAGAATTCGTAGTCTCATTAGGATTAAAATAAATTAAATTCGACCACTACCATGACTCAACTTTAAAAATTTTACTAAAAATATAACTTAGTTTAATTAGCTCACAATAGATATGGCTTTGGGGTTGCACCATATGAGCCGTTCATACCTAGTTTATATATGATTATTACTTGTAGAGGAGTGACTAATAGTATAACTATGAAAGTATGAACTAAAGATAATTTCACACCTTTTGTCCTAATTTTCAAAATAATCACGGTGATCATGCTTATATTACACAACATAGATTCTCACCCATTCAATTTTCTTTATATGATTTTTGTTCTTAATAAAACTCAAAACAAGGAAGTGCTGAATCATAAAAATTTTGTAACCCTTGTTATGATCTACCCTCATAGAACTTATCTCATATTCAACCATTAAGCTCAACATGCAAGCTCCTATAGGTTTAATAATGTTCGTGTATTGATAGATATTTATTGGGGAACACAAAGAGTCTAACTGAATTAATGACTTAAAAAGCTAAATCCAATTAGTTAATAACAGTAAAATAAATTTCACTTTCCCAAATCCCATTAATTAAGAATATCTCAACAACTCCTACAAAAGAGAAATAATATGTATTTGACTTGTAAATAATAACAACTTAATCCCACAATTTAATATTTTATTAGGATTTGTTACTATTTTTAGAAGCTATTTTGTAAGAGTAAATTATGTATGTAATTCACCGAGTGTTCTCCTAATTATCAGGGATTTTATAAAATAGATATATATTATAATATTTTGGTATTCCACCTCTTATCAAAACTCTTATCATTTTTTATATTATATTATATTATTTTATTTTAAATTTTATCTCATATAGCAAAATTAAGTTATTAGATATAATGTGATAAATTTGAATGGTTAACAGAAAAATATATCAAATTTATGCATCAAATATAATTATTCATGCATGTATATAATTATACATTTCATTTAAATAACGTGAGGCTGTCAATTTTATTTTGCTAATGCTTTTCACAAAATACTCACACCTCTTATAATCGTGAAGCATCGTTTCCTATATATATATATATATATATATATATATATATATAATAAAATTGAAAACAAATAATAATAATGTTTATTATTATTATTTTTTTTATTATTATTTTTTTTAATAGTAAACAAATAAATGTGAGTGAATCGCTAAGAAAAGAACGCTAACCAATAAGTTTTGATGAAACCTGTTAACATACAATTAGTATAATTTTGGAAGTAGATTCCTAGTTATTAAATTCTCTTTCAAACTCTGGGTTTTCTTGAATTATACATATTGATCCAACACCCATACATCATGAATAGGGTACTGATTAACTCACAAATGAAAAACAACGACTTTCCTTAGCAATTAATTTACTATGGCTGCAATTTTATTTTATTTATTTTATTTTTTATTTATATATATATATATGTGTGTATATATGTATTGATGAAAATATATATTTAAATATTTGATAAAGAATTTACTTTAGTTTGAGATGTGTACATTAATTATGTGGCAAGATTTCTAATGTTCTGTGATTGACTTTACATTAATCATTAACGATTCTTTATAACAAAATCAATTAAGAAGAGAGATTGCTCATGAATTGATAAAACACGAGGGGCATTAATTTAGTGTACACCGACCAATAGATAACTGAAAAAATGAATGAAGGAATTTATATTTCTATATATATATATATATATATATATAAAAAAAAAAATTTAAGTGAAGTCCTAAGAAGTTGCGTCTTAGAAAGATAACTTGGGAGCTCTTTTCATATTCTCAAAATTCTGTTGCCTAGATAGATAGTATAGATAAGATCCAATCCAAGTTTCCCTTGCAGACAATAATAGCATAAAAAAAACACGTAATTGGGATTTGTTAACTGGATTGTTAATATATATATATATATATATAGGATTTTTATGTATGTAAATAATATATGCACGGTTCTACTTGCAGATACTATATAGACATGAATTAGTGTTTTAATTAATTTGTAATTCTTTTATATGACTAAATATGGATTAGTATTTTCACAACAGCTTTAGATTGTTAGTCAAATTTAACTACTTTATTCAAGAGTTCTAAAGTAAAAGAATTATAATGGAATAAAATTACAGAATAACTTAAATTCATGCATATAAAATAAAGCAATTAAATCAACATGTAAATGATAGAAAAATAAGTTTGGAGTGAGCTGGCCTGTGAAGCGTGTAATTACTGCCCTAAAGCTGTTGTGCCTCCCTACGTGAAGGTTCCAATGGTCACAGACAGCTCCAAGATACAACCCAGGCTTTGCTCACAGTTAATCTCCTCAGAGTTCACGCCCATTGGGAGAAGGATGAACCGTCTAGAATCAAAGTTGCCCACACAAAGATAATATGAAAAATACGTAAAGGTTAGATGGAAGAGATTGGATTAAAGAGATTAAGAACTCTTGTTGTTGTGTTGTGGAAGAATACATAAGCCTCTATATATAGGCATTCTGTATATCTTCCACCAACAAAATATCCCACAAAATCAATCACATGTAGCAAAAAATGAGCAATAAAATAAATAACAAGTCAACAACTAACATATCATAAAATCAGCAACAAAAATAAAAAATCAGGAAGAAGTCAAAACAAATTTTGAAACTTTCAATAATATAAAAAATATAACAAATCCTTCATTTGAAGTCAAGGTTTTATCTTTTTTTATAATTTTTTTTTGATACAACGATGAGAGAAGGGGAATCGGACACACGGTAACTGCGTGGGGAGTAAGTACCTGCACTACACGGATAGGACCTAAGTCCTTTATCTTTTTCATAATTTAAAACCTTTAATGGTAGGAAAGTCTCTAGCTTCCTCTAAACTTGGAATTGTTGTAAATTATAAAACCTTAAATAGAACTAAAGCCTTTTAAATCCTTAATTTTGTTGCAGTTTTCATTATCATTATCGGTTTCTTCCTTTGGCTCTCTGTAAAATTCGGTAACATTATATTGTTACTTCAGATCAATTACTTTTTTCTCTCAATATTCTTCAATCTCTTACGGCTACCAATCCCATTTAATACAAGATTATATTTACTTCTTGCCCACCATACCTAGTAACTTATATTTAAATTTAAGTTTCCCAGTTTTGAGGGGTGCCAATTATGTTGAAGCAATCACCGAGTCGGAACCAGAGGTCAAAAGGGTTCAAGGTAAAGCATCCTCTTCAGATATGTTTGTTGCTTGCCATCGCCATATGGTTGCTTTACCAAGTCAAGCACTCCCATGATAAGAAGGTGGCATTGGAGAGCTCTGGACAATCATCAGAGAAAGTACAGCATGGACATGAAATATCGAAACTCGGTAGGAAGGACCTCAATCCTCGAACAAAGGAAGCTGCTGCAGAGAATTTGAAGCATGGGGATGAAGAAGAAGAACTGGAACAAGAGGATGAGGATGAGGAAAGCAAATCTGAAGAGAATGAGGATGAAGGAAGAGGGGTGGGAGACGATGAGATAGATGGACAAGATCAGGAAAAAGCTGAAGAGGAAGAACCTGAGCAATTAGAGGATTTGATTGACGAAGAAGATAAGGACAGTGAAGAGGGGAGTGAAGGGAAAGAGAATTTAGAGAAGGAAGATCGTATTGATGATGGGGTGTTTTCAAACACTCAGGACCATGGTGGGGTCGAAAGGAACTCTGAGAAAGCACAAGAGGAACATTACAAAGGGGATGATGCAGCTAGTGCCGTGGTCCAGAACACCCAAATTGTAAATAGTGAAAGTGAGAATGGACTTTTGAGAGCAGTGAAGGAGGAAGAGCGTGTAAAGAATGTGGCAGAAAATAACACCTATGGCATGGAGGAAGTCAATGATTCAAATCTGGAGGTGGGAGATGGTGGGGAAGCCGGCAAAATTCGTTCTGTAAATTCCGTGAGCAGTGAAGAAAAAGTTAGTGAATTCAGTTTAAACAATCTGGATGATGGTGTACATTATAATTCTTCAATGAAAGCAGAGTTGAATGAACAGGAAGAAGTGAACAACAATTCAACAGCAGCACACGTGCAAATGGTTGTACTGGATCAGAATAGAAACCTTACTGAAACCACTAAAGATGAGCAATCACATTTCAGTGCGAGTCTTCCACTAACAGGAAACTCTGATGCTGCCAGGAGAGAACTCGAGGATTCATCTGTTGAATCTGAGACTGCCATAAAAGAAAGGGTTGTAGTGCTTGATGCAGCTCCTGGAAGAGCTCAGAGCTCAGCCACCACTGAGAATGCAGATGCAGATGCACATGTAGTTCATAGTGGGGATTCAAATGCAAATGCCAGCACAGAAGAAGCAGAGGAAACCACCGAATTGCCAACAACAAATGTGACTACTGCAGAGAATGTTCAAAATTATCTCATTGATTCTTCTGATTCTTTGTTGTACCAGGAAGATAAAGAGGATCACATTTCATTGGAGGCGGCCTTACTGGAGACCAATGTTGGAGAAGGTAATGGTGGAAATGCCTCCAATGAATAGGGGTTATGGGGTCCTCTCCACTGGTGGCGCTCCAAGTCAAACTATCTTATTTTTACAGATTACATAATTCATGAAAGTGTACAAAGGTCGTTGCCTGAACCCTCCGAAAAGAGTAGGGTTCCTTCGTAGTTCTTATTTGCAGTGATTAGAAAATGTTGAGAACAAATTAAACTGTAACTTTATATCTATAATCCATATGCAGTTCGAGTTTCCTACTACTTTTCAATGAACTGTGTTGCTGTTTTTTACTCTCTGCTTGCCGCCATTGGAGGAGGTTTTTGCTTGCAGGTGTGCCCCTATTATGGGATACAACATTTGTTTCCAAGAATATGGGATATTCTGAATCAGAGGAATCAGAGATGTCCTAAATATTGGTTTATAGGTATGTATGGGATTTTTACATTTGCATACTCTTCATGAAACTAAAAGCCCTCCCCGTCTTTTAATGTACTTTGCCCAAGGTGGTTCTCATTCTCTTATCTTCTCGAGAATGGCTTTTCTCACTCGTGAAGGAAGATCTGAACATTCCCGCAATTCACTCTCATGCATGCATGGTATGAGCGCGTGTATTGTACGATCCGACCTTCGTAAGAGACCGCAGGATAACTCTATCTTCCCTTGACCTTTGATGTTGTTAGTTTTAGAAAGAACCATGAAGGACCTTGATGTTGTCATCTAAAAGATTTACTAGGCAGTGAAGTTTTTGGTACTGTTCCCACTTCTGTTGAAAATCTACTATTACATATTTCAAGGGTAAGTCCTGGACTTGATTTGAAGGTGATAAATGGATAGAGCATAAAATTTAAGTCATTTTCTCTTTTTAGTTTTTCGTAACGAAGCAGTTGTTTGCTTCGGAGTGCAAATTACACATTTCATAAGATCAACATATTTTGTGAGGCCCTAAGATCAATTCCACACTTTCACCTTAATTGATAGGTAAAATTATTAAGATTTTCACTAAGATTTGTTAAATTGCTACAAAATTTAAAGTAGCCCATACCGAAAACTTGACTAACTAAGAACAGTTCTAACGGTGGAATTAATGGAGTTGTTATAATTATATTTTAATAGCTCGGTTTCAAAACAGTATTCCAACGGTTAGTTATTCATGTTCTTAAAATTTGACAAAGTTTAATAATTTTTCAAATATGACTTGTTTTAGGAATTACCATTATTCCAATTATTCAAATTGTTCCAAATGTACAGTTTAGATTTAACCAAACTTTTTTCTTATTTTAATATTCAAACTGTAATAATAGTTGAAAAAAAAATGATAATTATAACTTTTACTATTAGAGTTGCTCTAAACGAAAAAGGATAGCTTGCTCTAAATGAAAAAGGATAGCACTCTTATCATTTATTTCATATACGAAATCCAAACTCTGGAAGGCTTACATTTGATGAGGCAGTTAGTTTGTATGCCTTAAAAAGAGCAGTAGCAATTTATTCAATGAGCTAACTTAGTTTTTCTGCTAAGTAAGTTGGGATCTCTGCAAAAAGTATACTAATCTCGTTAAACTTATTTTGGGTTTGGTTAGAAATGGAAATGCAGAACATTTGGAGAGCTTTTGTTATGATCTTAAATAATTAAAAGACTTGATTTCACGTATTTCATCAATCTTCGGATGTTTGATGTATTGGTCGGGTCTACAATATTTGGTATTAGAGCAGGCACCACGTCACGAGTTTGAGTCATGAAAAAGGCCACCTAGAAGCTAAATTAAAATATCTTTGTATTATATATAGGCATAGTGTCAAGTCATTAAAAACTAATAGTTGGATGGAATTGCCAAAAAAAAAAGGACTATTAATGGGTCAATGTTGATAAAGTGCATCACTGCAGACGTGGACTTAATTTCACGAGTTTCATCAATCTTAAAGCTTTTGCCATATTAGTCAGGTCCATAACAATTTTCCATTGTGGTCAGTCCAAAACCCAGAATAGAAATAAGAATTCAAAAAAAGTGAACAAGGTTGAGTTCAGTCAGCTCTACTTTACAAGCATGACTAAAAGTGCTGAAAACTATGGTGGCACAATGCAATGTCATTATTCAAAATCCAAGGATTTAATTCATTTTGAGCAGTTATTGACAATTTCCATGTCCCAACCATTGCAGCAGCACTTCAAAATGAACTTTAAGTAAAAAATCAAATAGAAGAGGGAAGTTATTCGGAGATAGAGAGGCATACTGAGATACTGATCTAGATCCACTGGAACCCAAAACAAAATTTCAATGTACATGTTCTTCAATAGCTTAACCAGCAAAAGTCGAGTAAATGACAATGGCCAACAAGCAAAATCTATCTGCATCCAATTGCCAATACTTGATTTCATTTTCAAGAATGCTTGATGTTAATCCGCTGATGTGCATTCCACTGCAACAACATCCATATTATGGATGTGGCTGATCAAAATTGTCAAAGATCAATATGATGATTTTCATCAAGTTGTAAAATTATGATAAAACTCTCAAGGTCAACAAGGCTTTTCAGAATACAGAGAACAAGTGTGCTAGGCGAGAGGGAACTTCAAAATTTAAGAGATGATCCTTTATAATCAGTAGTACATATGAAATTCAGTATTGCACTTTTACTTTAGTCGATAGGAGAAATTTCAACTTTTGTGTTTTACAAGAATAGCCTGTGGCACAACAAACTCAGATTGCAACTCTTCTGTCTTTACCAGAAAAGCCTGTGGCACATATAAAACTCGGAAACACAATTCTTACATCTTATATTACTAACTTAGCATGCATATCTACAGGAAGGTGTGGGTACTTGGTTCACCACGACTCCCATGATCCATGTGGCACTCCTTGTCAGACTGACAATGGGACAAATCACACAATCTGGCCATGTAATTGTTATGGGGCCGACCAATACACCAAAAGCCCTAGGACTGATGGAACGCAAGAGATCAAGTCTTTTAACTATTTCGGATCATAACAAAACCACCACGCTTCCAAGCCGACATTCATGGTGGCCCACTCTATCGACACTAACCCGTTGATAATCCTTTTCCTTTTGGCGACTCCATCCAACTATCAGTATTCAATGACTTGACACTATGCCCATACACAATGCCAAACCATTTTAATCCAACCTCTAGGTCTCCTCCTCCGTGACTCGAACCTATGACATGGTGTCAACTTTGAGACCAAATGTTATGGACCTGACCAAACAATAAAGTCCCAAAATTGATGGAACGCGTGAGATCAAGTCGTTTAACTATTTAGAATCGTAACAGTAATCATTCTAGCATCTTACACGTTGTCCAACCCCAAGGTGACACGTGACCTATTCCCACTGTCATGGCCCATTTAGGATTACCTTCTTCTCTAGGGTCGTGTAACCCCATAGTAGATTGACTTCATGAGGACTCTCCGTTATACTTAGTCGCTTGAGCTCTCTTATCCAAGATATGTGTGGAACCAGATAAGAATGGAAACATGCATAAAGGAACAAATTGCACTAGAGAGCTCGGTAGGTGTCTCCTTGAAGTTCCACACAACATCACCTAGAAACACTTGTGTCAATCTGATTCCCTGGAATGGTTTAGAAATTTCTTGAAAACAGTGAAAATATGGACACACTTTGCCATAAAAAACTAGCTCCCATGTGGGGCCAACTCAGAGTTACCATGATATGTAATGGAACAAAACATGTACTATCAAGAAAACATGGTAAGGCTGACGGGTGGCAAGACTAGTGACTAAATTTAGAATGATCATATAGGGTAAAATTAATAACATCTCCAATAAGTGACATTGATAAGAGCAGAGACCTATCAAGATGACCATTTTATTTGCGAAGAAAATTTTTGACGGAATCAGTAGGAGAAGGTTTATGGTGCAAAGGAGATCTAAACAGAAAAGAGTACCAAAAAAGGACATAGATGGAAATGAATAAGAGACCTAAAAAAGCTAAAAAGAGTTATTGATGGTGCTCAAAGGACTGTGCAATGCAGTGGCTCATGCAGCTGCTAGGGCTGCTTTTTGCAGCACAACCCCATCTGTTGTTTCCTCTTCCACCCAGCCTGCTTACTCACTCGGGAAGGAGAAAACTAGAAGTGTATGCTATCTTGTGTACTTTGTTCCTCTTTTTGGTTCGATGAATGACGGAATTGCAGCGACAAATAAAAAAAAAAAAGAAAAGATACTGCTAAAAGAAGTGGATTGATGGAACAGGATCCAAACTGAGAACCGTAAACATTCGGGATAAGGTTTAGCTGATGATAGGTATGTTGAGGATGACGATCTAGCCACGTGAAACAATGACATGGGATATCGCTCAATGTTCAAAGATTGTTTTGTGTTGGAACTGCACCTCAATGAATTGTGATTTATGTCCAATTAATTCTAGACATTCATTTGCACTAACATCCTCAAACGAAAATAAAAAAAAAATAAAGAAAAAGTAGGAGTAGCATATCTATGTAGAAGGAAAATCACAATTTACACATCTTGTCTAAAGATGAGGAGATTCCTTGGAAATTTTACGCCTACAGTTTGAGAGATCTGGAAACTAAATTCTAAGTTTGGTTTTTGGGAGTGGGAGTAAACTTTTGAGTATATAAAGTCAATGCTTTCTTGGCTACTTGGTGACTTGTAAAGGGTGGGTTGAGGTGTTTTCTTGTAATGGGTTACCAGATGATGCTTGAGTCTTATATGAGGACATCAAATGATGTACTTTAAACAAAGTAAAAAAATTACAATTTCTGACCAAACATCTAAAATTTGACGTTTTTAAGTGACCATAAGTCCATAACAGGGATATCAAATGATAATTTAGCAGGCTTCCCAATCTAAACCAATACTTTGGCCGCATGAGGAGAAAAGAAGAATTACAAGTCAATAAAAGGCTATCAAAAGACATCAGTTCAAGTCAAGATATAAAGTGAAAGATAAAAAATGGCAGGTTTTATAAGGAACATTGTTACCTGCAAAGATGCCTACAGTTGTCAGATTCGCAATGGCCATTGTCTGATATATCAAGTATTCAGTCAAGAAATGACCGAAGGCATAGATAAATGCCAGGAAGGTAGCTAAATAGAGTGGCTTGTTATCAAGGTTAAATGCACAAAGAAAGCAAAGAGTGCAAGTCAAAAGTGTCCAGACTCCAAATGTCCTTCCATGAACTTCAGTCACTACAAAATATTAAAAAAAATACAAAAAGATAAGGAAAATCCACCATAAATTAAACTCATAAAACACATAATAGCCCATAAAGAGGAGAAAGATAAACGACTCATGGTCTAGGACCATTAAATGAAATGGGAAAAGTTACTGTTTCAGTTGCAAGCAAGACAAAACATTTTCTGCATTGGTTAACAGTATAACATCAACCCATCATTTAGAAAAATACTACGAGAGCATAAGGAAGTTCATGGATCCATAGCAACCGTGATTCCAACATGCCAGTGGTTCCACTTTTAAGAATTGAATCCATAGATGCTATGTCATCACTTAACCATTATGTGGTAAATTGGATTTGGCATGCTAGTGAATCCACTGCTGAAAAACTATAGCTTCTAAGCTCATTTCATTTTCTCCTGACAAGTCTTTTAAACATGTAATTGTCATAAATGCATAGAATTATAAATTTTATTTATTGTTGCATGGTTGAAATGATGAAAAACAAATGGGATTTTTATGCAGCTTCATTTCCTCAATTATGCAAGAGAGAGAATTACATGATCACTACTCTTCAGTCATCTGATTATATGTAAATCAATTCAATGAGGACCCCTATATTTGATGTGTTACTAAGGATAGTTATGTTTTTAACAGAATTGCAATGGCTAGAAGGATAAAAAAGGCATTGACCTTATCACCTAAAGCAATCTCACATCTTCCCCAATTGATGACATTTCAAAAAATTGACTCGGTTAAATCGTTAACACACATATTGCTGTCCTGTCTATGCCTAGATTTTGTTCATGTCATGAAATGCACAAAGCAAAAGTCTATAATACTAAACAGAACATCTGTCGAGACAATGTTCAAGATCCAGATGTCTCAAGTTCTAATCCCTCCAAGCTTACTTGATGCACGTTATTTGCAGGTAATTACGAGCATCCATTGGATTAATCTCAACTGAAAATGAGTTGAGAACTGGGAACTTTGATTAATTTGTTAGTAACAATATATAATCTCACTTTCCCGTAGATTAAGGGATTCGATATATTTGGGATCTCCCAACTCTGTCACGGGAACTTCCAGCATATCAAATCAAATCGAGACTTTCAAGCAATACATTGTATCTCTCATTCAAGCTACTATAGCAAGAGAGAATGGAGGGGAAAGAATAAATTAAAACTAAGAACATGAGAAATCAATTGTTAATAAGAGTAAGAACATATCTGTGTACATATATATTATATAGAAAAGAAATTAGAGGAAAGGAGGGAAAGCTGACTGGTGGTCTTGGAGAAAACGGCGAGTCGAAGAGCCCAAATATCTAAGAATCCGAACCAAACCGACGCCAATCGAAGCGACCCTACTAACATCAACCACCATCCCAACAGCTTCATTTCTTCTGTTTTCTCTCCCAGTGTTCCTCCTTTCGTTATTTTTTGAGAAGGGACTTTGACTTATCATATGCGGATACGGATGTAATGTACCAGGACACTCTTCCAATAAGACGATGCCATGTGTGTCCCGAGAAGGAACGTTGACTTAAATGCACTCACTTGAGATGGATTCTGCTAACGGACTCAGACGGGGATGAGACCCGCTACCATGTTATTGCATGGACATAAAGAAATGACATTCAAATGTTATTCCTCTCCCTTTGAAACCAATTGGTTGTTTCAGGATGGGACTAAGGATCATCAATTTAATATTGATCAAGTTTAAAATTTTAATATTAATTCATTATATCTTTTAATATTAATTGTTTAAGTTGTCTATTTTTAAAAAATATATATATATATATTTTATATGTACGGAATCACCCACCACATGTGATAATCTTCTCTTCACTGTTGAAATTATTGAATGAATCCGATACGAGGATTCCTCCACTATAATATATGAGTAGATCGAATTCATGAATGTATGTACCCAGTTGTTCAACCGGGATAAAAAAAAAAAAAAAACCTTTTCAAGAAGGAAAGGGAAAAGTAAACAAAAAGAAAACAAAGTAGTTGTAAACAAATAAAGAAAGCAAGCAAAGCAAACAGAGATTTAGATATTACGGCTCAACAATCCTTACTTGTAATTAAAGAGAATTTGGAGTCAGAAAACAAGAAATTGGAAAAAAAATCCAGAAGCCACACCACTCAAAAAACAAAGCGTTGCCCTGTCAAACCATTCCACACACTCTTTTATCACTGTACAGACTCTAATTCTATATTCCTATTTTAGTCCTTCCCAGGTAAAAACACAACTCTCGGCTGACAACGGAAATCAAAATCCATCGACAATATCCAATCACCAGAAAAAGAAAATTTGTTAAAATTAAGAAAACGACAAAGATATCCGCATCATCAGGTGAGCAAATCCTGAGGTGGGCACAACTCCTTCCTCAGCTTTTGAGAGAGAGGCCTGCAAGCGTCCATGCTCAAATCAATGGCCGCTGATAAAGCCACGAATGCCGCAGCATCCTCTGTGCAGTTCACGTGCTGCACACTAACCTCAACCGTAGGCTTACTGCACTTCCTGCCCTCGCCTTCCACTCTAGCCGACATCACGAATCCTCTGTGTATCCAATTAGGGCAGCTGCTGGAGTTGTTAGCGCCAAGATCAATAATGAACTTCCCGCCTTTGCTCGAGCTCAGAGTAGACTCGGCGAGGACAACGCCCGTGGCGACTGTGTCCGGAATTAATTCAAAGCGATAACCGAGGCCGCCGCTGGATCCACGCTCGCGCCACGCCTCAAGCCGGCCCCAGGGCTTCCAGGTACCGTCGCCTGGGCGGAGAATGAGCCATGAACCGGGATTTGATCGGCTGACCCGGTCTAAACCAGGCGACGCCACGAAATGAGTCACCATCGACGCGGCGGCTACTGGTGAACCGGAGAGGTCGTGCACCGTGATTGACCAACCCTTCCGCTCCTTTCCTGACCTCTCTCTCGCGCTTCCGAACGAACTCAACCAGCTCCTTGAACTGCTTGATTCAGATAGTAATGATCTGTAGAACAAAAGTGCAAAGATGGAACATAATTAATTAACAAGGAAAAAACAAGCATTCAAACTATTAAACATTAGTCATATAATATAACTTTCTAAAAGTTTTGAAAATCGAACTGTTTTTATTAAAGCCGATACATTCAAGCTTCAAGTTCGAACATTTAAATTTTTGTCGCGCGAATTTAAAATGAAGAATCTAAATTTTCAAAAACAATGAGACCGCGATGGAGTGATGAACAGACCTAGACCTCTGATTCTTGTCGCTAGTGCTTCTGAAGCTAAACTTGCAAGTGAACACCGGTTGACGAATGTGCCCTTGAATCTGAAACACTTGCGGACTGCACTCGGGGTCACCGTCGAACTGAAACACGAATCTCGGATCAGGCTCAGCCTTCACATTCAAATGAAACTGAGCACTCGAATTTTTAGCATCTTTACCAACACTAATCCAACCATTGTGAAACACACAAGCCTCAGATTCTGTCCCCGCCAGATCCAACGGCACCGAGACTTTCCCCAATAGCCTCCCGGAGTTCACACCGCAGGTGGTTCTTCTACGTCCTGTATAGATTGCGATATTGAGGAAGAGTTTTCCGGCGAAGAGAGATTTCCCGGCGAGCTTATCCAGATCTGACTTGGTCAAGTGGAAGCTTGCCGCTAGGGCTTGGCACTGGCCGTCGGGGAACTGGTTCTTCGACGGAATGTAGGGAACGATGGCAGTTTGGAGGGGAAAATTGTTGAGCTTGATCTTGCAGAAGCATGGTGACGAGGAGGGGTGTACGACGGAGTGGGCTGGCTTCGAAGCTACCGGAATCTTCAGAGCCAGATTGCCAACGGAAAGGCGCACGAAACTACATGGATCCATCTGGTGTCCTTCTGGCGAGAGAACTCGCTGTAGGGTCAGAATTTTGAACGACGCCAATCAGACTGATGGGAGAATGGGTGGGAGTGTGTATTGATTTTCTTTAAAGCGTAGTATTAGATAATCTGTGTTGGCTACAACTGAGTTCTTTGGGAAGTGTTCGCCGGTAATTGATGAAATGGTGCGACCCGCAAGCTGGCTCCCTTGTTGCTCTTCTCATCATCATCTTCATCTTCGAGATTCTCTAGAACTCCTGTCTGCTTGAACTCCCGGCTACTCCGCCTTTCTCTCTCTATATCAGCGAGTAGTGAGGGAGGGAAGATAGGAATTAGTTGCAAAAATCTGTGTGTTGGACTACAGCTGTTTACAGGCTGTCGTTAAGTGCCAATCGGACCGAGGTCGACGGTACCAATGGACCATGACCAACCAAAACGTATGCTCCACTTTTATCATACCCATTTTGCCCTTAATTCCATCATTGTTGCCCTACATACCCCTATAACTTTTCCATCTTTTACACGTGGCGAATTCTTACTGAATGATGACGAGACAAGTATCTAAGTTGAAATTAATTTTTTTTTGCTGCGTGACAATGACACGTGGCTTGTCAAGATTGTGCAGATGATCGTTTTTAAGAGTGTCAATTTCTAACACGACACGACAATAGGAATTAAACACGACATGAAGTTAACGGGTTTGGATTTAGCATAAATGAATTTGGGTCATAAACGGATTAACACGTATAATACGATTAATAAATAGGTCGGATTTGAGTTTTACTAGTGTCAACCCGTTTAACACGACTTAACATGTTTAATTATACAATATATTATGAGTTAAGGTAACTCATCTTACATCAAATATTTATCAAGGTTTTAAGATTTTTTATTTATAAAAAATATTTTTACTTTGATTTTACCCATATATAAAGTTATTAAACTTGAAAATTATCTATAACCTGTTTAATAAATGGGTTGGGTTTGGGTTTTGAAACAAGACACGATTAGTTAATAATGTCGGGTTAGAGTTCACATATATTTTCAAATATGTATACATTGACATGATCCGAACACGACACGATAACACGAATTGACACCCCTATTAATCGTTCCTCCTTATTGGCTTTACCAACGAACATCTTTAACTCTACGAAAAGAAGTCCGGTGGTGGTAAGGACTTTTATTTTAGAGTGTCAAATTTTATGGTAAAATAGAGTGTTTTTTTAAAAAATTTAATATTATATTAATTTTTTTAGACAATTTTTTTAAATAACAAAACTATATTTTCTATTTTTTATCAATTTTTTAAATTTTGACTATTTTTTTTATTTTTTAAATAAATATTGATAAAAGTCTTTAATTTATTTTTATATAAAATAAAATATTTAAAAAAAGTTTTAAAAAATTAGTCAAAATTAGAAAAATATAAAATAAATAAATAAAAACAAAAATTTTATCATTTTGAAAAAAAAAAATTGACAAAAAAAAAATCTATATATTTTTAGATAAAATATAAAAAATTAATATAATTTTAAAATTTTTTTTAAAAAATTAATATTAATTATCATAAAATTTAAGAGACATCAATATAATTTACTCCAAACGTTTGAAAATATCTTACAGCGGCACAGCAAATGCAGTAAAATATTGCACCAATAGTTTAGGCAGGCTAAAAAGTAATAAGGTTGAGTCATGATCATTTGGTGTCTTTCAAGAAGGTAAATGTTAAAATTAACTACATTTCTTATTCTCATTTCTCACTATTACACACGACACTAAGCAGTGGATAGTGAGTCTCACTCAATAACACTTTGGAGTGAGAAATGTATTTATACATGTCACTACTCTTTTATGAATAGCAATAAAATTTAATGTTTCTCAATAGAAGCATTTTTTTATTAGAAATAATAAATTTTTTTTTTATTAAAATTCAAAATTTATGGAAATGAGCATAACCAAAATATACGGTTATTAAAGATTATAAAAGTGCATAAATAGTCATAATAAGATTGTAGCTCTGTGCATTTTATATGTGCTTAATTAAGATTGTGACACATGCATAAATAAGAAGAGATTCTTCTTATCTAATTTAGAATTAAACATTTTCTTCTTCTTTTTTAAGGTAACAATGGACTGGTTAGTGGCAGATCCAAAGACCCCGGAAACAAAAATGTAGATTTCAAAATTTAAAAAAAAAAAAATTGAAGAGCAAGTCCTAATGTTTTTAAAATTTTAGTTAAAAAATGAGTAAAAAATACAATTTTCAAAATGTGATGGGCATGGCATCCAAGTATAGTATGTGCATTTTATGCAAACATGTAAGAGCAACTCTAAATGGAGTTGTCATTTTGGGATGCCAAAAAATTTATTTGTAATTTTGAACAATGTTATGGCATCCCTAAATTATAAATCTGTTTCAATGGCATGTGTCAAAATAAAGTGTCATTTTAATATTTTTTATTAAAAAATATAATTAAACTTAACGATTATATTTTAACGGGTATAATTTTTATAACGGTTTAATTTAAATTAATTTTTAAAATTAAATTACAAAAATTAATTTAAATTCTAACAATGAACTAAATTTTAAAAATTATTTAATTATAAAAATTAGTTAAATAAATAAAATCATCCTAAATTTATAAAATGATTTTCAGAGTGATTTTTTGGACTTTGATGAGTTTTATCTTCACATACCTCCTGTATTTATAGAATTTTTTGTTGAAATAGAATCATTGGAATGGTAGTCGTTTTAACATTAAAAATAAAAATGGCATCAATCGTCGAATGACACCTCTCTTTTTTTTCTTTCCAAGTTTATAAAAATGGCACTACAGAACATTGAGTGTCATTTTACAGTCATAAATACCACCCCTGTTAGAGTAAAAAATTTTGAGTTTTGAATGTCATTTGCAGTTATAGATGCCACTCTTGTTGGAATGAAAAATTTTAAATTTTAGATAACATTTTAACATGATTTTGATACTCCCAATGACATTCCGCATTAAATTGCTCTAATTTAGGGAGAAATTATAGATTATAAAAGAGTGAATTCAAATGTCAGCTTTATATTTGTAAACTTTTCATTTTAGGCTAAAACGACGGCGTAAATAGGTAACAGGTAGGCTACTCGAGGTTTATGGGTGGGTTGAGTATAGATAATGTACGCAATCCAATTGAAAGGCGGAAAGAAAGCCATTCTATCATCGCTCTCAAGTCTCGCAGTGAAGAAGAGAACAAATCCACCCAAGCCATTCTTTTTCCGAAGAATATGTCGGTTTCAGCCATATTTGGTTCAAGAATGGTGGTGATGCCAAGCTTTTCTTCCTTTTCGTCGGCCGGGATTGGTGGTGTTGGTGGTGCGACGAAGCCAGCACCAAGACTTTGTGGCGGCGGCGGCGGTGGGTTGGTGATTGAATGCTCTTCGCGGCCGCAGAAGAAAGGGACAAAACACCACATGAAGACCCGGCCCCGGAAGACACAGCTTTGGGACATTAAACGTGGGCCCACCGTCTACCCTCCTCTCCCTGCTCTTCCTCCTGACTGGACTCTGGTCACCGATGATGTTGTCGAAGCTGCTCTCTCCCCTCCTCCTCCCGAGCCACTCAAAAGCGAGTAGTTTTCATTTATGATATCTTTATTTGTTATATGTTGTGCTTATGATGTTTTACTAGTCTTCATGCTGCTGCTCTTTTCATCTATGCTAGTGTTTGCTTTATCTTCACGAACGATGAAATGAATTGCAATTGATGAACTCTTGAGCTCCCTTTACCTTGTCTGCGTTACTCTGTTTACTGGAGAGTGCCCACAACCTGCTCGATGTTAATCCTAGTTGAAATGAAAGTTTAGTGGCACGAGCTAAACACTAGGGACACTGTCTTTCATCCTTCAATCCTCGTTGTTTCCCTTTTGGGGGAATTTATATTCATAATTTAACCATCCGTGTTTAAGATTCAGGGTTAATTATATTTTAGTAACAATTTCGATTAAGGTTAAAGTTATGAATTATTAATGACAATAATTTAGTTTCTTAATTTTTAATTGAGATCAATTTTAAGTAATCGTTTCAAATTTTTAATGGTTTACACATTAAAATTATAGAACTTTATTTGAAACTTATAAAATTATAAGACTTTAGTTGTAACTCGTATATAATTATAGAGTATTATTTTGAAAGTTAAATAAAATTATTGAGTATTAAAATGTAATTAATTTGAGACGGTCATTAACAGTCGTTTGCAATTGATTTCAATTGAAATAAAATTAAAAATTGAGAGATTAAATTATTACAATTGATACTCAAAAATTTTATTTAAAATCATGACAAAATTTTAGAGTATTAAAGTATAATTAACCTTAATATTTAAAAGTGTCTGAAATATAAGATTTAGGCTCCAAACACACATTAACAAGTGAAAACGTCATGGGCATGGCCTAGAAGATGGAACAGGGTTTGTAAATTTTGAATTGAGGTAACGGAGTAACAAAATGTCATGAAAGAAATAATGAATGCTCTAAGTGTGTATTTAATTCAACTTAACGGCATTTTCAAGTTTGGAATTAATATTTTTAATAAATTAGATGTTTAACTCAATTTACGAATCACAGTTTTTAAAATTATCATAAATTCAAAACGGATATTTTGATTAAACTCGGTCACGGCATGTTCACTTGCTAAAACAATTCAGTTGGCATCCTATCACCTCTCAAATTTCTAGTCCTACTACCATTAGGTTCCGTGACTACATATCGAAAGCATGAGGCATAAAGGTTTTGAAAGAGATCCCTAATAGTACCGATAGATTACCTAATTTTTTTTGCCAAGGTGGCGGGTGAGGAAGAGTGGAAAAGTACAATTTGAGGTAGATTGGGCAAGTTTCTTACCAATGTCGAATTAGAGCTACAAGAGGCCTTGCAAATTCATCCGGATTGTAGACAAAAAATAATGCTAGTGTTATTGAATATCATATCATGATATGATATTTGATTAATATAATATTATTAACTCTTGAAGATAAACATTTTTGATAAAATTTTTAAATAAAAACTTGTTGGATCAATCCTCAAAGAATTCATGCAATAGAATTCTGGACCAGGTGGTGAATTCCAAGTAATGAGAGTCTTTGATTCAATCAAAGTAATTTTAAGATAAAATTCTCACTCCCACTATTATTTATTTTCTAAATCCATATTATTTTTTTTAAAAAATAAGACACTTTTAAAGAGTCTCTCCTTTGTTGAATAAATTTTAAGTGAAGATTTCATTACCCATTACAATTCTGTATTTTAAACCAAAAAATCTTTTGAAAAAACTCTTTTAAAAGCATTTATTCAAAAAAGAAAAATACATTTTATATATCAATTTGATTTAACAGATTATATGTTAATCAAATATTTGAAATTAATGAATGTATTCTATTTTTTCATTTAAACTTTTAATAAACCAATTTTGATACTTAACCAATTTTTTACGTCATCCATAAACCAATCCTATATACTTAACATTACTCTTAAAAATAAAAATACCTTTGGACAATTTTGACTTCAAAGCATTTTTTGACGAACATGGGTTTAGAAAAATAAATAAGTATAAAAGCATGTGAAGAACCCAAAAATTTGATAGTAAAACACATGCCCAAAAACTCAAGTAATGAGCTCTACAAGATCAAAGTCCATAGTTTATTGCATTGAAATTCCTCCACCTGAGGGATCAAAATTGACATCCACCGAGAGGTGTACGGAAAATCCAGCTTCATCTATCCCATATTGGGCATTTTTCCTAAATGATACAGCGTAATAAATAATAGCCATAGCCCACTATATCCCCCCAAGCCTTTCGCGTACTTTTATCTCCAGAAGTAAGAGTGAGTCATCTTCATTCTTGAGGTAACGACTCATTCTACGGTAGAGCATTTGTAACAAGAGGAGCCAAAACAATGAAAGCATACATGGCCCAAATGTGAACTGCCACAGGTTGCACTTTTCATGTCAGGCAGTTTAATGGGCAAACGTTTAAACAAAAGTGCTAATAAGTGGGCCAAATAGATTCTCGAAAAGAAGACAGGAAGGCACGCCCTTAAGATTGGCAAGCAATGTACAAATTGTGCTTAGCTTTGAAGAATGTACAACGGAGTCTTACACTGTCAACACTAGTCACAAGTTTGAGCTACGTTAGCCCGCTCCAAATGAAATGATCTGCGACACATTGGGGATGTGTCAATTCAACAACTACTCACATCGCCCAATAACAGATCAAAATAGGAGGTAGAACAAAGAGAGAAAAAGAGATGGGAAAAACACAAAGCAAGAACTTAAAACAAAAATAGGAGCCCGACATCATTAACGAGCACTGTTTAGAGGATGTTTCCTTCTGAAGGGCCATGTCCTTCCAGCTGGCAAGTAATAACAGATAACTCACGTTAGTGAGTTCTTGCATTTTCCCACCACCAGCTAGGAGCGATTGCAGGAATCACATGAGTAAAATTCAAATATGCAGAGAGACCTTTTTCCTGCATGTACTTGTTGCACGATGTGACGTGTGTGCCGCTTTCTTCCACCTCAAAGGCTCTTCAACAGTGCAGTGCGTTTCTTGTACTTGCTCTCAGACAGGCTCAGGAGGAAGTCCGTAAATATGTGCTCGTATTCTGGCATTTTCCCATACCCTGCACAGTGTATAAAAAATCAATCCAACAACCACAGGTTATCTCTTTATAGGTTTACAAAGAAAATCAAGTTTTCCGGTGACATGGAAGGGAAAAAATGCCCTCACTTGTGATTTGGCAATACTGAAGTCTGAATCTACAACTAATGTGCACTCATCTTCCCCGGAAAATATTTGGATGGAAAAGAGCAATAAGGTAACAAGATAATTGAAATGGAGCTCACACTTACCGGTAATAGTTGGAGAGTAATTACAGAAAAAAGATATAGATATAAATTATCATCTAATGCAAAAAATCTATATATAGGAAATGCGTTTTTGTTTACCAGGGAAATAGTTGATATCAATGACGTAAAAACGGTCTTGGGTACCATATTCTCTGATAATATCCAAGTTGAATAACCGAAGGCCCTACAGAAAGATAGGACGACAGAAATTATTTCTATAATTATCAAGAAATAAGATATAAGAAGAAGACAGAATGTACACACATAATCCTGTAATTCATAAAAAACCAAATACTGCTGCAGAATTAGGTAAAAAGACAGAATGCATACCAGTCGACGACGAAGTTCCCTGGCAAGTCTCTCAAGCAAAGGTCGTGGAGGAAGCTCTGCAGGTAAAAAGAAGTAACTGATAAACACCTTGCCAAGATCTAAAAGCCGTGGGCAGATAAGAAGGTGATTGTAGTCGAATCACAATTGATGCCATCAGGGTAACCACTGTAGTACAACAAAGTTGTGCTAAAATGCTACCCTGTAAGGAGGCCAATACTACCTCCACAAATTGCTATGCACTAATCACATGTTTGCATGCATCCACACAAAACACACATCACAAGAGTATACATGTAACAAGGGAAGTCCATTTCCTCTTAAGGGATGACCTCACCTGCAACCCCTGGGTCTAGGTCTGCATCATCAGCAGATGCTGCAGCACAAGATACCCTTGGAAAGCGGAATACACCAGCACACTTGGACAGCTCACGTTTGCAGACATCAGGTAAAGAGAAACGCCTGACAACCTTGATAGCTTCCCCGACGACATAAACCTTGAAGAGAACACCTCCTAGAACCACCAAAGTAACGTCAATTCCATGGTTATTCATACACTCATGATAATAGTAAGCAAGATAAACAGTGCATGAATCGAAGTTGCGTACCATGGTTAACGAACTCCTGCAGGACAAGTGGAGGTTCAAGTTTCTCCAGGGAGTATTTATCATAAGCTAGAGATAATTCATGTGACTTTGCACTTCCATCAACAACCAAAGGCTTTGCAACTGGAAAAGATAGAAGTGTGCAATTTCAATTATGAGAATTTGCCAGTAAAATAACAAGTTCAATCTTAAATTTCCTGAAATTGATAATGACACATCATATAAGACATAACAGAAATGGTAAATGAGAGGGTATTCTCAGATTACGTTTTCAATATCAAATCTTAGCAAATATTAACTGCACTGTACTTAGTATTGACTTTTTAGCAAGGGTAGATTCATAAGCATGGAACCCAGGTACAGAATGCAGTCTGCAAAGTATACTAGAAAGTGAGATGGCCAAATGTTGAACATACCAAGGGGTAGCATCAGCCCAACTTTATTAACTGCGTCAGGAATGGATGATGGATCTTTCTTGATGACCAATTGCTTTGGAACACCAACTTTGCCTGCACAGTAGATCACAACCATTATCATGACCATTAACTCTATTCAGAATCACAAAACAAGATTGATAGGCAGACTACCTTAGTTGCAAATCTTGTTGTATACCAGCCTAACAACAAGGACTAAAAGCTCGCTGGGTAAACTTTAAGCAAACAACTATTCCAGACCCTATAGCAAAGGCAAACAGTACAAAAATTACCATATGCATCAGACAAGTTCAGATCAGCAACATCCTGAAGCATAGATTGGCGATTGTGCACATGCTGTATGGCATCTGGAGGATCAAGGACTGTGACTTCTGGATGCGTTAGCCTGTAATCCTTCAAATATAGGAAAAGAAGGGTAAGAAAGATGGCCAAAAATATTGTGCATATATGTCTATATGAAATGGTAAGATACTGGACCATAGTGATCAAATGTTAGAAGTGCAAATTAATCCAACAATAGGTAATAGTTGATAGGATTTCAAGTATGATTACTGTTCCAGCACGTCATGAAAAATTGAAAAAATAAAATAAAAACAAGGGCGAGACTGTTATACATACATAATAAAAATTCCACAGGAAAAATCAATGAAAAAAAAATTAGATGAGACCCATTGATGCTTCCCTAGTACCAAATAATAACAATAATTATAAACAACGAAACTTTCCTATCTTTTGTTATTCAAATAAGTTGGTAGGAAATTCATATGCATCCTTTCATTTTGTCACCAGGCACATTGGTGAGAAGTGGAAAGATACAGAGGCTTTGTTAATGGAACCTATAAATCATCTTTTTAATAGTAGCTGACAAATAACTGATCTGAAAATAATATTGACCAATGGGCTGGCAAAATGATGAAAAACTGGAGAGAGAAAATGATGTCATGATACCCCAAGATTCATCTTCAACATTTGATATGCATCAGAAGGTATACCAGAGAAGGAATTATACACAGGAGAGAGAGAGAGAAAGAGAGAGAGAGAGAGAGAGTAGAAAAGAAATTTCATGCAAGAGTACCAAACATAACAAATAGAAGGTATGCCATACTCTGTAAAAATAAAGAGCAAGGCAATGACATACCTGCTTCAAACAATCTTATTGCAGGCCAAACATTGTAAGAGTATCAGGGAAGATGATCGTGAAATTTAGCCAGTAATTTTGGGAGTTTTAATATTGATGTTATTTTCTTCAAAACATTAACAACAATTGATATAATAGAAATATCCTTGGACTTATAAAAAAACATAATAGAAATATTATTTTGGAAATGAAAATACCACCACCAAACAGGTATTTATTTATTTACGTATTTTATAAGTAAAGTGTAAATTGTATTACAACCAAACAGGTATTGATAGCATTTATTAAAAAAAGGAAAGAGAGAATTAGTCAAAACCCCTGAAGTGCATTCACAAAGTAACCAATCTATTACACTAGGTAAACAAAATAAAAAAAAAAGGTCACTAACCAGTGTTTGTTCCACTTACTCAGGGTGGTGGGAGGAGTAAATTAGAGAGAGACCTAATCTTTGACATATATTTGTACAAAGTGATTATTATCAAACTTGAACTCACATCCTCACACTTGACAAACGGAGAATTTTAGTGGTAAAACTAATATATATTGGCAAAAATGCAAACTAAATAGTACAACCACAATGGATGATTCAAACCGAATCGAGATTCATCGGGAAAATAATAAGATTTAATACCTTACAGACTGTAAAAATAATTAAAAATGCAACCAATGATCATGCACATCAATTACTTTCGAACAAAGGAACAAGCATTTTCATTCCACTTGTCCAAATTGTGCAAGAATGCTTAGATTTTTCTTTATCTTTTCAATAAAATACACATTTCCATATATAGTAGGTGAAATTTTGCACTTTTATCAATATTGACCATTACATAACAAAATGACTCCACAAGGCACTATCACTTTAAAATCACATAAATGACAAAATTAAATTATACAAATGGAACTATAAATATTTATCACTGTAATTGTCAGAAAGAAAAAAAAAATTGTCAACACCCCCAAAAAAATAAAACAAAAACAAAAAAAATCTCCAATCTGTTGATATGCAAGAATCTCCAAATCACGGTATCTACTCCAGGAAAGTTAGGTGTATCAAGCACAGTATACCAGGAACGTCAGATATTAAAATAACTAAGATTAGGTTAGCCATCTCCTGCTAAGCTGATAGAAGGGGGTAGTGATGTATCCTGGAAAACTATGCCCATTTAAAAAACCTGGTATCTTTTGCCAGGCAAAAAAATGTTTAGAAGAACCGGAAAAAATAAGCTAAAATACGCCATGGAAGGATAGAGGTCCTCACTTGCTGGAATCTTGAGGCTTTGACCTCAATTATCAGGTCAAGTTTCATGATGGAGGAAAGAACAAGCGTTCTTGAAATTATGACAGACCTGAGTAAATTAAATGTTAATAAATCTGGTTGCCCACCAGACACTACCAATGCATGTTTGATCCCCAGCATGAGTAAGGGGATAAGTAAATAATATCTTATGGTAATAGAAGTCATCAAGCCAATGAAATGGCATAAAAATCAATGAATTCACATCTGATGTTTAATAAACTACCAGGTTGTTATGATAAACTTAAGACACGCAATGATATTTAAATGGACCAACCTCAAGAATCTGCCGCCACTCCTTTCCCAATAACTGCATTGAAAAATAAGAGAACACTTTTCAGAAAGTGATCATCAGATCATCCAAATATATCAATATTTTTACTCAAAAATGCAGATGCTAAGCAAAAGAAATATATTAACTCAAATATTTGTGCTTTTTTTTGGGAAGGTGGGATATATATGATGCATTAAATTCTAAAACTTCCTAAATCAATGTCTTGTAACTAAAATTACTTTTTAAAATTTTCTACCAAGCATAATATCAATAGAATCAATAAAAAAAAAAAGTATATATATATATATATATATATCATTTTAAAATGTCCGTTATTCTAAAAAAACATTGTTCGAATTAGTTTAACTAATTTTATAGAAGAAAATTAAAAATTTTATTATCTAATTTTAGCTACTCTTTATATAACTTTCATATCAATTTAAAAGGGAAAAAAAAAAACAAAAACTAGTCAGTTGGATGCATAAATTCAAGATGACTATTTGCATTATTAAATGAGTAAAATGAACTCCCTTGAATGATAGACATAAAGATTTATAAATAAAAGATGAGAATAATATACATTGTACTATGAAGAGTGACCATTGATATTTACACCCCGCTTGGATTGAGGGATTTGGAAAGAAAGGAGAGGAAAGAGGAAGGAGAGAGAGATTATTTTGTGCTTAGTTTAAAATTAGGGAAGGAGGGGGAAGGGGATGGAGAGGTCTCTTAACCCTTATTTTATTCAATTTTCTTTCCTCCCAAAAGTGGACGGAAACAAAGGAAAATGAGAGTCTTTTAATGAATTTTTTATAATACCAATTCTAACCTTAAAACTATAATTAAAAAAAAAAAAAGACACCTCTATATTAGAACATAATAGTAAAAAAATATATAATCATTTACTTTCTTTCTTCAGTTGTTCCCATGTAAGATGAGAAAATTGCACTCTCCTTTCCCTCATTTGTTATCCAAGCATGAAGGATGGATTACACTATCCTCTACTCTCATTTCCTCTCCCTCCTAACTAATGTTATCATTTTCTCTCTTTCCCCTCTTACATATCCAAGCATATTATTAACAGTGTTGAATATTAGGGAGAATATGTGAATATGTTTATTAAGCTACACATTTTTCTTTTCATGACAATATCGACATTGTCTTCTATTATGAATTTTTGAATGAAATCCCAAAACATCACAAAAAGAATTTCATGAGTCAAAAATGAATTGGTATTCAACATCCAATCACAAATTTTTTATATTTCGATTTTTTTCATTTAAGAAAATCAAATTTTAATTCTTTTTAAGTATTAAGAAGTTAGATTTCAATTTGAAGTTGAATAAGAAATTAAATCACTGTAATAATAGATGAGATTAAAATTAAAAAGGAAAAAAAAAATTAAATTGAGTGTAGGATTTATGAAGGCACAGAGGAATATATCCAGTTGTCAACTGAGATAGAAGACAATTAATAATACACAATAAGGAACATTCATACAAAGGGAGTTCCTGGGTTAGAAAAGAAGGAGGGCAATTCATCATCACAAATCTTTTGGGGGGACCAATTTATTAATTTTACAAAATTTACATGTAAGAACAAAGGGGCAAAGAGAAAATTTTCAAAACTTAAGGAGGGCCATGTCCCCACTGACCACCCCCTAAATCTGCCACTGTGCATGCATGAGAGAGAGAGAGAGAGAGAGAGAGAGAGAGACATAACAACCACCACAACCTCTATAAGAGATTACAAAAACAAGACAAGATACGTATCTCTGCAAACGTCCATGGTAGAATTTAATATATACATACAAAACTTGAGAGGGTGGGGGACAAAAATAAAATCTCCACTGACCTTATGCAAAACAATGTCAAAAGGACCTTGATCTGAAAGGGGCCTGTTTTGGTCAATAGCAACAAACAATATTCCTTTATTTCTGCATTGCACACGACCATATGTACAATTAGAAACTTATTGATGACTTGAAAATGGAGAAAGAACCATTAGACATATTAATTAAAGATAGAATAGAATTTAAAATGCCCCAAAATTCTCTGACTGAATCTGGATGCCCTCCTTGATGTATATGCAAATCTAACAAACAAATCAAGGATATCACCTCAATTGATAGCAGAGGAGCAGTATCAGCATATCAGTAAATGATGCAATTTCAATTTTTACAACCATTTTCATCTTCTACAAATATCCTGCTTCTTTTACAGAGGCAAATTTGCAACCCCATTGACAACAGAATATATACAAAACAGAAATGGAACAATTCAAGCTCCGTGGGACATCCAAACATGTGAAAAAACCACCTTTCAGAGTGGACTATGAACAGTTATCACCCTTGAAACAACAAAATAACGAACTCAATCAACTGACCCAACACAAACAAAAACACAACAATTCAAACCATCATCTCACAGCTGGGGGCACAGGACAAACAAGCAATTCAAGATTGTGATTGATAAACAAATATTGGGAACTGACAGAAACATAGAAACTCAGTACATTTCCACAAGATATCTGTGAGTGACAATTGAACATAAGAAACACAGTACAAACGGTAGACAAATAAATTAGATACATCCATGGTGACTATTAGCACCCACAAAAATATAGTAATTACTTAAAGCGTGCAATCACAAATAGGAAAGTGGCTTGAGAGAAAAGCAAACAATGTTCACAATCAAGTTTAATCTCACCTGCAAATTGCTTTAGTCTACAGTCAGATTTTACAATAAAATAATTATTTCCAAAGACGGTATTTCGATAAGAGATACAAAAAAAAAAAAAAAACCAGCAAGTATGTAATTTTTCAAAGACAGTTCAAGTGCAGATTGAATAATTAAATTTGGTTTCCTCGCCTAAAAGTACTGTGCACTACATTCTAAAGTTAAATACAACCTGTTTATCCTATTTATCCCGGAATCAATATGCTTTCTGTTTGATTAGCAAGAAAAGTAGAAAACAGAGGATTTAAAAAAAAAAAACATCTCAAGCTTACAACTATAATATTTTCTGTTCAAATTGTTATTCAGAGAGTCCAGAATGTTCTAATATTTTATTGGCAAAAAATAAAAAATACTTGTAGAAGAATATTCCAACCTGTGAAATGAAAAGTTCAAGATTCAAATGAAAACAAAAATTAATGAATAAATAAATAAGTGCAACTTCTCGCAAGCAAATTCCACACCAACTTTCCGAAGTTATCCACAGAATACAAATCTATTTGATACTCTATCCAAAAGAAATCTGCAGCTAAAGACACTAAAATTATCTTCAAGAATAATTTCGCACAATTACAGACAACAAACACAAAGATTATGCTCCATTTTTCCCAAAGAATTCGATTTTTTTAAAAAAACAAAACAAGCAGATGTGTGTAGATATACAAGGAAGAAGTAAAAAACGGACTTGGTTATTATCCGGAAAATAGCCAGAAATTGCAGATCTAATTACGACATAATCCAAATTTTCACTGCCGGAAATAGAAACTGACTGAATTTTTTAGAATTTGTCAGACCCAAACAATAGCCCAAAATTGGTACAAAAGATATATACGTGTAGTTGTATACTTGCATATATATATATATATATATGTATGTACACACAAACACACAACTATTAAAGAGTGTGTTAAACGTTTGTTTACATGTAAATTGGTTTAAAGAGTGATTAATTACCTAGCCAAACCTTCGAGCTTGGGCTGTAAAAAGCTCTTAGTCTTCTTGGACGTAAGAGCATAACCAACAACAACACCTTTCATCGGTTGTGGAAACCCTTTTCCGATCGAATACGCCTGCGACACCATCTCTTCTTCTTCTCTCTCCTCCTCCTCACTCTTATATGCAATTTCCTCCATCAACCTCATTTCCAAATCAAAAACAAATATGTTTTTGTCCCTCAGGGTATATATATATGTATAAATGTTCAAGAACCAAGCCCTAATTTACAGATTAATTTCACAATACAACGATTGATTTAAAATTTAAAGCGAATCGATCCTCGAAATAAGGAAGAGCGGATCAAGAAGCTGTGTTTGAATCTCTGGAAGACGCAAATCGGAGAAGCTGATTCGTGAATGTCGCTTTAATATTTTCTTCGCTGGATGTAGAAGATCCGCCTGATTTAGAGGAAGTCGAAGCTTCGGCGGAAGGAAAGGAGAGTCGGTTACACAGAAGAAAGACACGAAGCTAGCTGAAAAATCAAAAATGACAGGCACGACGGTGTATGGGGGTTAATACACACACACACACACACACATATATATATATATATAAATACTCGTAGGGTTAGTGACGCTTTAGCTGTACATGGTGTACGATGGAAACAATACCGCACAACGCGTGATGGTCACTTTAAAAATACTACACTCGCTGGGAAACGCAACTATAAACGCGATAAGTGACGTGGAAAACATATACTGTATGGAATTTGTTTCTGTATGACGTGGATTTATATAATAACATTTTTAGTGACCATAGTGGGTGGCGTGGGTCCAGGTGTTTGGACCTTATCTTACACAGTTGGCAGGATCAAATCCAACTAAATTTTATTGGGTCTGATTTGGACTTTTCATAAAAACAATAAATGTAATATTTTAATCTAAAGTTATCATCCCCCATCCACAAAAATATAAAATTTCATCACATTTTTATATAATTTTTTTTATAAAATATTATATAAGGGTGAATGAGATTAAAATCATTCAATTTGATGGGACATTCTAATAATCCCTTATTTAAAAATGTAATTCTAAATTATTATTTTTTAAATGCAAAAAAATTGTTTGAGAAAGTAACAGACAACATATCATTTATTAAATAGTTTTGAAACATGCAAAAATAAATAAACAAATAAAGGCTTTAAGATGTTAAAAAAAAAAAAAAAGAGTGTTATTCTTGATTCAAACTTATATGAAAGGTGTTTTAAATAAATTATTAAAGATAAAGTAATTTTGATAAATAAGAATTGGAAAAATAATTAATTCAATGAAGAATAATTAATTTAAGTAAGAGAATAATTTTTTTAAAATTTTTGATTGTATATATTATTGATAAAATATATATATATATATAACAAAAGTTTATTACATCATATTTATATAACTAAAAGTCCATTAATTCGAATCGTAAATTACTAATTCTTATAGTTTTTATAATAGTTTTAATTGAATTAGGAAATTTGAAAATAAACAAAATTAAAAACTAAATAATCTTACAACAACTCTAAATAAAATATATATTTTTGGCATATACCATATATGTCTTACATTAAACTCTCCCATTTAAAAAATAATCATCCTCGAATTAAGTAGGTGTATGTGATCACAAACTCGTCTGTAACGTGATAATAATGATTAAACAACTTAGAGAACAATCGAAGAGTTAAAGATTTCTAATTTTGCATCTTCAATAAAGTTTATAATGTTAGAATCTTGTTTTGGAGCCGGTAATAATCCTATAATAAAATTAAAAAAATCTACTTATTGATCCACTACAATTCCAGTCTTCTAATAATCACCTAAATTATATTGTGGTGTTCCATATTCATTATCTTCTATAACGTTGACTACTTCCAGGACAATCTCTTACTTCTTTATAATAGTAATTAAATTACTACTATTTTTTTTCTTTTTGAGTAGAGTTTGTCGAATTTAATGATGCTACTAGATTTACACTTTGATCTATTAAATTTAAATTTTCTCATTAATAGAAATAATTAAACTTTATCTTTGTTCTCAAAGATGCATTATGATATTTTAACATAATTTCAAGTTGCTCTATATTTACCCTTCAAAATTTGTGAATAATTTCTTAGTAAAAATCTATCAATCAACAACTTCATCATTATTAGCCATAAACGAATGCACTTCTTACATTATAGTTGTTTGTATCTTTATAAAACAACCTACAACCATTTTGCTAATACAATAAGTTTATTTTTTAACTACAAATATTATTTTCATCTAAAAGTCCTATGTATTCGAAACAATCATCCAAATCGTATATTTAATCATGAAAGTTTTCAAAATAACATCAAAGTTAGGAAGTCTTTCATAATTACATATAACCTTTCAAATAAAAACGTGTTCGTGTACAGGTTGACGGTGAACGTCATCGTTGGTTCAATACCTATTGTATTCACGATTCTCTTATATTTGAGATTTTATACGAGTAACAGATTATCTCTTATGAATGTTGTCATTTCTGATACCAACTAACGCAATTCAAAAATGTAAAATGATGAATACGACTAACGTCTATATTCACAACAATAAACAATCAACCCAAGTAAAAAAATAAATTTTCTAAAAATTGAAATTGTATATATTATTAATAAAAGGTGTATAATAATAGTCTATTATATCATATTTATAAAACTAAAGGACTATTTATTCAATAGGAAATTACTAATTCTTATATTTTTTATGTTAGTCTTAATAGAATTAGAAAATTAGGAAAAAAATTAAAAATAAATAAAATTAAAAAATAATAATTTTAAAACAAAATACATATTTTTGATTGATAAATCACCAGTTCACGTGCAATCCCGTCTTGTATGAAGAGACTCAATATGGAGTATTTATGAAATAGCACACTGACAGAATATAGTGTGAATTCTGACATAAAGAGAGTTAATCTTAACCTAATAGGATGAGGAATGAACAATGTTAAACTTGAACCTAAGACTTTTTAGAACGAAAGTTCTGATACCATATTAAATTATTAATTATTCTAAAAATTAAAATCAATAACAAAATAACAAAATAACATATATCAAATTATTTTAACATATAAAAATATCATATCTATCTTATGTCAATAAACTATTAAATTGTTAAAATATCATGTTTTGTGTATATTGGAACTTACGATAACATTGGTAAGATTAAAAACAGAACATTAAAAAAAAGTTCTTCTTTAGGGAATCAACTAAAAAGGTGAGGTGTAATATCTTGATCTCGGGATATAGCACATAAATCGAGATAGACCTGATCGAGTACACGTAAACTGAGATAGGTCGAGTTGAGCAGCATAATGCTAGTTGTAACCGAATATGAATTTCGAATGAAATAGGATAATTCTAACTAAGTCCAAAGAGTCAAATAATAATACCGAGCTTTGACCAAGCAATGAATATAGTATCAAAGATAAACCGAGACCGATCCAGACCGAGAGTAGTAGGCCCCGAAATATGCCGAACTATTTGAATAAGTAATATACAGTAACGGATACGATTACCGAGACAATTGGTAGAAGTTATAATCTCATGGAATTACGAGATTAAGAAAAGCCCAGTACGAACAGACTGAGCCAATAAATATAATACTAAAAGAGACCGAGCCATCATAATGAATAATATACAGTAATAGGCTTGCAGTTCAAAACAAATAGCGAGAGTCACCAATAAGAGCAATTACGATATTTAAAAATACGATAAGTGAATTTAAAGTAATCCTGAGTACCCAAGAGTACCGTACAATAAAAGTCGAGTGGTACGGAGAATCGTGTACGTAGGCCAGTACATGCCTTGATATACGTACGCAATGCATTTTAATAAATACGAGAATATATGTATATGTATATGTATATATAAATATAATTATAAAATATATATATATATACAAGAAGAAATATATATACTGTTATGTACGTATATGTATTTTATAAATATATGTATTTGTATAAATGTATATATATAATGCAGTTTATTATATGTGCATAAGCATGCAAAGGAGTAGCAAAGAAAGGAACAAAAACGAAATAAGAGAATAAAGGAAATAAAATGAAAAGAAAAGAAATAGCATAAGAAAAGATTAGAAGGCAGTAGAAACCGAAGGAAGTAGGTGGAATAGAGTGGAAGGATTGAGAAGCTAGGAGAAGAATTGAGAAGCTAGTGGAGGCTGCCATGCAGCCGTGTGTGCGTGTGTGGTGTTCTCCATTTACATAAATAAAAGAAGAAAAATAGGAAGTAAAGTCAAAAAGTGGGAGGCGGTGATCGAAATAGTGTAGGAGATTTATATGTATATATATATATATATAGGTGTATGTAGGGTGCAGGTAGTGTTGCAGCAATTAGGAAAGAAAAAGAAAACAAAAGGAAAAGGAAAAAGAAAAAGAGCAGAGGAGGCATGGGGTGGTGCAGGAGATTAAAATATATATTTATAGATGTGTGTGGTTGTAGCGTTTTAATAAGGAAAATATATATTTATGTGTGTGTGTGTGTTTGTGATGGTGCAAGAAAAGAAAATATGTGTATATATATTGTGTGTGTGACATGAAGCAGGGGAGGAAGAAAAGAAAAGAAAAGAGAAATTGGAGCAAAGAGGGACGGTGTAGTGAGAGGACAGAAGGGCGGTGCAGCATGGTGCCTGTGCCGATATGTGTATATGTGTATTTTAATATATATATATATATATATATATATATATATATATATGACATATTATGGAGAGAAAGAGAGAAAAATTGAGAAAAGAAAAGGGGAAGAAGATGGCAGTAGCAGCAGCGCTGTTATAAGAATGTGAATTGGTTTTGAATGAGGTTTAATAGAAGACTGATCAGTGGATGAGATATTGAGCTAGAGCTGTTGGGAGGTTGGAAAATTTGAGAGAGAGTTAATGCAGCGGTTGTGGATGGCGTGAAGTTGAGTGGGTAGCAAAAGGTGATAGACAGCAACAGAAGTCACTAGAAAATTGAGAAAATCTGGAGTAGAACTGAGGAATATTCGGTTGATAAATGGTGCTGTTTTTATGGTTATTCATTGTTTTGGGCATTCTTTTGTTGAAAAAGACCATGGGAGTGGAATTGGCAACTAAGACTGGAATTTGCCGAAATGGAGGAGCAGCAATAGTGCCGATTGGATTGGATTGGATGAAGATGATTTTAAGGGTGTGATGTTTCTCCGGTGGATAAGAGATGTTTTCCAGTTTGATTCAATTAGTGATGACAGTGGGCCTGAATGAGTTTGCAACAGTGTGTTGGTGCATTCTTAAAGAAAGATTCAGGGCTTTCCTTGTGGTATTTCTTTAGATACTTCAAGTGAATATACTAATAGAGCCATGCATTAGACAGCTAGTTCCGATGACGGATCTAGTTATTCGTAGGTCATTGTTTCTTTTGATTGAGCAAAAGAGACTTACGGGAAGCGATTAATGGACCAACTGAGGGCCCATTTGTGTTTGTGGAGTTGCCAAATAACGATTTCAGTGCCAGTAGAATGTCGACTGCAACCAGACAAATATTAGATTTAATCATATGGTTTAGCTATTTCAGTTTTGAATAGAACCTTATGAAATCTTAATTATGCCCAGAATTTATAGTTAATTGTGAATCGACCCAAGTGAATAAAATAATATTTAATTAAATAATTAATTAAAGAAAAAATTACCAAAATGCCCTAAGTCAAAAAGTAGTCCAACGGACTCCGATTAAAATAAAAGAATAGTAAATTTTTATTATTTCAAGCATTTCAGACTCAACCATAGAGTCCGATATGCGAAAATAGGTCTCGAGAAGTAAGAACCCGTAAAAGTGTAAAATGACCATTTTGCCCTTTTTAGTACAGAAGTCCAAATTGAATTCTGCAAAAGCCTAAATCGACTTTGTTCGACATTCCGGATTTAATAATAGAGTTTATTCTAGTAAAAGAGATAAAAATAATAAAGAGACATAAAATTTGATGAATAACATAAGTTTTATATATATATATATATATATGCATAGACTGAGATGAGTTTCCTGAATCATAGGAATACCGAGAGACAAGAAGAAGGCAGGTTTGACCTTCTAGACAGATACAGTAAAATGTAAGTAATCTCTGATCTCTGCATGTATTACATTCCAAGCCATGTCATAGTTCTTGTACGTATTTCTTATTGTATTCCATACATACCAGAGTTCATTTAGCTACATTGATATTGCACTATCATGTGGAAGACAGTTATTGATTTCTATATATATCTCGATCATGATTTCACACTTGTGCACAGATTCTTTTGTACACTTGTACCTAGGACCGTGAGGGCTAGACAGTTTTATTCGAAACAGTCTAGTAACCGTAGCCTCAAAAACTATTCTTATGACAGATTGCCTAGAACCAGTTATGATTCCACTATACTCTTCGTGGAAGATAGCATGATCCTGATATCTTATTAGTACCAGATTTGTGCTCAATCACATCTCCATCTGATGCTATTTATGACCTTCGGGTCCAGGCTCCGAATAGAACATTTACTATACAATGTACACAGAGCAGTATTATTCGGCGAGTCCTATGGAACCGAATACAAGCTCAAAGCAGTATTATTCAGCGAGTCCTATGGAACTGAATACGAGCTCAGTGCAATACTATTCAACGAGTCCTATGGAACTGAATATGAGCCCAGAGGGTAGCCAGGCCCCACCAGCACCAGAGCATCTCAGATTTAGTTGATATCACTATCCTTTATTGTTGATATTCATAGCTTGATCATATTATTTCATTATGAATGGTCATAAGATTTCACAGCTTTTTATTTAGTGCATATGATTATATTATTAGACAGATTTCCATTGCTTTATCATTTGAGCTTCCTACCATTGATATTCATTGATGAGTTCTATATTCATTGGCTGACTAACACATTTGCATTTATCCTAGTCCTTTTATGGATAATGCCTTCTATATTCTTGTACACATGACAGAGCAAAGGAGAATTACTTATTGAGCTTTAATTAGCTCACCCCAAACTTATCACCCCTTTCAGGAAAGGAAGCTATAAAAGAGCAGTAGCAGTAGCAGTCAACTAGATAGCAGTGGACATTACTTTTGAAGTTACAGTGTAATACTTAGTACAGACAGTCTTATAGCTCTCCCATGTTATCCACGTCTTGGGGATGAACAGTTGTATTAAGTAATTTTGTATTCCTCATTTTGAGAACATTTTATATATCACATGCAACTTTTATTTATTTATTGTTTAAGTCTTCCACTATTTAGTTGTTGCATGTTAGTAGCACTGATTGTGTAGCAAGTTGAGACCCTTGGTTCGACAAGTAGCTTCGGATCGGGTGCGCGACACGAGATCTGCATAGGGTGGGTCTCGGGTCGTGACATGAGGTCATTTTAAAGTGTTTTCCAGAGCTTTTGCAAAGAAATGGATATCTGCTGGTGGGAAAAAAAGAAAAAGAAAAGGTTTTGTGTTGTAGATATGGTCCAAGTCACAAGCACATCACTAACCACCGTGCTTAATACTACGACACACTACATAGGCTAATGGGCAAATCCCATCATTTCATATTTAAAGAAGACAGTCATTTAGGACATATTTGATATGCTGGAATGGAATAAAATAAGAATGAAATAGCATCAGAAATAAAATAAAATAAAATAAGAATGGAATGAGAATAATTATTCCATTCTTTTGTTTGGCTGAATACCCAATAATGGAATGACAATTACATTTCTGTGTTTGGTTTAAACCATCAAATTATTGGAATGAAGTTAATATTAAGTTAGATATTCAAAGTACTTGTATAAATTTCAAAGCTTTGATGTACGTTTAATAAAAAAAAAAAATTCAACCTACATATTTTTTTTGGCAAAAAAAAAATATTGGCCAAAAAAAATAAAAATTCAACATGCATTTGTTTTATTGGCAAAAAAAATAAAAATTCAACCTGCATTTTTTTTATTGGCAAAAAAAAAAAATTTGGTAAGGAATGGAATGAGCATTCCGTGGTAAATAATGGCGATTCTGACTTCTTTGAGAATAGTCATTCCATTTCATTTGGAATGACCATTCCGGCCTAAAAAATCTAAACAAACACAGGAATGGAATAGCATCAGGAATGCGCATTCCATTCCTATTCTCATTCCGGCCTACCAAAAATGGCCTTAATGCTTTTCCCACGTCCTTTCTCTTAATCATTCTTCAATAAAACAGTAGATATACAGAGGGTTGAGGTAAAAGAATTTGGGTTATAAATGGTTTACGCGTATTATATAATTAATAAATTTTTTGTATTTAAATTTTTAGTAATATTAATTTACTTAACATGATCTAATACATTTAATTATAAAAATAATAATATAAGTTAACATAATCCCACGTCAAAAGTTTAGTAAGATTTGAAATGTTTTACTTATAAATTAAAACAAGTTTTTACTTTAATTTAATTCATGTTAAAAAATTTACTAAACTTAAAAATTATATATAGCTTTTCCTTTTATTTTTGATGAATTAGTAAGGGTGTATTCTGAGCCAACTTACGTAGTCAGTCTTTATCTTCTTTTTGGAACCGCCAAGAGTCTAGAACTGCCAAGAGTATTATAGGCCAACTTACACGCACTAGATTATATCCCATTTTTCAAAATAGCTAGTCTTTAAGCCTTCATCTCCAATGCTAGGGGTATTATGGGTCAGCTTACGCGCACCAGATTAAGTCCTCTTTTCCGAAATAGCCAGTCTTTAAGTCTCCCTCTCCGAGATTCCCCTTCTCTGAAATAGCCGGTCTTTAAGTCTCCCTCTTCGACGCTAGGGGTATTATAGGCCAACTTACGCGCACTAGATTAAGTCCCTTTCTCCGAAGTCGCCAGTCTTTAATTCTCCCTCTCTAATGCCAGGGGTATTGTGGGCTAGCTTATGCACACTAGATTAAGTCCCCTTCTCCGAAATAGCCAGTATTTAAGTCTCCCTCTTCGAGATTCCCCTTCTCCAAAATAGGTGGTCTTTAAGTCTCCCTTTCCGACGCTAGGGGTATTATGTCCCTCTCCGATGCTAGAGGTATTATGAGCCAGCCTTCAAGTCTCCCTCTCCGAGATAGCTGGACTAGTTTATGTGCGTCAAATTAAGTCTCTCTATTCGAAATAGCCAGTCTTTATCCCCTCTCCTGAACCACTAATCTTTAAGCTCTTGCTGGCAAGGGTAGGTGCAAAGAAGACTCGAACTCGAGACGTTTGAATCTTATTATCAACGTCTATACCGCTCAACCACACCTTCGGGTAGTGAAAATTATCTATGTGTATACATATAAAAAGACAAGTAGTTTTTTATTTTAAACATAAAAAATTAAAATAAATGAGTTAAATGTGTTGATACATGTAACTTATTTAGTAAATGAGTCGGATTTGAATTTTAAAACTAAACAGAATTAGTTAATAGTATCGGATTAAAATTGACACATATTTTAAAATATGTTTATTTTAACATGATACAAATAGAACACCATAACATGAAGTGATACCCAAAAGTGTGTTTTGGATAGCTGATTCTGGATGGGCCCCGAATTTGGTGATGAATTGCAAAATAGTTGCTTTTGTTAAGTATTTCCTAAAGAAATGATTACGAGGTTTGTTATCATTACAAATAGTCATTAGAAGATTGGTTTGGGTATTCAAATTGGCTGAATTAGCTAGGTTTTGGTTGAATTAGGTTGAAACTTGACGTGGATTGATGAACAAATCAAGTTGATCATCTCCTAACCCAGACGTCTTTGCCTCAATCTGAACGCATTTATAGAACATAGTAGAATTGAACAATAGTACTCTAGTACGATAGAATGCTAAGCAGACTAGACACTATATATATATATATATATATATATATATATATATATTGTAATAAATTAGGTGATGTGTTATTGTATCATTGTATATAATTAGTCAATTAATTGGACAGATTGGGTAGAAATAAAAAATATTATTAATTGGGTATATTAATCGAAATTTCATGTGAGAGTGGCATCATGTGTCTCTCTCAAATGAGAGATCACGCTATCATTTAAGCTCCATAGAAAATGGGAGTAACTTGGTTTAAATTTTAATATTTAAGGCAAAATATTATAACTTGAAAAGTTTTTGACTTTTTTTATTGTTCGAAACACCGGAACATTCGACCATACTTAAAGAATTTTGAGAATTGGTCTTTACGATACAAAAGAATATTACTTTAGTTTAGGATAACGACTGTTATAGAAAAGTCTACTAATGTTTTGGTATACCACTATAAATATTAAACAGTTGAGCGAATCCAGTATTTGAGTTCTAACTTCTTAATGAGAAGCATTGCATCCTCATCTAGCTTTTTATTACTTTGGTGCCAATTGTTGCATGAAGTTTCAATCAGAAGAGCGAGACTCAATGAGCATCTGCCTTACCATTTCCAATTGATAGAAACAAATATCTATATTTTTAATGACTACCCTTTTAGTCATGTTTAAGATCCTTGTCACGTATTATGTTTTCATCCATATTATAAAAGTCATAATACACAAGTCAATCCGATTCTACCGAAAGTGAACTCAAAGAAAAGAATAAAGAATAGCGATATCCTATATTGAAACGTTGGGGGTTGATGACTTTCTTGAAGGTGATGATCTTATGGATGAAGATGTTGAACCATTAGAGCTGAGAACTGCGGTTGGGTTCGCCTTGGCCATGATAAAGTAGAGAATTGTACATAAAGGTTTTAGATGAGAAATGGAAACCCTATAATGAAATGTCGTAAAATACCCCTATGGCAGACCTGAACGATGTCAATTACTCTTTTTATGTATGAATGTTTGTAAAGAAAGTATCCATGTATAAAGAGCATGTGCACATTCATCATGTATCTTTTGTGATCGTTACTTACCTTTATACCTTAGTTGTATGATCAGGTTCCTATGTGCAGAAAAAGAAAACTCGATGTCTTTTCTTTTTTCAAATACATTGGTGTGAGCATAAGAAAAAAATTTAAAGTATTTGATCTTTCAAATATATTGATTACATCATTAGCCATGAAAGAGTAATTTTTTTTTTTGTATGTATTAGAGCTGAGGTCCAGTTTGGTGTGTACTTTTGGTTTGTATTTATCCCAGTTCACTCAAGACAGAGAAATTTCTCTACTAGTTCACTTCAGGAATAAAAATTTCTCTATCTGTTAGATAGAAAAACTTCTTTGTTGTTGGTTGTTAGGAAGTTTTTTTAGCTATGTATCCTTTTTCTCTATCTGATTTTCTTTGTTTTATCAATGCTAGAGTATTACCATTTCTCAAAGGAATAGAATTTTTTTTTTGCACTATTAAAATGTGTATAATGGTTTTTCTTTGTTTAAACTAGATAGAGAAGTTTCTCTGTCCAAAGAAATTTCTTTATTTTATGGACTGATTACACTGTATAAATATCGAAAAAAAATTCTTCATAATTTTATATGCAATATGGGTATCTACAACAAGAATGAACATTTAACACTCAATCTTCAACATCATGTTTTCAGTGGAAAGATAACAAAACATTTTCTGTATTCTAACTTAATATATATTTTCTATGTTCTTAAAAAAATTCAATTGCCGTGACCTCATTCAATTGATAAATGAGTTAGACTCATTCATAATGAATAGTTAGATATGTCGAATGAGTTGTGGGCATTTGTTATATATATATATATATATATATATATTGGGGTGCTTTGTTTGTTATGTGATGTTGTAACTATTTGATTAGGCTTCTTTAATGTGTTTCATTCTCTATACCTTGACATGAGAGTTTCCAGATTGAGTTTGAAGTACCTATTTAATTTCCAAATTCAACCAATTTTGAAACATCACCACTCTTTAAATTGTAGTGAATTTTCTCTGTGTTCTCTTATAGTAGGAAACAATATGGACAGTAAAATTTCACATTTCCCAAAAACAAAAAAAAAAAATTGTTTCAATAGGTTCTTAACTGATTAGTGAAATTTTTTTGTGCGATTTTTTAGCTAAATTTTATATACAATATGAATCTTGTTTGATAGATCTCGATTTTTATAATCTAAATATATAAATTTGATTAAAAACAAATTTATATTTTGTAAGTTATTGAATTTAGAATTTGAGAAAAAAATGGGACACATATCACGATTCTCTTAAATCTTAGAGATGTTTGTTACTTAGCTGAAAGAAGGTAGTTTTTACCATGAATTTTTATAACACACGCATTTTTGTCTACAAAATAGCGATGATTTTTTGGGTTAGAATATTTTGAATTGAACCTTAACTTAATTAAGCACTTTGTCAAAGAATTATCTTTAAAGCTCCCTAAACTTTATTCAACTAGTGATTAATTGGCCTTTAAAAAAAAGGAGTACGTAGTTTCAGGTATCCTTAATTTATATTTTTAATGTGATATTTCAAGATATAATGACTTTGAAAATCACATCATGTAGAACTTAAAACCATTATATTCTAATACAACACATTAAAGATACAATTGATAATACAAATTGGGAATACGTAATATTTTCCAAAAAAACAAAACTACTCTTTCAAGAAATGACAAGTGTTTTTGTTTAGGTATATAAGTGTGTCCAATCTTTTAGATTTTCCTAATTAATTTTCTGAGGTTGTAATATTAAACTTTCTGTGTGCCTTATCTTGTTACACTGCAATATAATTTGGCAAGCTTATCCATATATAGGTGCTCCTCCATTGTTGCCTTCATCATCATCAACACATAGGAAGTCATGTTAGAGTTCATGCTTGTTTTTATAACAACCAACTTCATAGATATTATCTTAAGAAATTTTTGAATGGATTTGATAAAGTAATGCGATAATATTTTATTTTAATATTATTCTATCATTTATTATATATCTTTTTAAAAGTAATATTTTATTATATATAATATATTTTACTATTTTAAATAAAACATAATATATATATATAAAAAAATATAATATTATTAAAAATATATATTAACATGTGATATTTCACTTCTACTAAAAATATTTCTATTTACGTAAGTAAAAGTAATTGACAACGTTGGCATGTTGATCATCTCTGATCATGAGTGACAACATCACTGTGGAAGACATCATTATTACGTATGTGGTTTTCTTAAATCGGAAAAGGGGTTATTCCTTTCCACGCCGTTCATATTCTGTGTGAAACTGATTATTGTACATATGTCGTGCTCTATTTTAAAACGTAAGTTGTTAAGGTGTCTGTCACAATGAATAATCAGTCACTATCAATTGAGAAATGCTTTTTGTATTTTAAAACCCGTTTGTGGGGCTGGAGCGTCTCTCTCTCTCTCTCTCACACACACACATATATATATATATATATACGCACTAGTGTTGGATAAGTGCGATGCACATAATACATCTGATTAACAAAATCTATTATCAAGTAATACATTATGGTATGTGAGGCTTACGCACTAGTATTGAATAAGTGCGATGCACATAGTAGATCTGATTAACAAAATTTATTTTCAAATTATACATTATAATTATAAATAAATAGAGAATACATATAGTTTTATATATGATAGAAGAAAAAATGCAAAACTCATTCTCAAATTAGACATTATAATTGCAAATAAAATATATATATATATATATATGTATGATAGAAGAAAAAGTTACAGACATCATATATGTATAATACATTATAATTAATGGTAAATGTAATAAATAATTCATAAATGAAGACAATAAATAATAAGAGCTTAAAAAATAAAAGGTAAAATAATAAATTAGTTTGAAAACAAAAAGAGCATGCCAAAAAAGCAGTTCAAGTAGACACAATGACTGACCTTTATATTTATTGTAAACTATTTAGATGTGTACGTTATGCATGGACTTAATCCATTATTTATGACATTCATGAAAAAATTACATAAATAAATGGTAAGTCCGTAAATAAATAATAAAAAAATAGATAAAACGGTTTATCAAAAAAAATGAATGATAAGTCTATAAATACAAATAATAAAAGACGGATAAAATATTCATAAAAAAAAGACTAACCAATAATCTTGTAAATAATAATAAATTATTGATTAAAGAATAAAACTATCATTTTACCGTGACCAACAACACTCACTTTTATATAAATAATAGATAATAGATTATATATATATATATATATATATATTGTTAAATTACTAATTGCTCTAAAAAGTTTAAACAATTAGAGAGTGACCCAAAGATAAGAAGAGACTTAACCTTAACGTATAATAAGATGAGAAATGTACCAAGACTTGAACCCAAAATCTCTTAAAATAAAAGTTTTGATATTATATTAAATCATCAATTACTCTGAAAATTTAAATTATTAGAAAATGATACTAATAATATATATCAAATTGTTTTAATATATATATATATATATATGTTGTTGCATGCGCCATGCTGGACTTGAATTTTTATTTATGTTGATGAAGGGCACTTGAAATTTCAGCCCAATTCAGTGTGATAGTGATTATATATATATATATATAGTCTGCAAAGAGGGTTTAAGTATATTTGAGCATAGTGAGTGCAGAAATTACAATGACAGTGATATATATATATATATATATATAAGCATCTGGTGAGAATATTTATAGAGTTGTAGAGTTATGGTCTTTTCCAAAATCATAATAATTAAATTGACTTCTAGCTAAGTGGCCTAAAAGGAAAACAAACAACAATTTCATTTTCAACATTGTACACACATCAAAGGTGGGCTGCCACACAATAGAGACATATCTCCAACTTTGGAGGTGCAAGGAAAACGTGGCATTGATAGTGATATATGGGCCCCACTATTTGATATTTAATTTGTGGAGATTAAATGCTCCCCACTTTCCTGCCTCAATTATTATTTCTTACTCTCTAATCAGAGAATAAAAAAGTGTCTAAACTCAGTTGCAGTAGTTGAGCATGCAAATGTCCAGACTCTGGCGCGTGTGCGTTCAGAGTTCACTCGTGCAAGGGTAAATATGGTCATATATTTTTTACCAGTGTTTATTTTAATTAATTAATTAATTATTCTTATTTGGTATAAAATGACATTCCTATTAAAATTATTTCAAATATTTTTTTAATCTGAATAATCCTTATTTTATTTTATGTCATTTTTTTTTAATTTTATTTCATGAAATGACTATTTTATTTCTGCATACTAAACATAACCTTAATGTAGGGGTGTCAATTTTTAACACGACATGATAACACGACTCGAACACGACACGAAGTTAACGAGTTTGGGTTTAACATAAATGAGTTTGGGTTATAAACTGGTTGACACAAATAACACGATTAATAAACAGGCGGGGTTTGAGTTTTACTAGAATTAACCCATTTAACACGACTTAACACGTTTAATTATAAAATATATTATGAGTTAAAGTAATTCATGTCACATCAAATATTTATTAAGGTTTTGAGATTTTTTATTTATAAAAGAGGTTTTTACTTTGATTTGGCCTATATCCAAAGTTACTAAGCTTGAAAATATCTATATATATTAAAAGATAGGTAAAACTTTTTATTTAAAAAATAAAAAAATTAAAATAAACTGGTTAAGTGTGTCGACACGTGTAACCTGTTTAATAAATGGGGTGGGTTTGGGTTTTGAAACTTGACACGATTAGTTAATAGTGTCGGGTTTGGGTTCACACATATTTTCGAATATGTATGCCTTGACACGACCCGAACACGACACGATAACACGAATTGACACCCCTACCTTAATGTTACTGTAAGTGCAAGCGCATATGAGACAAGATATTTTAATTATTGAATTATCTAGCAATTAGTTTTTATTTATCTCAATCACTTTATCTCTAATTCCCATGTAATTTAATGGTTAAAATACTCTACCTCATATGCATTAATAACATTACCCTTACACTTGTCGCCTGAGTTATTTTTTAACAATTACATAAAAAGTCTCTTAAAATTTTTAAAATTACACTATCTTTTCATATATTTTTTACAAATTGTACATATCTCATATTAACAAATTACACATACCGCACATCCAATTGATTTTTTTTTTTCAAAATAACAAAAATAGATCTTTTAGTTTTTTTTTTTTTTGTAATTTTTTCAAATATAGCCATTTTTTTAAAAAAAAATATTTTCAAATAAATATTAATTAAAACATTATTGATCAAAAATAAATATCTAAGTTATTTAATTTAAATTTATTTTTATATAAAATGATAAAAAAATTCTTTAAAAAAATTAGTCAAATTGAAATAATATAAAATAAATAAATAAATTATGAAGGGTACTTTATCATTTTGAAAAAATTTGGACAGAGTGGTTGTTATATGTAGTTTGTCAATAAAAATAAAAGAGGACGATGTAATTTCAGAAATATCAAGGGACGCCTTTATAATTATCAAAAACTCATGAAAAATACTATAATTTACCATATGAGTTATTATTCCACGTTCTTGTTCCAATAGTCTCAACAATTTAGATGAAAGCCATGCATGTAAAGTAAATTGATATACACATGTGACCTTAATCTACACCATCGGGACCATTGAATATTTTCTAGAGTTCATTTATTTTTTCGCAGCAATGCTATAGACATGTATGGAGAAACTTTGCCACTAATCCGGTTTATTTAATATAGTTGATAAATTTTACCAATAACATCTTGTCATGTAAATTAAATATTATTTTTGTTGTGTCTTTTAAAAACCAAACATCTAAGAAGTCGGAATCCATGATAAAACTTCCCGTAATCATGATCATTTAAATGCTTTTGTGGAGAGTTGAAGAGCTAAGTGGTAACACATAAATTTTTAATGTTGGAAGGATGAGCAATGTTAAAATTTGTTATATATAACATTACTCACTTCTTAATTTAGTATGTTATTGCTTGTTTTTAGTTTTTTAAGAAATTTAAATGTCGTGCGAAAGCAATCAAACAAAAAGAAAATAAACAAAATATACAGAGATGACACAAAATTTACGTGATATAATCAATCCATAATCAAAAAGAAAAACTATTCTTTTACCTAAGTGCTAATTGGTAGGCCGGGAAAGGAGTTTTTGGAGCCACATTGCCAACTAGCATATGCCCAAAAAAACACCTAGAAAATTTATACACAGCAAAAAAAAAAAAAAAAAACCCTTATAAACTGGTTTTGGTGAGATTTCCTTACACAACCAAACAAAAATGAGACTGAGAAAACAAATATTCAAATCAGTATTTGTTGTGAATTAACGATCTATATAACAAAAGTTAAAAGAGAAGAAAAATAAGGTAGAATTAGAATTTACGTAATTTAAGTAATACGTCTACATCTACGAGAATATAAAACGTATATGCTATAAACTTCTATATCTAACAGTATTCACTCAACTTCTCATGCTTTAGTAAATATGAATGCGATGGTTTCTTGTTTCAATTGCTAATTATGGTGTCCTAATCAAGACTATCTCCTTGTGGTTGGAAGTTAACTAATTTTTGTCTCTGTCAATGTAACCAACTTGAAATTGCCGTCCACTTCACCATCATAAATACATATATACATATATATTCTAGGAATCCACCATACCGTGATTGATTTAAACGTAAACTAATTGAGTGCTTCAGAATCACGTACGTCATGGTTGTGCTGAGAAAAATGGACTTAGGGAATATATATATACATGGACAGAGTAGCATCTAACTTGATCGGTATTGCCAAGTTGAATTCATTTTCCACCACCGTTTTAAAATAGGGGGAGGAAAAATCTGTGTTATGTCTCGAAACTAATGTAATTATCTTTTATGTTGACAATGTTAGCACTTGAGGAACGTATGGACATTAGGAAAAGTTCAGGAAGAGAAATAGACAGGGCGAATCAGCTCAGCGAAGGAATTGAACTATCAAAATGGTCTTTGATGAACTCCACTTTACACCTTCCTTGGATTTCAATTCCTACAAAAAAAGAATGCCTGGAAGAGTAATTTTGTTTTCTCCTAATTAATGGCTTCAAAAAATGAACTTCTATAATCAGTCACTTCCCACCCTTTGTTCTTTTTCAAATTTTCTACCCCCTACTTCTATATATATATATATATATATATATATAGAGAGAGAGAGAGAGAGAGGGGGGGGGGGGGGGGATGTGGTTTTGGCCATTGCATGGTCACAGTCTCTCTATCTTGGACTCATAGAGAAATTTGAGGCGCATGCTGGACCATATAATTAATAGTGAGCGATGGATCTCTTCATTAGATGACTTTTCCAATTTGAGCAAAAGATGAAAGAGGGGGATCAAGACAGACCTACCATGCTGGACCATATAATTAATAGTGTGCTATGGATCTCTTCATTAGATATCATTGACTTTTCCAATTTGAGCAAAAGATGAAAGAGGGGGATCAAGCCAGACCTACCCTGTGCTCTGTGACAAATTATTCAGTGGAATTGTCACTTGTCACTCTGAATGCATTGATTATTGCTCATCTTGTCTAATATTTTTCTATTTTTATGAAGAAAATTCTTATAAAAAATTATGAATAATTTCTAAAACTTTTGTAAAAAACGGCCACTCTACATCAAATAATGATGTAAAATAATTGTTGCACCACATAATTTCTCATACTTTGATTTTGATTTAGATATTCATTTTGAAATTTTTTTTACACGTGTTCAATTTTTTTAAAACAAAGTTGGTGTTTGGAGAGCTTTTTCGAATGCACTTAAAGAACAAAGGTGAGTTTGAGAATATAAATGCAATTTTGTATGCTTTGAAAATCAAAAAAAAGATAAAACATAATTTTAAAAATTTGGCCAAATAACAAATTTCGTTTTCCAAAGTAATTTTTACAAATGCAAATACAAAAATAAAAGTAACAAAAACAATAATAAAGCTTAGGCCAGAACAAACTAATCCGGGACTAGCAAGTTTTCCAAAACTGGAATGAATAGAATTGTTATTTTGATCATAGTTTACCTTAGAGTTTCACTATTTTGCAAAGCATTAACTACACAAATTTAACTTTTCACTCTTTATACAGCTTTTACTTTGCAAACAAGATAAAGGAAAATGTAGCCATAGACGGAGCTGTTCATGGGTTGGGGTGGGCTATAACCCCCGCAAAAAAAAAAAAAAAAATTATATATAAAATTTTTTATCCACATAAAATTTGCCCGCCCCGTGTGAATCTAGCCCACTCCTATATGAATCTAGTCGACATTAACTTTTGGCCCAACTTAGTTATAACGAAACCCAACCCAAAAGACATAAAATTAGCCCACCCCAAGACCCCCATAATTAAAAGTTTATCCATCTTAAATTTTTGATCTCATTGTATCTCTCATTTCTCGTACCAAAATTTTGGCCTATCCCAAAATTATCACTAAAATGTAGCTAATTTTTTATACTTCACATCAATTGTGACAGTGTAGGGCATAATTTTTCAAGAGTTGATTTCCCTTCACAAAAATGTGGTGTTTTTGTTATAATATTTTCAACGATGAGATGATAAATCATATGTATATTTGCAATACATTTCAGTACATTTGAATTTAATTTCATCATTCGAAGGATAGTATCCAAAGTCTGTCAAGAAATGTAGTAAGAGTTCTAGCCTTCTAGGCCCGTTCACAATAATATCATGTTATATGGTAAGTTACTATATAACACGAGATTATTGTGAAAATCAAAAGTCATGCCCAAAATTAGAGGGATTGGATTATTATAAACTTTGCTTTGATCTTAAATATTTTATGGGCCCAGGCCCAGGCCCGGGCCCGCTCCATCTTGCTATATTTTATAGCAGTCCCCACGGAGATTCAACAATCTTGTTAAATATTACACGTTAAAGTTACATTTATACAAGGAGTATATCAGAATTCGAATACAAAAATTTACTAAAACAAAAATGAGGCTTAACATTGACTCGGTGTTATCCTCGTGTTGTAACTCCAATTTATTTAGCTTTACTCTAGTCTTTTTGGTAACTATATTATATTGGCACCGATTCGTACTCTTCTTAATCACTTGAAAAATGTTAGAAAAAATTAGGGTGAGTTAACTTAAGCTCAATAAATTATATCAGCAGTCTGTCATGTGATTGAACAGATATAATTTTAAGAGAAATATTCATAATAAATGAATTTTCATTAGTTATTCACTTGTCAAGAACATGATACAACACATTTAAACATAACACTTTAAACAATACTTGTAACAAAAATCATTCTTAAGAATAATTTTGATAAAAGCATCCTAAACAATAGCACTTTCAAATAATTGTCAAAACTAACAATAAATCATTTCAGATAAACATGATATTCTAAAACCTTTCATATAACAAGAAGTTTGAAACCTTGCACTTAAAAATGAGGTTCTAAACCTTTTAATTCATTATTATTTACATTATTATCATTTTACATCGATCCTAATTTTAAGTTTCAAGAGGTCTGAAAACTTAATAAGATGTCACTTTTGGACCTTACAGGAGAGATCTCTGATTTATAGTGACCATTACAGGAGTGAGTCCAAATGATATCACTAAATAAGAATGCTTATGCACTAATTATCTTGCATCATTTACCAATTTATCAAATCAAGAAGTATTTTTCAAATCATTGCTTTTTAGTAAATATGCTTTTAGAAGTGACAAGATACATCTTTGCAAATAGAAGCAATAAACATATTTTAGATATGAGTTGTATAAACAATTGACATTTAAATCAAGTTTGGTACAAGAATTGATAAAGAAATTATAGGGAACTTGAAAATTTATCAAACCACATTTGTAAAATAGGAATACAAATATCCCAACTTCAAATGACTGAATTACTTACCTTAGCTTTATCAAAAATTCCTTACGCACACGCTTCCATCCTTAGTCAAAATTTCTTCACAATTTCCTCTATTCCAGTTTAATAGTCGACTGTCATGCCTTCTCTCTATTTCTTTTTTTTTTTTTCCTTTGGTTACTCTCCACCTTTTTATCTATTTTTAACCCTTCTATAAATGTATAACTATATATGGATATATATGTGTGTGTGTTGCCCGGATATTTATTCTCGTTGGGGGTGAATATGATATTTTATAAATATTGATTACTTTTACGAACTTTAAATATAAATGTTAAATATGCATAAGTAAAGAGTAAAGAGAGAGAGCGCAAACCCAACAATTTATGAGATTTGAAAAATTTCCTACATTCTCGACTCAAGTATCTCCATTTGAGTTTTTTCACTATCTTGATCTTCTTGCAGGTAGAGGTCAAACCTTTACAACAATAATTCATCATTCTTTTCATCAGCAAAATATACTTTTTGGCCTCACCGGTTAGCACATACCCACAACTCTCATCGCAATAAGATGATACGAAGATTTTTCATCAAAGAATGTTATCTTAAGAGTTGAATGATATAAATAAGTTCACTTTCTAAAGATTGATCAATGAATGATTGGGTATTTAAAAGTTAAAAGAACTTTGAAATCTAGATCTGAAAATAAATGAGATCTCAAGTCACTAGAGAAATTTGAAAGTAAAAGCAAGCTTGTGAATGTTAAGTAAATAAATAAATGCTTCCAACAACTTCTATTTATAAGTCTTGTGAAATTATAGCCGTTTGAATTTGAAAATAATCATTTTTCCCCTTTAGATATGTTTAAAATTTGAATTTGAAAACGCCAGATCAACAGATTTAGTTGATTGAGTTCATCATTTACTCAACTGAATCATAGTTTAGCCGACTGAAGGACTCGATTGAATTATCTTGAGAGTAGACGTTATTCTTTATAAAAGTCATTCAGTTGACTGAGTCATAGGTTTAGTTGATTGAATCTTCTATTATCATTTTGTTGAATAAAGAGGCTTAAGTAATTCAGTTGATTGAATGTTCAATTTGATCGACTATATTTGACAGTATGTCAAGGCCTTATTAATAAAATGCTTGTTCAGTCGACTGAGTCTTGGGTTCAATCGACTGAATCTTTCAGAAGCAAAATATGCATATTTTTATGAATGTGATTCGGTCAATTAAATTGGGAACCCAGACGTGAGGTGTCTGCACCAAATACTTAAATCATATAAGGTGGCAACATGAAAACCACCCACGTACTCCGAGAAAAGAAAAGAACTTTCAAACTCGATCATTGGCATCTCAATGAAGTTTTATAATATATATTGTTGGCTTTAAAGGTTCTCAATGAAAAGTATTTTCGTAATTTTGATAATAACAAGACATTGATAATATTAATTAATGATTTACCTGAAGTGTCAAAGCAAATAGGTCAACGAGTTCAAGAGATAATTGACAAAATCTTAACTAAAGATAAAGATGATCAACATTATGAAATCATGCTCACAAGATCAAAATATCATGTCAAAATCAAGAGAGCACTCATGTCCAAATAAATCAAGTGAAGACTTTTACTTTTATGTTAGATGTATGAATAATTTAAAATTGATTAATCAAAACATAATATTTAAAAAGTTTAAATAATCAACTAAAATCAATCAAGCAAATAATTTTTTAAAAACATAACAAAACTAAAATCTAGCTTTGAAAAATGAACAAAATAAACATTAAAGTGTGAGGTGTCTTACACTACTTCACTAATGTTTAAGTTTTTCTCTTTTTTTTTTTTTCCTTATCTGTAACATTTGTGAATGTATTTTCATCGTGTGGACACATCTCCTCTTCAAGTTATGATTCATGCCTACAACATTATATCTATGTGGACATAATGTCTTCTTTACATTACGACTCACATTTATGTTGTTTGACCACCGTTTATATTAGGACTCCTACACCACCAACTCATCTTCATATTATTTTTTTTTTTCATGTCTCACACCTATATATATATATATATATATATATATATATATATAAACAGTTACTTGTGTTGCCGCCTTACATGATTTAAGTGCTTGGTGCAAACACCTGACGTATGACGTGTCTTGCACTACTTGATCACCGTTTAAGTTTTTTTCCTCCCATAACATTTGTGAATGTATCTTCATAATATATGGACACATGTCCTCTTCAAGTTATGATTCATGCCTACAACATTACATCTATGTGGACGTATGTCTACTTTATATTATGACTCACATTTATGTTGTTTGATCATCATATATGACCATCGTTTATGTAAGGACAACTACACCACCGACTTATCTTCAAATTATTATTATTATTATTAGTTTTCATGTCTAAGACTTTATATATATATATATATATATATATATATAAACAATTACTTGTGTACATATTATTAACAAAGTCACACATTTTAATTACAATATTAAAACTTATGTAATTAATAACATTTAGGCTCTGTTTGGATACAAACTTGAAATCAGTTTCAGAATTCAACTTTTTCAAAAAAGTATTTGGATACATACGTATTCAAGTTATTTCTAAACTCATTTTTTCAACTTTTTCATGATCTATCTTTGAAAAAATCTTCAACTATTCTATCATTCATAGCTCTTTCTCATCCAACTTCAAAGAAAAAAAGCTATTCACATTTGTATCTTTCTCACCCAGCGATAGAGTTGAATTGCTGCGTAGCCTTTGAACAGTGTCACCCACCGATTCATTCACGATCTCTCTCTCTCATCCAACTTCAAAGAGAAAATCTATTCTTGATCTCTCTCTCTCACCCGGCGATAATCAACACCATCAATCCCTTACATCGCCACGATTCTATCACCCACCAACTCATTCTCTCTGCCCCTTGTTTGCGTTTTCCATCGATTTCTTGGCCCAATTTGAAGATCTCGTTCAACTTGATCTCAACTAGTTTTGCGCAGTGCCCGAACTTCCAATTTGAAGATCTATTCCACCTTGAACTCTCTCACTCACCAACGAAGCCCATACGCATTTTCTCTCTCAGTTTCGGTGTATAGATTTGAAGATCTCGTTCCAAGATTTCAAGTGGTCTTGCGCAGTTCCTTTTATCCGAGATCTAAATCTGTTCCACCTTTTTCTCTCTCACCCACCGACGAAGCCCCCAGTGATTTTCACCTCTCTGATGCTAACAAGAGGACAAAAGAGAAAGCAAGCAGATTTATTTATTTCATAAATTAATTTTGAAAAAACGAATTAAGAGTTATAAAAAAGTAATTTAATATAATATTAACATACTAATTTATTTATTAAATTAAATTAATAAAATTTACAATATGTTCGGACTTGATAAATTATAAGTTAGAGATCGAATAGGGGGTAAATAATACTTCTTATTTTTGGTGTATATAAATTTTAAAATTTTTTATATCCAAACGCATTTTCTGTTTCTAACTCATAATCTGAATTCTGATTTGCATAACCAAACGCATTTTCGCAGTTTTAAAAAAAGTAATTACATAATTCTAAAACACATTTTCAAAATATTTTTCAAAAAATCATATTTGAATCACTATTCAAACGTAAATGTTTTAAAAGACGGGTCCATTCTGATTCCACACACTTTTTTTTTCTTTTTACGCGAATTCCAATTCGAACTACCACCAATCCTTATCCTGATCTCAATCTCCGGATCTTCAAAGGCCAAGTTTTCTGTGACATTCATAATTTCACCATTTCTAAAAGAATTTGAAAACTCTTCACCACCATCAACCAAGGTTTTCGAAAAAAAAATTTGCCGTCACCATCAATCCAGTCAATTGACATTGACCTCTGATTACTATTCTTCAAATCAATTTGCAACATTCGATGAAAATCAATCAGAAAATGAACCCTTCTATTCCAACGTCGACCGCTGGCTTGTCGTCCAAGAAAGTTGATCGGATTAAACCAAATACTTCCCTTAAGAAATCAACCCACTGTCCATCTTGATTGTACACGAATCGAGATGGCGGGCCACTTCACTTGAAATTCGAGTGGTTCTCAATCAAGAACTACATATAACAACAATCATATACATCATCGAATTATTTGTTAGGTTTCAATAAAGAGGATGATGACAAAACCCTACCAGTAATTCTATTTACAAAGTTCCTCACTTCATGCTTCTAATTCATCACTTCCATGGAGAAGCTCTTCGACTCCACGACTAATCCAACGATATGGACAAGAATTTCGAGATTGAACGTTTACCGCCTCTGAAATTGAATATACTGAGGTCCCCTCATTGATGGTAAGTAAATTTACTACTTTATTCCCAACGTGTGTCGGGAATGTGAGTACGGGATAGGATATTTTGCCAATTTAACAGGTAGTGTTGCGAACCAAACATTGGTCAATCCCTGCCACCTGGTTCGGAAATTGACGTGTAAGGTTTAATTAAATTGTGAATCAAGTAAGTTAATTAATGCTCATTCACAATCCTCGTTTCTATCATTTATAATAAGTTTTATGTAAATTTTATAAAATATTAAAATTATAAAAATCATCACAATGTGGTGATGGATTTCATAAAATAAATTTTTTTTTTTTGGCATGTTTATTTGTTGTTAAAGAGAAATCTATTGTCTTTAGCGATTCCATGGTTATGTTTGGATAGTTTTTGAGAGTTAGAGTTTTAAGAAATTTTTTGAGAAGTGTTTTTAAGTAATTTTTTAGAATTTGAACCATTGTTTGGATAGTTTTTGAGAGTTAGAGTTTTAAGAAATATTTTGAGAAGTGTTTTTAAGTAATTTCTTGAAATTTGAATCATTGTTTGGATTAATTAATTTGAAAAAAGATAAAAAAAAAAAGGTTATATTTTTAAAATAAGATTTTTAATTTCAAATTATAAGATATGTGTTTGAAATTAATTTTTTTTTTAAATTTAGATTATCATATCAAAATACATTTTTATAATTTTTTAAAAATTAATTACAAAATTTTTAAAAATATTTTTCAAAAAATTTTATCTAAATTACTATCAGGTAAACATCCAACATTGATCCATTGACAAACTATTCAAATTCTTTTTTTTTTTTCAAAATTATTATTATATACTGGTAAGCCTTGATTATTATTATTTTTTTTTATAGGAAACGGTCATCTAATAAAAGACATGGCTTACATGATCTTTATTTAGGAAGATCAACTGCTTTCCCAACGAATAAGACCGTTGACGGATTTAAGATCATTGTCCTATTCGCTTGGGATGAGTATTTATTTTTTAAATATATGAAATTTATATTTTTTATTATTTTATTATAATATTTTTAAAAAATAAAAACTGCCCCCCTTTATTTGTTTAGATTTTAAAAAATAAATTTTTAATTTTAAAACGTGGGATACGTTATTGACAAACTATTAATCTTAAATTTTTTTACTATTTTATAATTTATATTATCATATCCAAATACATTTTCACAATTTTTAAAAAATCAATATTTTGAAACAAATTATATCTGAATTACATTTTCACAATTTTTAATATTCTTAAAAAATGTGATCGGAATTTAATACATTTAATTAAATATGATATAAAAAATTTAATTTTATTCAAATTTAATAAAAATAACAAGATTTAACAAATTCGATTAATTAATATAACATATATTAATTATTAAATTATATAATATTTTTTAAAATTAAAGTTATATATCATAAGTTTGGCAAATTATAAAATAATATTTTATATGTATAATATAAATTATAATATAATATTTTATAAATATAATATATATTAATATCATTATCAAATCAAATAAAATTTAATTTGATAATTAATTTCTTGGAATTTGAACTATTGTTTGAATTTAAGATTAAGTTTTGAATTTTGTTTTTTTGTTGAGTAAACAAACAAGTTTTTGAGAAGAGAATTCAAAAAATTTGTTTTTGAATAAATAACCAAACACAGCCCATCATTTTGAATATATTTTATTAATAATTTATATATTTCATATTTAATCATTCATAAAATACAATATAATATATACATACATATAAAGTATTTATTAAAAGAAAAAATAAAAATATTTATATATATAATCGGCCTCAAGAGGATGAGTCTTAACATAATAGTAAAATTATTTCATTATAACATAAATATAGGGTAAATGTAAGATTGTTTCATTGTGAGTCAAAGATCATGAATTCAAGTCACAAAAATAATTTTTTATTTGCAAGATAAAATTACGTACATTTAATTATCCTCAAATCCTATAATAGAACAACCTTATCATATCGACTTGTTATTGTTTCCTATGATTCTCAATGAAACAATAATCTCTCAACAGAAAGTATATGCTAAACTCAATGTCTTTTCTCACCATAATGTTTTAGTTTAAGACACAATGGAGTGAGACCATTTTATATTGTTTCGTGAGATTTACTTCATTGTGTCTCAAGTAAAAAACACTGTGAATTTGACATCATTCTAAAAAGAAAGAGTAATGTTATATATAATAAATTTTTTATTTTATTTTTTCACTCATACATACAACATGATGAGATCCACTAATGGCAGATTTAGAGGTACTTATCAGGAGATTGTTAGAAAATAACACTAGTTTTAGGAGGGATAATTTTTAAATTAGAATAAAATTTTAATAAGAAAATCTTTTTTCCGATGTTGGGATGGTAGTTTTCACGGGCTCTATCTAAGTTTGTCCGTAGAATGTATTATAATAAATGTATATAAATTTTATTTAATTAACTCAAAGATACGGGAAAATAAGGTAAAAAAAATGTTTTGTTTAATATTTTTTCCAAAAGAATAAGAAATGTGAACAAGGAATTCATTTTGCTGTAATGAGCCGTCTAAACCGGTCTAACATAGGTCTGGGAAACGGTCCCGGTCCGGTGCACATCCGATCACCATATAAAAACCCTAATTTCAAGGGTTTTTCAGTTTTGCGATTGCCTCTTCTTTGTGCTACGAAGTGGAAGAAGTCACGAGTTCAATTGAAATCGAAGCAATCGTTCAAATCCGTGACAAACAGATACTGTAAGTCAACCTCGGTTCATATCATTCCTCAACTAAATTCTCTCTATATACACACACACATATATTGCAATAATGTCGTAATGTTTTACCTCAGCACACTGTTGCTGTTCTCCGAGCTGTATTTGTTCGATAGGAGCTGATGATAGGAATTGAAAATGTTGGTAGATTGATTCTATACTGTAGAATGAGCCATGCATCACTTTGATTTTGAATCATTATCCTTTTCATTTATTTTGTATTTATAGATAATGCATGCGGTGAATTCACTGTTGAAGCTGGTGTATGGAAGGATTTTCATGACTGGAAAATCAAAATCAAAGTTTTCAAACACAACCTATGAACCAACAATTTTAAAAAAGATCTCACAAAACAACTTTGCTATGGCACAACAATCAATTGCTTCTGCAAAATCAACTCAAACCTAAAGCCCAACTTCAAATCCTTGCAGTAGCCAATAAAAACCTATAACAAGTTCGCCCGGATCCCCATAAAAGAACCAATCAAGTTTACCTTTCACAATCTATATAAAACTAAATTACTAAAATTACAAACATTGAAACCATGAATCCTCATAAAACTATTCCTTACTTCTGCATGATGAATCCGAGCCGCAAAGATAACATTCTCAAACCTAATAACAAATTTCCACAAATCCCATCAAAGACACGACCCCAAAATCATTAATCCCCACTAACACGAAACGCTAACCTTGCAAAGATATTCAATGCAAGGAGGTAGAAATAGAAGATTAAAATTGTAAAACTATTTTCATTGAATCAAACCCTAACCCTTGTTACATCAAACCTAAAGCCATAGTCCACCATAATTGATTGTAGGATAACTTTGTTTTTTTTTTGTTCAAGGTTCCGTCCTACATCAATTTTTGGTATTAGAATGAAAGTCCATGTTTGAAATTGCATGAAGTTAGGCAGCGACAAGATTTTCAAAGTTAAAGGTTCCAAAAGCAATGCCAGTAAACCCAAAACAATCTCAGCTTGGTTAGAAAAAACTTCCACTACACATATGTTGTAACTAGAAGTGATTGCTAAACTTATTGGTTGGTTTGATGAGGTAATAAGACTCTTGAAGAAAAGTCAAGAAAAAGTAGAACTTGATCAAGAGGGATGTATCCATTATGGTGTAAACAAGGAAAGGCCAAGAGATTTGAGAACATCTAATGATACCACAAGAAATGCATGCTTTGAAGTTGGCGATTTTTATGGTAATCAAATGAATTTCCTTGAATGGCTCATGTATATGGAGAATTATTTCGGAAATTGTGATGGTTTGTTTGGCGAACCTCAAACTAAAAGGGGCAATATGTTTGTGGTGATATAAGATTGAGGATCACCTTCATACGGTTGGGCTGGGTTGGCCTAACCACCTATAAAAAGGGGTATGGGTGAAGTTAATGATGCAAAAGCGTTTTCTTCCCAACAAAGTCAGTTTAGCACCTCATATCATTGTTATCAAAACTGAACCGAATAATGAACAGGTGAATGGGTGGGTTCACGGTTTACTGGTTCAACCGGCTTTATAATTAATATATTTTAAAAATATATTATATTAAGTAATTACTGTGTTACTTAAAAATATTTTAAACTTCGTATAAAAATTATCACACCAAACTGACTAAAGTATTGGCCAAGTGGTAAGGAAGTTACTTTCCACACAATAGAAGTGTGTTCGACTCTCCAAGCCTTCCATTTTTCCGTTACATGGCTTCATAGTTGTCAACAAAGCACTGCACTATCACTTGTAATAAATGCACTGCACACTGCACACTGCACTGATCACATAGCTTCGTGATAAATGCACAACATTGATCACCACATAGTGTGTAATAAATGCACTGCATCTATACATTATGCAGCTTAGAGCCGGTTCATCCACGGTTTGTTCTGTTTATAAATTTAGCCGGTTTAGATCAATTCACACCGGTTTAATACCATAAACGATCCAAATAAAAAACCAAGCCCGCCAGAGGACCAGTTCCTAGTTGAACTGGCCTGTCCAATTCTGATAACCATGCCACATATCCATGTGCCACATAGTGGGTCCATTACACTTGCAGTCCTGTCTTCCCATAGTGGGCCCCCTTGTATCGCTTCTCTCAAAGGAAGGACAAGAGGGGTTAAAATTTAAAATGATTAAATAATGGCTAAAGGACAACAAAAATTGAATAGAAACGACCTGGGTTTGATTCCTAGCGACAGAAGTCACAGAACAGAGTAGTCGTTTTCACTTATAAAAAAAAAGTAGAAGAAAGAAAGAAAAAGCAAGGTGTTTAGCACATGATGCATATAGGAGAGGAGGAGAGAGTGAAACTGCAGTGGACTTGGGCTCGGCACGCACACCCAATAATATAAGGGAAAGAAGCCAAAGGGCACCCCTCTCATTTATTTAATATACAAAATAGATGGTAAGCCAGCCCAAGCAAATGTTCTGACTTGGACTAAAATTAGGAACTTGATAAAATTGGAACAATAGATTGATTTAAAGATAAGATATTTTCGAACATGGAAGATTTCTGACTATTCAATAGGATGTTATTGAATCATAAGAGGAATAATAATTAACAAACCCCATATCATTTAACAAGCCCCATAACCAAATGTCTATTAAACTCAATATCAAAGTAATCAAACGCACCTAATTTTTTAATGACTAAAATATACTTGATATGCAAAAACTAATGACTGAAGAAACTATCATGAAAACATTCCATACGAACAAAAAGCCCTGTTGGTTGGTGTGTGGGGCCCAAAGCCTTAGTTTTTTTTTTTTGGCTTACTAAGAGGACGTGTCTTCTCTAATCAAGCAATTACCATTGCATTGGGTACCTTTTAAACTTTCGCTGTTAATGCCTTAGCTATGTTGCACAAAGAAGAAACATATCTTGAGCGTTTATATTTTGCTACTAAAATAGCCTTGCGTAAAATTTATGTGCTTCAATTGCGAATGTTTCATTTTAAGAACTGGGATTCCTTGTAAGTAGAAGTTAAACTGTCAAATTATTCATATTTTTAGATTAATTGTGATGAATCTCACTATTTTGACATTTTTTTTGCGAATAACAATTTGTGAAGGTTTGCCATAATTTCCATAGACATGTCAGTTCAATTGACTCCTTCCAAGAGACCATATGATCGGAGTCACACAGAGCCAAATGGTAAAGGGAAGTGGCAAAAGTCAGCGGGTTTTTCTTCACAGAATGTACTGTCAAAACTCTCTACTGGCACCACAGTTTTTCGTGTACTCTGCCCTGCTTCCAAAATTGGTAGTGTTATTGGAAAAGGTGGCAGTATCATATCACAAATACGTCTGGAAAGTGGTGCAAAGGTCAGAGTTGAGGAAACTGTCCCTGGATGTGATGAGAGAGTAATTGTTATTGTAGGTTCTGATAAAGATAATGAAGTTGGTAGCGAACAGAACAAGGAGAGTGGTGAAGAAACTAACAAAACTGAAGGGGGTGATGATGCAAACGAACATGGTGAGGATGATGAAGATAAGCAATCTGTTCCCGTGGAAGATTCAAAATCTGAAAAGGAAACTTCATCTGTTCAGAAGGCTTTGCTGCTTGTTTTTGAAAGAATGGTTGAAGGAGAATCAGAGACAGATGGAGGGGATGAAGAGAGTAATAAGTCTTCCACATTTGTTGTAAGGTTACTTGTACTTTCCAGTCAAGTCGGCTGCCTTATGGGAAAGGGTGGCAGTGTAATCAAGCAAATGTCATCTGAGAGTGGGACACAGATTCGAATTCTTCCTAGGGACAAACTACCACCTTATGCATCTTCTTCTGATGAACTTGTTCAGGTAATTTTGGTTTCATTCCCAACCTCAAATATTTACCATTTTATGCAAGGATTATTAGATATCTGTAATGGGATTATACTATTATTAATGCTGTCCAATTTTTCTGTTGCTTTGATATCAAATGCAATTAAAACGTTTGTTAAAATGACTTTGTGATGAAGCTTGGGTTACCCAGGCATTTGTGCTACAAGTAGGCCCTTGAAGTCATTGTGATTGCTGAGAAAGAAAACCTAATGTTTTCCAATATTAGACTTGGATGATATATATATATATATATATATCTATATTATGGCTCTAGATGCAGCTGGGGAGCGCATGTACATGGAGGGATGTTGGGAGGGACTGTCTCTTTAATTTTGCAATAAATCCCTAAAATCATGAATGCAAAAACATGACAAAAACTAAGAGTGTTTTGTTTGAGAAATGGTAATTCTATGCTTTACTAATTTGCTTATTTATTATAAAATTATCCACCAAGTTGGGGCTGATTGAGAATAAATATAAAAAGCCAATTACTTGGGCCTTTTGCACCAAATTGAGACTTACTAGCTTGATTTGACTAATTTTTAACTTTGTCTCATCTCATATTTGCCTTGGTGTTTAAGTCTTAATAATTACTAGTCACCTAGAGGGGCACTTAGGTGTACAACCTATGAAGCACGGACACTATTTTGGTTAACGTGTCCATGTCGGATACCTAATGGACACCAACACTTTCGGATACTTCCTGGATACGTGTCTGGACATTTGAATCATGAATGTTGATGATTAAATGAAGAAGTTCTTTATTTTTTATTTAATGACTTTGTTATTTTAATATCTTAATAATATTTTTAAAAATTTGCGTGTTTTTATGTTAATTTTAATTGAAATAACATTAGTTTTTTATTATATGATTATATAAAAATATAAAAAAATTATATATATTCAACGTGTCCCTAACGTGTCCGTGTCTGTATCCTACTTTTTTGAGAAATAACATGTCTGCGTGTCCGTGTCGTATTCGTGTCCCGTGTCCGTATCTGTGCTTCTTAGTGTACAACTATATGGTATTGGCCAGTAATGCCGTCTTGGTTAGTTGTAATATTATCGTATATGGCTTACCAAAAAAAAATTATTGCATAAGAGATTTTGTTTGGTGGACATATTGATATTAACAATTCTGATGCATAAAGTTTTATGGCCATTATAATCTATAATTATTGCAGATTTCCGGGGGAGTGGATGCTATTAGGAAAGCTCTTCAATCTGTTTCTCAACAGCTTCTAGAGAATCCACCTCGTGATCATGACTCTTTTGCTGCCAATCCTAGTGGCCCATCATCTCATTCATTTGGCAATCCTCTTCCTAGGCCAGAAGCGTACCCACCATCAAACTATCCTTTCCCTCAAGGAGCGCCTTATGCTTCCGGCCCTCGTGATCGTGGTGATTATCATTCAACTGCCTCTCCACTGATTCCTAAACTTCATCAAAGTGGTATTCCTGGCCGTATGAACCCTTCTCCAGATATCCTAACCTTCCGATTATTGTGCCCTGATGAGAAGGCGGGAGGTGTAATTGGAAAGGGAGGAAATATAATCAGGACACTTCAGCACGAGACTGGCTGTGAGATCAAAGTTTTGGAAGGGGTACCTGATTCAGAGGACCGCATTATTGTCATATCTGGTCCAGTGGTATGCTTTGACTTTGCTTAGATTGGTTTCATATTCTGTGTTCTCTTGCTCAGCTAATTTCAGTTATTGATAAAAGCCAGAAATTGACAATGCTGACGTTATAGTTAAACTAATGCAGCACCCAGATAATAGGATATCTGCCCCACAGGATGCAGTTCTTCGTGTACAGTCCAGGATAGTTAGGGCTACACCTGATAGCAAGGAGAAAACCGTGATAGCTAGACTTATTGTCTCCTCTAATCAAATTGGTTGCCTCCTCGGCAAGGGTGGTGCTATTATAGCCGAAATGAGGAAGTCATCGGGGGCTTATATTCGCATATTGGGGAAGGATCAAATTCCAAAGTGTGCTTCAGAAAATGAAGAAGTAATTCAGGTGTGATTGCATGAGTATTTCTTTTACTGTGCTGCTTTGTAGGCATGACAAGGTTTAATTGGATTACCTAGTTACGATTATTACAATGTTTGTAGGTTCACAATACATTGTATTTTGAAATTCTTTACTTACCAGGATCTTGTAATATACACTATATTTATACTTGTGTATGTATGGTATTTTCTTATTTCTAGCGATGCTTGACCTTTATTCCTTGCACTGCTTCACTTGTTAATTACTAGGAGTATTTCTGACAGATAAATGGAGAATTTGAAGCAGTTCAAGAGGCTCTTATGCAGATAACCACTAGGTTGCGGCATCATTTCTTCCGTGATGTATTTCCTTCTATCAACCGTCCTGATCCTGCCTTTCCAGATCAAGGACCTCCATTTCCTTCCTTTGTGGGGAGGAGAGAACTTTCACCTCCAGGAGCGTATTCCAATTTAGGCCCATCATTTCACAAGTTTGATGCTGTTGGTGGCCTGCCTCCATATGGTGGTTTTCATCCACATGATGATCGCCCTTCTCTTATGCACAATATTCACAGACCAGGCATGCTCCCTCAAATTTCCGAAAGAAATCCATCTTCAGCACTATGGGGTCCTCAGGTATAAATGAATTATTATGTTACTTTGTGGAGCTAATGTTTGCTTTACAGGTTCTTCCTATTAATCAATATGAGCAGCACCTGAGTGTTACCATGTGGTTGTTTTAATAAGTTATGCCCATCACTGCCCTGGATTAATGCTTCCCAAACTGGCTTTCAGGGACTAATTGAAGGTGGTAACCCAATAGGCTTGCCAGACTATGCAGGAGCTCCCCAAAGAAGAATTGGTGGATTTGGAGGGTTTGTAAACTGCAGAATCTAATCAATTTTTTGGTTAATTAATGTTTCTCAATAACAAATCATTTGCTGAAGGGATTACTGTGGTTTCCAATTATATATAATAATATAACAACTCAACTCAAGTACTCAACTCAATTATATAACATATCAATATTTGTGCAGTGGAAGTCATCCTGCTATTATCACAAACACCACCGTGGAAGTCGTCGTTCCTCGCTCTGTTGTTCCTGCAATATATGGAGAGGATGGTGGATGTCTGAAACAAATTCGTGAGGTATATTTGTTTGTCCTGACAATGATCATTTGATTTTTTGTTTGTTTGTTGTGGAAACTGATTATTTTTTGGGGAATATTCCATTTACCTCCCCTGCAGTTTGGCCATATTACAACGGGACCTGCCTTGTTTAGAAAATACGCAGGAACCTCCCTTGCCATTAGCTGGTGTTAAAGAAATTTAACGGTAAAAGGATAAGACTGTAAATTTACCTGATTAACAAATAAAAAAATAAATAGACAAGACTTTTTTCAAGAACCCACTTTTTCAGCTTTATCAGAACCACTGTTGAAACCACTTTTGAAAAATGACAGAGAAACTCAAAGTAGATGAGCTCCGAACAGAGCTTGCCAAGCACGACTCAATACCACCGGCACAGAGCTCACACTGGTCGCACGAAGAAGCCTATGCGACCAACCACCGCAATCACCATTCACCAAGCGGCATTGGCTCCACTGTACCACTGCCACCTATCTCGTTCTTCATCACACGCTTTGTCATCCAAATCAGCTCCACCACGGTCACCGCAGTCCCGAAGCCACTGGCCCTCCATCATCACCGGTGGCTGCCGAAACCCTATGCACCATCACCTTCACGCCACACAACGATGGCTGGAACCTCCAGCCCCTTTCATCTCTCTCTCCACATCCTGTGCAAACCATCTAGCGGCTCCACCACCGTTCAGCACCACAGGACACTCGACTGCCACCCACATCACCACTCCCTCTCTCCTTTTTTTAGAGAGAGTTATATAAAATATAAATACAATGATACCAAACACATGAATCATACCCAAACAAATCAAAAAATCCACATTTGCATCCCCATTAATAATAATTAATAAATTTAAAATTGAAGAAAAGAAATCTCAGACCAAGTCCTTTCTCTTTCCTCTCATTTATGGCTGAAGAGATCTGTGAATCAAGAGAGAAAGGAGAAATCGCGCACTAATGGCGGTTGGGACAAATGACTGTGGCGTCAGAGAGAGAGAGAGAGAGACTGAATGCGTTGTGGGGGGATTATTTGGGTTTTGGGTTTAGTTGAGATTTAAATTCTTATTATTTGATTAAATGCTTTATCTTGTATTAAGCTTTTTTTTATAAAAAAAGCTTCACTGAAATTATTCAGGTTTAGTTTGGGATAAGTTTTAATCAAAGTGAAGAAGCTGCAAGCAAAGAGATCACTTGGTAATTGATATTCATATGATCTTTGCACCATGCGCTGAAAAATAATGACTTGTTTTTGAGGACAAATTAGTATTTTAACTACCTAATAAAAGGGTCAAAAATGCATTTTCACAAAATTTTCCTACTCTTTAAGGGTGTCAAGGACATTTGTTTACTGAAGCATGTCATACGTCAAATAATTTAAGATTCCGTTTGTTAAGACTAATGGCAAGGGATGTCCCTACCTATTTTTGAAACAAGGCGGGTCCCATTCTAATATGACCAAACCTCATGGGAAGTAAGTGAAATTTACCCTATTTATTGCCAAATGTCACTCATGCATCAGGAAAGCAACACTTTCATTATGTATTCTAATGCATTTCTTTGTATTATAGATTCTAACTGTGAACCTTATGCATTTTTGTTTCCATAGACTAGTACACTAGATTTGCATGTTTGTTTCTTTCCTCTTTGATCTATCCATCAGTTGCTCTATTAGCTAGTTAAAACATTTTAGATTGTGGTCAAGTTATATTTTTTTTCTGAGAACTTCTCGAGTGTATTTGGAGAAGATTTTTATATTCTCCACATTTTTTTATGCATATGCTATTGATAACATTACTTGGAATTGCCTTCAATAAAAAGATTTACCGTCTAGAATTCTCAGTTGCATATTGTCATGTTTGTCAAGTGTTTCTTCAAATATCATGGCGAAGCACTGTTACCACAAAATCCAGAGGAGTTTCGTTTAGGGTGTATGGTGGTTTCAAGTGAACAAATGTCCCTTTTTGCTTATCATCAACAACATCTCTTAAGATGTAAGCATATCTAGTTTTGTTATTTGGAAAATAATTTCTTTCAGTTCTTAAAATTCCCAAGAAGATACATACCATGTAATCCACATTAATGATATATATTTTTTGTTAGGCTAAGAAGCACGGATACGGACACGGGAAACGGGACAGGGACAGGGACACGGACACGGACACGTACACGTACACGTAAACACGTTATTTCTCAAAAAAGTAGGACACAAACATGTTAGAGACACGTTGAATATATATAAATTTTTTATATTTTTATATGACTATATAATAAAAATCTAATGTTATTTTAATTAAAATTGACATAAAAACACACAAATTTAAAAAATATTATTAAGATATTAAAATAACAAAGTCATTAAATAAAAAATAAAAAACTTCTTCATTTTATCATCAACCTTCATGATTCAAGTATTCGGACACGTGTCCAAGAGTGTCGGTGTTCGACATGGACACGTGAGCCAAAACAGAGTGTCTGTGCTTCATAGTTGTTAGGTTATACACACACCCATGTCCCAACTGGGACTTGAACCCCGCACTTCTCTATTTGAAAGTTGCAGGAGATACCACTCAAGCTAACAGCTGGTGGTAATCCACATTAATGATTACTTATTTCTAATACTTGAAAAAACATATTTATTCGTCTCAAATGTATTGGACGGTAGTTCTTTACCCTTCATCCTATGTTGCTATTTCGTTGCTCTTCAAAATGGTGATTTCGGTTGTGTTGTTGTTGGATAGACAAGTCAATGAATGTTAAATTCCTTTGTGATTTAACAAAGATATCTGCAATTTGTCTATCTTTGATTAGAACCCGCATGGAAACCCTATATATTAACATTTTATTCATAAAAAAGTTATTGGCTTTAGAATTTCTGTCGCATTGTTTCATCAAACTGCAACAGTTTTTCTTCACATACTTCTCTTTGACATTGGGCCTTAAATTGGAAGTGTTAAGAGTGTTGTATATTATTAGTTAGTTTAATTAAGAATAGTTTAGTCTTTTGTTCTCTTGCTTAACCTTACTATAAAAGGTTCATTATTGTTTTCTATTTTATTGATTGAATGTATGAGAGATGATTACGGAAATAACAATCCTTCTTCTTTCTCTTCTATTTCACCGTGAGACCTAAGCTTTCATGGTATCAGAGCCTCAATCAAATATAGAATTATAGCAAAAATACTGAGGAGAACACAAAGGAGCTCGACAACTATTGCTCGACTACTGGTGTGTCCGTATGTTGACGTTAGCATGGTGTCATCGGATTATGGCTATAGTCATATGGTTTTGATCGATTCTGCAAGGGTAGCACATTGGTGATTTTTTTTTTTTTGGAATTTTTTGGCATCATCTAATAAGGTTTTTCATTTTCTGAATATTTTTTTTTTGAAAAAAAGGGTTTGATTTTGTGATATGTTGATTTGGCCATTTTTCAATGGATTTGTTACTTCCAATCGGTCCCACATGGTGCAATTTGGCGAAGAGAAGGTTCGATCTTGCAACTCTTAATCGTTTTGATTGATTTTACTTGGGATTTTTTGAAGAAAGGAATATGGGTGTGAGTTTGGGGTGCGACTGTCATGCAACTCAACTCCATTCTTGGTGTTTGACTTTTATTCAGTCTTAAATTGTTGTTTTGAGGCTATTTGTTGATATTGAAGGTTGATTCCTATTTGGGTTTGTAGTACGTTGTTCTTTGTTGGCTATTGTGGAGTGTCTACAGTTCTTTCTCTATTTTTCTTTTGCTCTTTAATTAAATATGGCAAGTAGTAATTCTGATTTGCTTGAAGTTATTAATGTGAAATTAATGAGGAATAATTATGCTTAGGCATATGTCATGAAGATTTTTTTTGCTAGGAAAGAACATGTGGGGCAATATTGGGGGTAATAAAGGTCCCAACTAATACTAAGGCTGAAAACTATGATCACTTGTTGTATAATTAGGAAGTAAATAATGCAAAATTATTATTTGGATAAATAATTCAGTTGATCAGTCCATTGAGATTCATTTAGCCAAGTTTGACACAACAAAAGAAATTTGGAAGTATTCATCTAGATTGTTTGTGCAATCCAACTTTGCTAAGAGGTATTAGCCTGAGTATGACATTCGGGCTACTTGACAGGATGATAAAAGCATACAAGAGTTATACTCAATTATGATTGGGTTCTGGGATCAGCTGACCCTAATTGAGCCTGTAAGTTTAAGCTCTCACGAGTTGCATTGTACATATCGGCCTATTCTTCATCTCAGTCTACTTCCCTCAGTGGATTCGATGGTTAATGAACTTCTAGTTGAGGAGATGCGTTTTAAGACTCTTCCAGGAAAAGGTATTCTTCCTCTACTTACACATGCGGTATTTGTTGCTCCTCCCACTCCACAGATTAGTACTCAACATCGGCTAAGAGTTTGTGTTGGGGGCTGATTGGTGTAGTTTCTGTTGTGAGAAGGGTTACTAGAAGACTTGGTGCCCTAAGCTAGTGAATAAGGATAAGGGAGTACGTGCACCACAACTACAGTCCTTTAGAGGCAGGGATTGTCACACTACTGCAGTTGCACTCCTAATGGACGAGTCTTCTACATTAGCTCATTCTCTATCTTTGATCGATGAGCAATTGCAAAAGCTTCTCTCTACCCATTAGTCTAATGCTCTTTCCATCTCTCCATCTATCGGTTCAATCTCTTTAGGACCTTTAGTCATATCTCGGACCACTTGGATTTTTGATTCAGGTGCTACTTATCATATGACTAATGATCCCTCTTTACTTGTATCTACTATTTTTCCGCCTTCTGTTTCCATTCTAGCTGCCAATGACACTTCTATGTCTTTGGCCGACATTGGGTCTATAGTTTCTCCCCATTTATCTCTTCCCTATGTTTATGATATTCCTAAACTTACTCTAAATTTAATCTTCGCTATTTAGTTGTTTGATTTTGGTTATCTAGTTCATTTTTCTTCTTATGGTTGTATTGTACAGGATCTTTAGTCCAAGAAGTTGATTGGGACAAGTCGTAGAGATAGAGGATTGTATGTGTTGGAAGAATTGCATGTTCCTATTGTTTCTGCTTCTTCAATTGATTTAGCTTCATTTTGACCGAGTCCAAAGTTGTCTAGTTTTTATTTATGGCATTCTCATCTTGATCATATTTCTAGTAGTCGATTACAGTTTTTAGTTTCCTTTGGTAGATTAGGTACTTTGGATTGTCATCATATTTCAGATTGTAATGGATTTAAACTGGCAAAATTTATTGCCTTACCTTTTAATAAAAGTCTCATTGTTTCTCTTGCTCCATTTGATATTGTTCCCTCTGATGTATGGCAACCTGCTCTTATTCCTACTAAAGAGGGGTCCAAATATTATGTTTCTTTTATTGATGATTACTCTCATTATTGTTGGAATTATCTTATGGAGAGTCGCTCAGATTTTCTTTCTATATTTTCTTATTTTTGTATTATGATACATACTTAGTATTCTTTTGTTATTAAATATTTTCGATGTGATTTAGGAGGAGAATATTCTTCTACTCCTTTCCACAACTTGTTGAAATCTGCTGGTACTATTCATCAATCTACGTGTGTAGATACTCCTGACTAGAACAATGTAGCTGAGTGCAAGCATAGGCACATCATAGAGGTAGCTCACTCATTTTGTTATATAGTAGTGTTCCTAGTCCTTTTATGGGAGAAGATGTCCTTATTGTGGTTCATTTGATCAATCGCATGCCTTCTATCCTTATCTCTAAACTATCTTCTTATGAGAGATTGTGTGGTGAACCTCTTGATTATATCTCCTTAAGCGTGTTCAGATGTACATATTTTGTTCTTCTTCGTAAAGCTATTCGTACTAAACTTTTTATTTGTTGAATGATGTGTGTATTTCTTGGTTATGGTGAGGGAAAAAAAGGGTATCGTTGCTACAATCCTGTTGTTAATAAACTTTGTCACTCGTCATGTAGTTTTTATGGAACATATTCCTTTTTTTTTTTTTTTTTTTTCTGTTCCCTTTAGTTCTCACACTTTGCACAAATTAGATTTAATTAATCTTGATCCATTACATAGTTATGTTCCTTCTGATTCTTATGTTTAAGATATTGTTATTTCTTATGTCTCTGGTTCAAATACAATTACAGTTCAATGTTCGTTATTATCCTTCTGATGGCATTCCGTTGTCTGACCTTACCTTATATCGCACTATTGTTGGAAGTTTGGTTTATCTTATTGTCAAACGTCTCGATTTTGGTTATGTTGATCATGTTGTCAGTCAATTTGTTTCTTCCCCTACTACAGTTCACTGGGCTACTATTCTACGCATTCTCCGCTAGCTGAACTATACATTGCATCAAAGTCTACTGTTTTCTTCATCATCTTTGTTGGAACTTCAAGTTTATTTTGACTTTGACTGGGTCGGGGACTCTGTAGATCAAAAGTAATAGTATTTCTGGTTTCTGTGTTTTTCTAGGTGATTCTCTTATTTTTTGGAAGAGTAAAAAGTAGACTGTTGTCGTTTATTCTTCTGTTGAGGCTGAATATCGTACCATAGCTACCACTATGGTCGAGATAGTGTGATTGCGATGGTTGCTCATTGATTTGACATTTCTTTGTTTGTATCTGCACCTATGTATTATGATAACAAGAGTGTCATTCAAATTACGCATAACTTTGTCTTTCATGAGCGTACTAAACGTATTGAGATTGATTGTTATTTTGTATGCCATCATCTTCAGTTTGGCACTCCTCTTCCGTTTAATCCTTCTACTTTGCAATTAGCTAACTTCTTTACGAAGTCTCACACTATTATACGCTTTTGCTTCTTGCTTGATAAACTCTTGATACTTTTAGCTGTTGCATCATGAGTTTTTTTTTTTTTTTGGGGGGGGGCGGGTTAGAGTATTGTATATTATTAGTTAGTTTAATTAAGGGTAGTTACAGTCTTTTGTTCTCTTGCTTTACCTTACTATAAAGGGTTCATTATTGTTTTCTATATTACTAATTGAATGTATGAGAGATGATTACAGAAATAACAATCCTGCATCTTTCTCTTATATTTCACTGTTAGACCAAGTTTTCATGAAGCACCCTGCTGTCTTGTTGCATTTGGGCCAACTTGGCTGCCTGAAAATCCATGTTCTATTTTTGGATTTACATGGTTGGGGAATTCTTAATGGTAGATTAGTGGAGATCTAAGAAGCACGGATACGGACACGGGACACGAATACGACACGACACGGACACGCAGACACGTTATTTCTCAAAAAAGTAGGACACGGACACGTTGAATATATATAAATTTTTTATATGACCATATAATAAAAACCTAATGTTATTTCAATCAAACTTTGCATAAAAATATACAAATTTAAAAAATATTATTAAGATATTAAAATAACAAAGCCATTAAATAAAAATTAAAGAACTTCTTCATTTAATTATCAACATCCATGATTCAAGTGTCCGGATACATGTCCGGGAAGTGTCCGAGAGTGTCGGTGTTCGACACGTGTCCGACACGGACACGTGAGTCAAAATAGAGTGTCCGTGCTTCTTAGGTGGAGATTGGTATTTTCTTTGTTAACATGAATTTAAATTTACATAGGTTGTGACTTGGGCTTGGTAGATAAAATAATGGTAGGTAGGGGGGAAAGGTAAACATAAGAGATAATTTTCAAAAAAATATTTTAGGATGGGGTGCCTTGTAGGTTTTTGGAGTACACTACCTCATATTACCACGGCACCGTGCCAGACTACTGCAAATTTTTGCATGCCTGTTATTTGTCTGGTGGTGTAGGCCTATGGGGTAGCAAATGCCATCACTTTGTAAGCCAATGCTGCTGTTAAGAATTAAACTCATTTTTGAGGATTTCTCCATGCACGGTTTGTTCTTGAAGTACTTGTAGGTTTTTGGAGTACACCACCTCATATTACTGTGGCACTGTGCCAGACTACTGCAAATTTTTGCATGCCTGTTATCTGGTGGTATGGGACTGTGGGGTAGCAAATGCCATCACTTTGTAATCCAATGCCGCTGTTAAGAATTAAACTCATTTTTGAGGAATTTTCCATGCATGGTTTGTTCTTGAAGTACTTTTGTCCTTCAACATTTGTTCTATTTATGATTTTTGCCCTTAGTTCCTCATGAATTGGCAATCCCATTTTTTCAAGGAATGAGATATTTGCGTCTTTAGTTTTATGCTTTTTCTCCCCCCCTCTCCCCTCCTAACACTTATTTTCATCGACAATTTTCCAACCTACTAGTACCACAGGCTTTTTCTCCTTTTTTTTTTTTGGGGGGGGGGGGGGGGGGGGGTGTGCGCTACAAGAAGTCCTTGTCAGGCTATTTTCAATTCAATATTTCTGGTTGTATTGGGGAACCACCTCAATTATGGAATGGTATTGTTACATTTGTAACTTCTAAGAATTTTCTTTAATTTTTTGGGACATTGTACATGCTTTGTTATATTTCTACCTCCCAGTATTGACATGACTGACACTTTCAGATCTCCGATGCAAAAGTTACCATAAATGATCCCAAACCCGGGGCAACAGAAACTATGATTATAATATCTGGGACACCAGAGCAGACCCATGCTGCCCAGAGTCTTATTCAAGCATTTGTAATTAGTGAAACAGAAGCGACTTGATATTTGTTATTGAGGTAATCTTCATAGCTTCTTGTTTTATTTTGCTGTTAGGAGAGATTAATTTAATGTAAAACATGTAATTTTGTGCTGTTTGACCTTGCTACCTTGGTTGAAGAACGTGATAATCAGAGATTACAGGACTTCTTATTTTGCAGGTTGGCGAGTGCGGGGGAAAATTGTATGAACTTGGGGGACAGGCTCTGGAAGTTTGAAGAGTAATCTGACTATTTAGGGAAGACGTACCTGTTTAGTATTATTTAAAACTGTTTCTTTTGCAATCAAATTGTACTATTGGTAGTCATGAAGTGTTGAAGGGTAAAAATATAAAAGAATGCTTTTGACCTGTATATTTTGATTGGATGAAGAACTTTAAAAGGGTGAAGGGAAATTGCATTTTCACATGCTCACTTGTTCACCTTTGTACGCATGCCCATAGATGGGTGTGTTGTTTTCCAAAAAAACATAAGATGGCCTCACTGTCTTTGTTTTTCTTTTAGCTCACCTATTTCTAGAGTTTCCGAAGAAAGCCTCATTACTTTCTTTTGAGCTAAATTTATTTCTTTTTACCCTCAGTGGCAGACCAAGGACGGAGATGAGTGCCTTGGCTGCACAAAGTCTCTACTTTGAATCCCGTTCAATGCAAAACCACCTCCAGGATTAAAGAAAAAGGCCCGGCTGACCAGGTTCTGTGGGTTGGGGTAGATGGCCAATCGCAACATCCATGGCCTTTGTTGGGGTGAAGCTTCAGATACCGTCACCCAAAGATAAAAAAAAAAAGGTTCTTTTAAGAGAGTCCCGACTTATTCGTGTTAGTTCATGCATGTTTTTTTTTCTCTCTTAATAAGCAATATAATGTAGGATGAAATCCATAAAGAGGATGGGGACTGCATGTTGATCCATTAGCTGGTACAAGTTTTAATTTTTTTGCAGGGAGGAGAGATGGGACATGATGAAGAATCTCAGACAGTTGGGAGATTCCATCCATGGAATCAGTGTTAAATTTTACAATTGTCATGCCCATACTAGTATTGACTTGGAAAAGTTTAAACTAGAAAGGGTGCTGACATGAGCCCCAGATAGTCCATAGCTTCAAGGGTCTGGGTGTGGCAAAATTTTATCAAATGAATGAATCTGTCCCAAATATTTAAAAAAGGTTCTCGAATTATATCTGAATATTTTTGGATTTTTTTCCCCAAAATTCTCAAATTATTTGGAATGATTATATAACGGGAATTCAAATTTTTGACATATGCTCAACTTAACAAAAGTTTTTTCTCAACTATTTAGATTGGTTACATAAATCTCATCTAATCTCGTCATTTCATTTTTTTCAGTTAGATCACATAGCACTGATAATTCTAAGGCTTTTGTGAAGTGCATTCTTTAAGAGCAATCTGTAGTGTTTGAAGCTATAGGCAAGAGGGAAGAGCCAGCCTTAGAAACCATGGACCATTGTAAATGAGTCAAATCAAAGTCCGGTTGATTTTCTTGTTACTTTTTGTAATTGATCTTAAATGAGCTTCTAATCGTGTTTAGTACAAGTCGAGTTTGAGTAACTTGACTTTTTTTATACAGTATCATACCATTTATTAGCTTATTGAGTCGAGTTAAATAAATTAACGAGTCCAAAAATATTTTCAAACTTAGTTTATTTATTTTATGAACCGATCTCAACGAGTCTCTAACTAAGCTGATCATGAGTCGAGTTCGAAACTGTAGCAAGTTGAGCTCATGTAACTTGTTTTTTTATACAGTATTATGTCACTTATTAGCTTATTGAGTTGAGCTTAAGTCAAACTCAAAACTGCAACATGTGTTGATTGTTTAATGTTAACGATCGATTTGATTAGAGAGAGAATATTTTCCAACTTAGAAAAACTTCTGATGGTACATCTTTCAACGATAACTTGGACACTCAATTTGGGATTAGTGGGGTTGGATGTAGTTAGATTAAACAAATACTTTTTATTGGGTCATTACCTAAACATGTTTGACAATTTTTTGGGCCGTTTAATTTTCTTTTTCTTTGCAAGCTTGGTGGAAATTTATCGGTATGTATTAAGGTCAATGATGTGATAATTGTTTTTAATCTTCTTTGAAGTTTAGATGTTGCTAGTGGCATGATTAAGTTTTAGATTTTCCACTTTCTCATGATGATTGAGGGCTGAATTCGACACAATCGTAAAGTTATTTCATTATGAATTGTAAGTCAACTTCTCTCATTACCAGAGTAAGTGCCGTAAAATTAATATTTTATTATAATTTGGAAGTGACTGTTTTTGGAGGGAGGGGGTTGTTTGCTTTAGCCAAACCATGATTTTGGTATACGAAGAAGTGTGAAATCAACTTTTAAGGTGCATGACTGCATTTTTAAAAAATCAAGTTTACGCTTTTCGATACATCGAAACCATGATTTGGAGAAACTAAAAAAACTAGTTTATAAAAATCAGTTTCAACTTTTTACAACTTTTATCCATGTATTCATTACTTACACATTACATAATAAATACAATATAAAAAGTAAAAAAAGAAAATTAACAATGAATGATAATCACTTCTACAAAAATTTTACTATACACAAATAATAAATTGGTTATATTCTTCATAATCCATTCTCTAATAATTAATTCTTTAAAAATTATTTTTCAAATTTGAAACTCTCCTAAAAAGATTTGGAAGTCATGAGTTTGAGTCATGATAATAGACTATCAGTCTCTTGTAAGAATGGCAACAAAGCCCCTTTCCCAACTCATATCCCGTTTTTATTTTTCGCCCCATCTCGAACCTTGAACTTTTTTTTTTTCAAAATAAGTTAAAACTTTTATTTTTTAATAAGTAAATTAAAACTTTATTAAAAAAATAACCACTACAAAAAAATAGTTTGAGTATAATATGAGAAATCTTAAAACTAATTTTATGAAGTATGATTTTTTGGTAAATGTAGTATACATTAGGAATAAGATTTTCTTTTTAAATATATAAATTGGGCGGGGCATCCATCCCCCGACTCTGTCCTAAACCTAAACAGGTTTTCAAAATCTCACCCTCGATTTCGTCTCGACCTTATTTATGATTCATGCTCACCCTATTAAAGACGAATTCATGACAAGACGGGTTATTTTACCATCCCTAATCTCTGAGCTAGTACCTTCTCATGATGATTTTCACTTTCCAATTCTTTGATGTCATAACATTCCTAAAAGATGAATCAAGCCATGCTTTCACCTTCTAAGACCATTTTACCATATTTCAGAGTTCACTAGATGCCTTTTATCAAGCTATTTGTTCACTTTCCTTCATGTTATCACATATCAGAGCCCAATTTCCAAGCATAATGGTTGTTACATATCTCTTCATGATAGTTGGGAAGTCAAAAGATTTCACAAGTGTGCTATAGCAACAACATATAGACTTCATATAAATTTTATTCTTATTGAAAGTATTATACATGTTACTCAACAAAAAAGGATTAATTATATTTTAATACCCTATATTTTTATAGGGTTTTCAAATACATTCTTACAACTTTAATTGAAACAATTAAGTTTTTTGATTTACAAATGTATTTTAATTCAATCCAATTGCAAACAAACGCCTATCCGTCCGAAATTGTTACAGAAACTATTTCAATTCATTTCTGTACACCTAAATTTGGGATTTGAATGTCTATGAAATCTCGAGCATTAGATATGTTGACATTTTTTCGAACGGACATTTGCAATTGGATTGAATTAAAGCACATCTATAAATTTGAGGACTTAATTGTTTCGATAGAAACTAGAAGACCTTGTTTGAAATCTATTATGAAATTAAAGGGTACAAAAATATAATATATAGAGTTATTGCTGAGTTTTGAAGGGCTTGTATGTCTTGAGATCTTGTGCCAGTCCCTGAATTGATCCAGCAGCAGCAACAATGGACACAACCAGGCAAGCCCAGCTCAGTATTTTCAGCCATATCCATGTGAACGAAAACTTTGGTATTTTTGACTGAGCAATGTGCATTTCTATGGGGAAATACACAGTCAATGGATAGAATGAAGCTGCTCCAATCAAACCCAAGAAAGCATTGAAGAATGGCAATATCATGGCGATCACCGCCGTCACGATCACGTACACCGTTCGCCACACTAGCCGGAAGAAGTTGATGTAGTAAACTCCGAAAAATGGGATGTCTACAGCGTGCTCAGTTGTTATGAATTTGGTTTCCGGCCAGCGGTTGTGGCAGCGAGCCTCTACAAACCCGAATATGGGTTGGCAGAAAACCTGTGCATTACAATTGTTTTAAAAATAAAAATATCTGATGATTACGTAAAATGATAATTTCACTGAATAATTTTGATTTTTACCTGATAAGCGCCAATGAGATGGATAGCAATGCAAACATTGGCGAAATCGATAAGCCAGAAAGGTTCATAGAAGCCAAACCCGGTGAGGAAATTTCCGGGTGCATCGTTTCCGAATGCGGCATAGCCAACGCAACCACATAGGACATAGAACAAGGTGGTGGTTGAAACCCCAGCAAGCGAAGCCTTTTTCATCACTTTGTTCTCTGGTGGATGTGGTTTCAGTGTGTCCTGAAAATACATCGGAGTTTAATTTTTAGGACCGTAAAATGAATCAATTTTTTCGAGTTTAGCTTTGATCCATTTTGTTAAAAACTCTTTTAAGATTAGGTTAAACATATTTTAAAACTCATTAATTATTAGAATTTGTTTAAAAATTTAAATAGAAAATCATAAAGTCTGCATTCCTCTATTGCGTGAGATGAAATCTAACGTCGCAAAGTATCTTTTAATTTTATGATCTAATGTGTATGGGCCATCTCATTTGCCACATAATCTAATAAAAAATAGTAGGTAGCTTAAACCGGTAAACGTAACAACATTCAAAATTAAATTAGTTAAACTTAATTTGTTTCTAGTTCGATTAAAAACTTGTTCAAAATCGGGTCAAAATATAAATAAATTCTTTAAACATAAATATTATTTAAAATTTGTTATAAACATTCTTTTTAATTTATTATTATTATTTTTTGTCTATAGTAAGAGTTCACAGGATTCTTTGGGTTGATGGAAAATCCAAACCAATAATCAGATACCTAACTACCCTATTAATTCATATTCTCCCTATTTATACCATAGATGGGCTTAAATTCCTTTTTTTTTTTTTCAATGTTAGGAACTCTCGGAACCCTTTAGACTAATAGGAGATCAGTCCAATAGTCAAACACTTAACTACCTTATTAACTCAAACCTTCTCTACTCATACTACAAATGAGATTTAAATTCCTTGTTCATGTCAATGACGGAGATTAAACTTTTGACTTTTTCATGCAATTAAACCTTAGACCTTTGATATGATCAAAATCATGTTACTCGATTACAAGACTACAAGATTTTATAAACATCTTTATACAAACATATTTTTGTGTTAATACTGTGTCGGTGACTATAATTGGTGGCCCCACACAAATCAATCAACCACCCTTTGGGAACAAATCAAACCCCTTCAATGAGGGGACAACTGTAAGACTGTGACAATCTAGTATTGACACCATGATCTCAGATAATGCTTGAAAAAAAAAGGCATTTTGGGAAAAAGAAGATAAGAAATAAAGGTGGGCTTTCACTTCTTTGTGAAAAGGCCAACACATTGGATGGCCCAAAATCTGAAGTTGTGTGGTCCATCATTTCAATGGTTCATAAGGAATCCATTTGAAACACATCCATGTACAGTAGTAAACCCCTATAAAGAAACATTAGACTTAAAAACAACCTTTATTTGGCTATAATCTAGAATCTGCCTATTATATGGTCCTGACGAGGTCTATGTAGGCCCATGGAACCACCCTAGTCTGGACCAATCACCTTTTTTTTATTCTTCTTTTAAATAGGTGATCTGGACCAATCACGTTTGTCCCTTCTGGCCTTAGTGGGTGTGCCCAATTTCAATAATGTCCAATGTATTTAATATACATGTATCTTGTTTAGCCCGTGACTTCTTGTTCCTTGTTATATGGGTTAGAAATTAGAATAATTGTCATCCTTGAAAATTTAAAATTTATTTTTTAAAAAAATTAATAAATAAAATCTTATTTGTATATGTAAACTCTTGTATAGTACAAGTTGAAATCATGACATTGAGAGACTCCAGAAAGGAGATAATAACATGTAATAGGATAATTATTTACTCATGCTATTATATTACGTTATTGTTATGTATCTCACTAAATTTTTTAAATTTGTTAAAAAGTTACTTTTCATAAATTATAAAAAAATTAAAATTTTATTAGATATTGTCACACCATATTAAATAAAAATATATTATAACGGTCTCATTAAATAATTTTTTTTATGCAGTGATAATATATAGTTTATCAAGCACATATTTCAACTTTCAAGCACGTATTATATTATTATACTAGAAGTTATTCAAGAAAACGATTAATCTATTTAATTGTTCGATGTAGTATAAATACTTTTCCTAATTTTCATTGTATAAGTAAGATAATATTTAAATTTGAAAAAAAGTTTATGTTTAGCTAGAATTAAGAGGAGTTCTTCTGTGATTTTATATACCGAATAATATTTTATATCTCACAACTTGTAACCCACGTATAATTCACTCATTTACTTATAAGTTAGGAGACATACAATATTATTTTTCTGTATTTCATAATACATTTTCTTTTTAATAATACTATATCATCTGTGCTATACATTTTCTACTAAAACAATAAATCATAATTCACATTCCATTATATCTATTATTAGAAAGAGATATAGTCTCATTAAATAATTTTCCTAGAATTATTACTCAGATAATGGCCCGTCTCCAAGGATGCATCATCCAACATGCTAAATACGTGTGTGTGTGTGTGTGTGTGTGTGTGTATATAAATATAAAAGGAGAGGATAAAGGTTTGCCTGTATCTCGATGAGGACGGTGGAATAAGCATAAGCAAAGGCGATGTCTCCAATGGCTTGGAAGGTTCTCCAAACCTTCTCTGATCCCGACACGTCCACCCCAACAGTCACGCCTGTTAGCGATGTCCTTACGTGTCCACCTCCTTCACATGTCATTTGGACCACCGTCCATTCATTAGATTCAAATTCAAATTCAAATCAACCAAAACCATTCAATTACGTATTTAATCTGAATTTCTCATGTGATAAATTTATATACCTGCAACTTTAGTTATGGAGAGTCCCAGACCTATTGAAGAGTAAGCAAAAGACATGACAGCTGCTAGAATAGAGAGCCATGAGAGCTTGTGAAAGTTTGGTATTTGGCTCAGAATGATTTGGATGGTGGCAAAGATGATCATGAAGGGATAATTTGATATTGAGCACTTCACATCATGGCCATGTTTGTGGAAACAATTTGACCTTTTAACGGCCCTGATTAATTCACACAAAAAATAGGTCATTATCACAATACTATACACTAGTCAATGGCTTGAGAAAGTAATTAAGATTCAAAGTTCAAAGTAGGTCTATTTGATTACTCACACCATACTGATAGATGCAGTTATTGTGTATCCAATTGTGACCCCTATGAGATTACCATACTGAGCCAGTCCACATAGCTGAACCTTCACACCTCCTGAGTAAAAGAAATGGCCAAAACCCATTAATAATTGAAGATTTCTCGGAAATTATTTGGTGGGAGGTCACATACTGCGTTATTTGATGTAGTGTGATTATTTTACTAACTATATATAGAATTTGTAAAAAAATCGCTACATCAACTAATAAGGTGGAGTGACTGTTTCACAAACTTCTCAAGATTTCAAGGCTAAACCATTACTGCTTTTCAGAAAATGAACTGAAAGACCCATATATGGAAGTGGGTGTTTCTTAATATGATGTGTTATTAATCAAAAGAAAGAACAACCCATTAATATTTGAAGATTTTTAGGCTAACACATGTCTGGTTTTCATGAATCGAAAGATCCAGATATGGAAGTGGGTTTTTCTTAATATGATGTGTTATATATAATCAAAAGAAAGAACACAACACAAACCTAAGTGAGCTCTCACAACATCCATGTAGGTGTAGTTTCTGTGGCCTGTGACAGGGTCTGGAGACCTGTAACAATCGGCAAGGAGGGTGGAAGTGAAGTATGTGATGCAAGAAAACGCCATGAGAACTGCTGGCCCAGCTACCCAACCTAACTGAGCTATCGCCCATGCCAGAGAAAGCACTCCAGACCCAATCACAGCAGTAATGATATGTGCACTTGCAGTTAACAAAGTTCCTTCAAACCAAAACCAAACCATCAGATAAATATAAATATAAATATATATATATATATATATATATATAGTACATGAATTTGTATATATGCAACATATATATAGTCTGAGACTGAGATATACCAGTTCGTTTGGCGCGACCGTCGTCATCGAAGTTCTTGCGAACATCGCCATTATCAAGTTTTTCTGAGCCTTGTTCTATGAACATGCTGTTCTTCTGAAACTCTCTAGCCATAAGGTTACAGAAAATGGTTAATGAAGAGATTTTAAAGTCTGAAAAGGAGGGAGACTGAGTGAAGAATGGTGGGCAAGTATTGAAGTCTGCAAAGAGAAGTGATGAGGCATATATAGGAAGCGAAGAACAAAAAGTAACTTCCAACAAAATTGTTTCCCAAGAATCTGAACTAGGAAGAATATAAAAATATTAGGATAATATTATAAGTTCGAGCTCGTAAGTTGAGCTCATATAAAATATGCTATTTTAATTATGGATAAATTATAATTATTCTAATTTTTTTTTTAGCTTTTTAATAATTAAAGTAATTTTTTTTAAAATTTTTAAAATTATATTGATCTTTTATATTTTATCTAACAAATTACGAATACTTATTTTAGTCAATTTTTTATAAATGACAAAATTATAATTATCATGTTTTTTTTGTTATATTTTTTTCAATTTTGACAAATGTTTTCTAACTTTTTTAAATTATTCTAATTTTTAATTTAAGGTAAACAATTTATTTTTCATTTTATATAAAAATAAGTTTATGATTTTAATCAATATTTATTTGAAAATAAAAAAAAAAAGAAAACAAAAAAATTGGTCCAAAAAAAAGGAATGTAAAAATAAAAAACATGAAAATGACAATTTTGTCATTTTAAAAAATAATTGATTAAATAAGAATATTTATAATTTATCAAATAAAATAAAATAAATTAGTGTAATTTTAAAATACTCAAAAGAAGTCAGTATAATTATTAAAAACTTTATGACAGATTAATGTAATTTATCATTTAATTCTTAAATGATCTAAAAATTATAGAAAAATAGTTGAAATAAATAAAAATTCAATCTCAAAATTATTTAATTTGTTAAATTTTTTATTTTATATAATCTCAAATCTACAGTAATATTACAAAAAAAAAATTAAGAAAAATAGGTATGGATAGGTTAGAGAGTAGGTTTGGTTAGAATGATTGAGAGGGATTTGAACCATTGATGGTGGTGGTTTTGTGGTCGTCTTGTTGTTGGACACCGGGTCCCCGCCGCTTCACCTTTTGGTTTTGGTCCATCCATTGAAAATGAACATATTTTATGGCAACCATTCACTCAAAATTAGCTAAAAAGACACAGCTCGCTGACTCTGGTCTCTCTCACTTGTATTTTCCTCTTAGGTCGGTTGCTTTTTGGACCTTGGACAGATACAACTTTCTTTTTTGGATTATTCTTTTAAATTTCCCTAGCTTCCTAATTTTAGAATTAATTGTTACTGTGACCATTATTGGGTGAAATTATAAATCGATAATTTACTTCATGAGTTTGTTTTCTAGTGTGACTGTGATTATAATTATAAAGATTGTTAAATGTAAATTACAGATTTATTAAATAATTTTTTGTTTGTTTTTTTAAATGTGTGAGCGATACCAATGGTTCTTTGTTGGAAATGTTAGAGCTTTTGATGTAAAACAAGTCGCTTAAGTATTTGAAAAATAATGATAATGCTCTAAGTCTTATTCTAAAAACAATGTACTATGTACTAATAGACGTAAAGTTAGACAATCATATTTTTAAGAATGAAGATTCTATTTTAATTTAAAATAGTGTGACAGACAATACTCATCACTCGATTATGACCGAAGTTGGCCCGTGACCAAATGACTTCCTTTAGGCTTCTAATTTGACTTTTTTTTTTAAAAAAAAACTATTTTTAGTTAGTTTTAATTTTATAATTATCTTGTTTAAAGAAATCTGAATTTACTTTTATTTGCAGCTATAGTTTTTTAACTTTATTTTTAATTTTTTTTAAAAATTATTTTTCAAAATTCTCTAAGTTCCTAACTGTAATATGATTAGTATAGGAAATTAGCAAATAATAAAATAATAGACTCGTTAATAAATTTTGAAGACAAATTCCTTGTTTCTTTTGAATTTCAATAGTAAATAAATAAAGACCGAACCCCAAAAAAAATAAAAAAAATTACAGCATCGGCGAGTAAAACAGTCAATAGTTTGGGTAAACGTACGTAGCAGAGAAAAAAATAGTAAAAGAAAGGAAATTTAAAGGCCTTGTAAGTCGGAAGAGATAAGTGATGTTTTAGGAAGCATCTTTAGCAAAACTGTGCATGCACAGCAACAAGTTTATTCCCTTCCCATACATTGATCTTCCACACTCTCTGGTGGTTTCCTTGGTGACACGTGCTTTTCCTAGTGGAGGATTTAGAAATACTATATATATATATATATATATATATATATATGCTGTCTCATAATTTCCACCATATATACACATTGTAATCCTTGATATATATGCTGTCTCATAATTTCCACCATATATACACATTGTAATCCATGTGTGTGTGTGTGTGTGTATATATATATATATATATATATATATATATATATTGCCATAACTCACAAAGTTCTGACTTCCTAGTGGACGTGCACCAGCTCAATCTGCCTATGTAACAAGTTATATTTGCAATATATGAAATCTATTAGCGGCAAATTTATTTGCTTTTATATTCACTTTGACGTATGAACAATAATAACCATATTAATGTTGAAAATTAATAAAATATATATATATATATATATATATATATATTAACACTAATTTTTTAGCTTTACTCCTACGCCACTTTGTTGAAAATGAATGATTACTCTTACGCCACTTAGTTGAAAATAAACAATTAATTTTACAAAGACAGTTAAAAAAAATTAATAAAGGAAGAGACATACCCTCAAATCAACACTTAGATCAATTAGTCCATACACGTACACTTATATTTCTTTACTTAAAACACTAAGTATATTTACACGTACTCTCAAATCAACTCTAATTGTATCGGCTTTCAACTCCACTTTCACTTTTTATTGAACTTTTAAAATACATATATATTTATAGGTGTATCTATTTACTTATATACATAAACCATATTTAATAGAATTATATTTCAACACACTTTTTAAACTCTTTATCTATGACTCTTAAAATAACAAGTACATAAACCAAGATTACACCTCAACTACATTCATTAAGATATATATGTATTTCTCGTTTTAATAAAATCAAGCTTGCTTTCCAACAAGTATTCCTTTTCATTTGTACATTTGTTAGTGTTAGATAGTGTGAATCTTTATAAGTAGGAGACACTCTTTATTTTTATTTTTTTTGAGGATTTTTTTATATTACATATTATTTATTTATTGTCTTAATACTATGTATATATGATTAAAGAGTCGTATCTTTTTGTACTTAAATTTGTAACTCTTTTCATATTATAGTAAAATTGCAGCTAGTGAAAGAGCTAATGAAGTCCTAGGAAAGTCAATTCTCCCCCCTCCCCCCTTCAATTTTTGTTATTTAAAAATTTTCTTAAATTTTTTAGCGATGTTTTCAATATATCTCTACTTTATATTTTTACCCCCCTTTAGTTCAAAACTTTTTACAATTAGTTTGACTCAAATTTTAATTTAAATCCTCTTTGTTTATTACTCTCTAATAAATCATCTTGAGAAGTATCTCGTATATTCGACTAAACGTTCAAAACATTCATTTGTTCTATTTGATTGGAGAAATGTAAAAATTTTTAGCCCATCTATTGATGTCATTTCCAATCTCACTCGCAAAGCTTCTTTACTTAACTCATATACTAAGAGTTAAGTTATGATTGAATCCTAAGAACAAATTTATAAATTTTGTGACTCCATCCTTGACCGCAGTAACTGTAAACGTAATTTTATTTTAAAGTGAATCACATAAATTTTTGTACTCTTATAAGTATATATAATTTTAAATTTATTTTCTTATTTATTTTCATATTTTACTGATTCTAATTAAATAATTATATTTTTAACAAAGTAAAATAACTTTTTCAAGTGGACAGTAGTTCAGTAGGGGGAATTTTTTTTAAAAAAAGCAGGTTCAGGCTCTAACAAGGACAAAAAATTAGTTGAGGTATTAATACCATCTACCTATTATATCTCTCTCCCTCACTCTCTCTCTCTCTCTCTCTCTCTCTCTATATATATATATATATACACACGTATATATCAGTAATATCACCATTATCACCACCGGGTTGTCAGCTCACAGCCCCAGCCCCAGGGCCAGTACTGCTGTCTCAGCTGGTACCAGCATTTCTGCTGTTGTCACCACCAATTAATTGTTTCACATACATGATTCGGGGTATCAGCAGCTATTAATGAGGCATATGTAAGAGAAAATGATATATATATATATATATATCCACTGAATAATTGTAGAGAAAAATATATTAGGCAGCGTTCGTAAGCATTGGTAACATGTTATTAATTAAAGTCTCAAAATAGCAACATTATCTACAAACAGATTAATTTTCTTGTCCCAACTCAACCATGCAATGTGAAAGTGTAATAAATTCGTTCAAGCTGCAGGGACATGGGCGCCCATCCATTAATTGGTCTGCTCTGTTGTACAGAAGTAATACAAATAAATAATAAATTCATTTTTTAAAAAATAAAAAAAATATAGAAAAAAAATAAATATACATGATTTAATAAGATATTTACGTTTACGAATAACGATGATATATCCACTAAATATTAAGAAAATTACAACAGTAAAATATTCTTAAATACAAAATTTATTTTACTATTTTACATCTAAAGACAACTCACTCAAAATCGGTTAATCTTTTATAAGTTAAGAATCTTAAAAAAACACATATATATGCAAGACACAATATAAGAGATAAATCGGATAAAAAATATCCAAAACAAAATGGGTTAAAAATTTTCAAGTCCTATTAGGTCATCAAAAATCCGATATGGGGTAAAAATAAATACAAATAAATTCTTGGCACTCAACCATCAAATCCTTCAATTTGTGTGTTGAAATGAAAAGTGGAAGTTCCTGTTCATAGTTAATACAACTAGCTTTTCTCGAACTCCACGGTTTCAAAACTCAACTCAACAAAATGTTATTTTAATTTTTGAGAATTCTTACATAAATTCTTCTTCTTATTGTATTCTGCCAATATATATATATATATATATATATATATATATATATATAAAAGAGATTTGACAAAATTTTATACCTAGGTGTGAGAATTACTCAATGTAATCATCTCTCGTTTTTTTCCCTCTCAATCTTGAGACCAGATTTGTAAGAATTTGACACTGAACACTAGCCAAATCGAGTTTGTCTAGAAAGAATTATACATGTAAAACCCTAAGAAATCACTGACTTAGATTTTCAAATGCAATTCTGAGTACAAAATCTTTTGTGTGTGTGTGTGTGTGTGTGTGAATGTGATTTGCACAACCCAATGCATTGAAGCCTAATAAAGACGAAAAGAATGAAAATTGTACTCCATAATCACATAGAAAAGAAAAGGAAATCTTCAAGAAATTATATAGTGGTAGCAGATGAAAAGAAAATAATGAAATTGGGCATTATTCAAACCAAATGATAACCAAATATCACAATAAGTCAAAAAATATTAGAGTATTCATAAAAATACAGCTGAATTAGTGGCAGCCCAGCTGACTTCTTACCTCGATCTGTTCTGTATCACTTATTTTTGTTGTACGAAAAATTAAAATTTAAACAATAAATCGATTTCAAATAAAATAAATAAATAAATAATTACAAAGAAGATGCATGAGATATGTAATTCGACAATATATTTACATTTATGAGTACCAATGATCAATTTAAGAGATTATAATAACAAAATACTTATAAATTTGAAATTTTATTTTCACTCGATAACGACTCACATAAAGTTGATTTTTTTTTCATAAGAATAAATTTTAAATATATATAAGTTATAAAATAAGAAACGAATAGGATTAGAAATATTCAAACAAAACGAGTCAATTTTTGACATTAACGAGTCATCAAAAATAGTTTAAATAAATTCATGACAATCGTCGAATAATATGAATTATACTTTCTTAGTTCATGCTTTGAGTTTATAATTTTAGTTAGTTTATTTCTAAAGAGGGTCCTAAAGGTACCAATTAACATGCAGTGCTTACCATGTTTTTCGTCAAATTGTACATTTTGTCCAATGGAGTGGAATGAATTTTCAAGCAATCATGAAGTAGAGAAAACAAGAATTAGCATTACAAAACGTAATTATTAAACATGGAAAGTATATTTTTTTCAAAGAATAATCATGTGGTTTACATATGGCAAACCCCATCAAGTGGTCCTTTAGCCTGCCACATCACCATCCCCCCTTTCAATTTGGAACTTGAAGTTAAAGGATTCATATCTTGTTAAGTACAAGAAAAGTATATATAGAAGATTGCCTTCCATCTAGGGTAAGCACAAAAAACGAAAAAGAGAAAATACTAAAACTTCTTAAAATAAAATTTTAAATCTAAAAAATCCATGATATCTTATTTTTTTAATCTAAAAAATCCAAATAAAAAACATTTAATACAAATAAGTCTAATTATTATTTAGCATCTACACCTCTCATGTTGGAATACTATTATAATTTTATATTATAAAAATTATATATAGGAAACCAATTATTGGCATTAAAAAAACTATATATATATATATTTTATATACTTATTGAAGTTTTTTTTATATTTACATTAATTAGAATTCTTATAATATAAATAATGTATAAAAATATTTTAAATCAATATCATTTTATTTAAAAATTATTCTTCTTACATCTCAAAAACAAAAAACAAAAATGAAAAAAAAAAACACCCTATTTAGAGTTTTTGCTTTTTAAACCTCAAATTTTCTTGAACCGTATTATAACTGATTAAGCCTACTCTTATAAACACCGTCATACTCACCAGCCGATGTGGGATACTACAAAGAATTGCCTACATTGATTTCACAGGGGCCTCAACACAAAGGGACAGATAAAATGCCCCACTTGGTTACAAATTATACTATCGATTATATATCAGAGGGATGGTGGTGGGCAGACAGATGACAAAGAACCATAAATTAGACAGGCGAAACAGTCCAAAATAAAAGAAAAACAAAGTTGACGAGTATCTTATCATGACTAACAATATATGGCCGAGCTTCTAAAGAACTTGTACATGATAAGTCTCCGTCATTAAAAAACAAAAGAAAGAAGTTAATATCCATTATATATATACACATATATATGTACGTAGAGAGAGAAATTAACATGTTATGGGCTCCCCGGAGCTCGTCGTTACGCCCGCAGACTGATTGTGACTCTGCAACATTTGAGGTCATGAGTTTCAATGGAGCTAGCATAACAGACGACATGCTTATTTTCTTAAACAGTTATTTGTTCTCTTCGATCCTCAATAGTTTTGAAGGGGACCAAAGTGTTTGGACCTGTCTCATTCCTCTATTATTGTTTGAGTTTTCACATCTACTTTATGCTGATCAGATCCATTCCAATCCACACAAATTAATTGCATCGGTTAAGGGATGTCTTCTCTCTAGTATTTTCATGACGAATGTTTGCACACTTTGCCTTCATCTACACCAAAACACACACACACACACATAAATACAGTGTATCCAAAAACTACAATGTATCAAAGGAGCTGTGGTGTCACTTTGAGTCCCACATCGGTTAGGAGTCGTGTACTAGCATCACTTATAAGCTTCAGGCTGCTTTCTTCCTAGCACAAGACTTTTTCCTCATTGGAAAAACAAAGCCATGCGAACCATAAGACCTACAGGCGTCCAAAACGGACAATATTGTGTTAGAGAGCCTACCCTGTGCCAGGGTGAAAAAGTGTAGCATCAGTTTGGTATCGTCTGTGAGAACACTTGGGCCATGTGCCTCGTTCGTGTACTCCACCAGTCTCGAGGCCTTTTCTTTCTTGGAAGAACAAAACCGTGGGAACCGTAAGACCTACGGGCAGCCAAAGCGGACAATATTGTGCTAGAAAACTTACAGTGTGCCAGGGTGAAAAAGTGCAGGAGCATTGTTGGAACCAGGGAGGAGCCAAGATTTTACCTTATGGGGGTAAATTCTTTTTTTGTTAAATATTTAATCGTAAATCTAAAAATTATTGAACCATAAAAATTTTAATCTTAATTGATAATATTTTTTATAAATAAATAAATTAATTGATATAAATGAATTTATAAATTAGACAAGACTTCTATTGAAAAAACTCAAAAACTTTAGATTATACAAAAAAATAAATAATTTTTTTTTTATTGATATTCATATTTCTAATTTTCACACAAGTAATATCTGGCTTGAAATGTGTAAATTGGACTAATATAATAGATAAAATATTACTAATTCAATCAGTTCCCCAATAAAGACCTACCTCATTTTATCACTAGTTTAAATGATTTTTAGGAATAATTTTTCTTTTACTGGCGGGATTGGTGAAGGAATCCCAATCCAAATCCACCCCGTTGCCAGAATGAAACAAGACTTTTACATTTTCTTCCATTCATCCGAATGAAAATGTGGCTTGTTTTGTATCAGATTTATTAGCATGCGGTTTAAATTAATGTTAATTTTTTGTGTTTTTTTTTTTATAATATGACGGGGAGAGGGAAAATCATACTCATGCTTTAAAATTAATGTTAATTTTTTGTTTTTTAATTTGATAATATGACGGTAGAAAAAAAATCATACCCACACTAATTATATAAAAAATAGACACTTGCACTACAACTCAAAAATGGCCTCAGTCATAAAATTAATATTACTTGGTGCATATTAAAACATAACAAGAACAAGATTAAGAGTCTAGTCTCTGGATAGGGCCTGGGCTTTCATGTTATGCATCCAAACAGGCTGGCATGGCCCAAGGATCTTCAAATCTGTCCCAAAACTATGTTCTGGGCCTCAAAACTTGGGTGGCCAAAATCCAGTTCAGTTCTAATCCTCCTCCTCCTCTTCTTCTTATTTTCTATTTTTTTTTTAATTCTTTTTCGTGTATTTAATAGGGGTGTCAATCGTGTCGTGTCGTGTCGTGTTCGTGTCGTGTCAAGGTAAGAATATTATATTATATGGGTCGACCCGAACGCGACACGATTAATTAATCGTGTCAACTTGCTCAACCCTAACACGACCTGTATAATACACGGGTGACACGACACGACCCGTATAACCCGTTTATTAAACAGGTCATGTTAAAACATGAATAACACGACACGATCCGTATAACTTGTTTATTAAATAGGTTATGTTAAAACATGAATAACACGACCCATTTAAATTGTATAACCTGTTTTTCATAATAAAATTATTAGATAAAATATAATTTATTCATTTTTAACACATTATAGTAATAATAATCATTTTTAACTTAGAGTAAGTTTTAAAATCTAAAATTCATTAGAGTTTTTGTTTGGATGTAATTTGCAAAACTAAAATTACTTATATGGGTAATAAATGGGTCAGACGGGTTAGGCGGGTTAGTATTAAACGGGTTTGACACGAATAATTAAATGAATTATTTCGTGTTAAATGGGTCAACCCGATTACAACCCGAACACGACACGTTTATTAACCGTGTTAAACAGGTTGACCCGTTTATGACCCAAACCCATATAAGCTCAACCCAAACCCGCTAATTACATGTCGAGTTCGAGTAGTGTCAAAAATTGACACCCCTAGTATTTAACATCTTAATATTATATGTAAGTGTATACAGAGTATATATGCAAATTTATGTACACATATATAGACATTTCAGATATAAATATTGTAGATGAATATAATATTAATTAGGCATATAGATATATAAAATAATTATTTATTGACAGAAGAATTTATAAATATATATAAAATTAAAAGTATTTTTTTAAATTAAACCAAATGCTAAAAGTAAATTTTTTTAATATAAAAAAAAAGTGTTAATAGAAATTGCCACTGTAAGAATCATATTTTTCTTCCTTTTCTTAATTGTATTGTTTTTGTTGCGAACAGAAGCTAATCGTTGTGCCTTTCAGACTCATCTTGGAAGAAGTATTTACTATTTTCCATGGGTTTATTTTCTTAGCTGATATGTAATTGTGAGACTTTTCAATCTTGATATAATTTGAAAAGCAAGTGATAAGTCCAAGGAACTGGTTAATTTCAGAAAAATTGCATAACGCCTTATTTAGTGACCACTACATCAGTGTAAATTTGGTTGCTAAATGAAAATTTATATTATCAAGAAAAAAAATATAGAATACTGTGTAGTCAGCTTATTCCTTTTATTGATTTATTATGAAAATAAAAGATAAAAGATAAAAGAAAAAAGAAAAAGAAAATTTCCTTCTCTCTTATTCATCTCCATCGTTGCCGTTGTCATTGTTGCTGTGTTCTTCTTCTTTGCAGATTAAAATGTCCACTCACAGTCACTTCTGAAGCTTCTTTATTTACTTCTACAAATAGAACTCCTAACATGAAATATTCATATAACCTAAGTTAAAAATACAAAATTTAAAGATATATAAGAGAAGTTCTTGATAATTTATATTAATTATTATTTTTTATTTATTGTAATGATAAAAAGGAATTTAAAGGATTCAAAGCGATTGAGATATATATATACCTCTAATTTTGTCGAAGAATTTATGGTATTTTTTCTTGCAACCTCCACAATCCACATGATTTAGCACTAGCACCACGGTTGGAGCCTTAAACGAGAACACGACACTGAAATTTTTTGAATGAAATTGGTCAGTGATGCGCGTGACAATGTGCGTTTTCAATAATATCGTGTCATATGTGATATGTCCTACTATTTTTAGTGGGACATAGCATATATGACAGAATTCTATTAAAATGACTCATTATCATACTGTATTCCAAACCTACTAAAAAATATCTCAACAAACACATCAAAATAATTAAAAAGAAAAACAAGGAGGGTGATCATACACTCATTGTGTCTAATATCTGAAACTATTTTAAGATGAAGCTGGTGTATTTGCCTCTTATGGCCAAGCAACCATAATTTACAGAGAAAAAAAAAAAACTCTTGCATTGAATTGGTGAAAATAAAATTTCAATTATTGTGTTGATCAATATGTGTGACATGCATGAGATAATTTTCCATACTTTTGAAGAGATTTTTGATATATTGCATTAATTATTTACTCCTTGTACTTAATTCAATAATTAATATTAATATAAATAGATAATTTTTTTGTATATGACATCTAATCCATATCCTCTTCGAAGATTTTTTGCATACATTTTTATAGTTTCTAAAGATTAATAAAGTAATTTGATATGTTATCTTGATGGAGCATCAAGCAATGATCATGATATCAATGTGTATATCTTAATACTAAGATCCTGGCTAAAATCCAAAATTAGTGCGATCGAGGATAAATTATAGTGCATGGTATTTATATCTAGTTTGCATGTTTCTACCAATATTTTGAATTAACATGTGTATATATATGTGTGTGTGTGTGCATACACAATGAGTAGATTAGTTAGACTTATTTAGGACATATCTTGAAGCAACGATAATGTTGCTTTATTATAATTTAGAGGTCACGGGTTTGAGTTGTAGAAATAATTTTTTTTTTGAAAATAATATTGTGTATATCTAACTCTTCCTAAATCTCCTAATGAAGGGAGTCTCGTACACGGTACTAGCCATTTAGTAATAATAAAAATATTTTACAGTAATCTTACTTATTGTTGGAATGATTTATCAATATTCTTGTGAGAGTATATCAAGAAATTTATAAGAATAAAGTAAAATATTTTTATCAAGTAATCTGAAAAACGATACATTGGGCGCACTTAAATATTTGGATTTGTGAAAAAATAATCCACCACCACATAAATTTTGGTTTGATATCAATTGGTCATATAAAACTATGTGAAATCCTGAACCTCCAATAAATAAATATTAAGTTATTGATTTTGAAAGAAACATGTTTGATGAAGATGCAAAGATTTGTGATTCAAAGTTGTTTCGAAATTTTTCCTAAATCTATGATGATTTAGGTAATGAGGAAATTTCAAATTTAAAGGACATTGATGATTCTGTTGTCAATTTTGAGAAAATAATATTAATTGTAAAAAAATCTATTTTGAAAGTTGAAAATGAAGAAAATAGTTAAGAGATTGACAATTTAGTTTTTATTCATGTAGATGAAAATTTGAATTTATTATAAATAATTTTAAAAAAATTAAGAGATGTTGAAAAATTATTTTAGTAGCTTACTAAGTTTGCAAATTTAATAATTAAGAAAAATAAAAAAATTCCTATAGATTGAGTTGATGCAATTGAAGATTCAGATTAAAAAAAAAATTGGATTTGCTATTTTATTTGATAAGTCAGACTTTTAAGAGAGACAAAAGGGTCTTATAAGCTCTGTTTCGCACATAAGACTTATATACTAATTTTATAAATGATAAGAATATAAACTACTATTTCTGACCATTTAAGTGGATGCTTAGGGTTATTTTTCAAATGCATGTCTTTTGGGTTTGGAAAAAAAAATAATTCAAAGTTTTTTTTTTTTTTTTGCAAATACAATTTTGTACATTTCAAGAAAAAAATTAATACAAAAGCAATTTAAGATTTTTTGATTGAATGGCCAACGAGCCCCAAAATATTAAGAGCAAGTGCAAAAGTTATCACAATGCTTCTTTTAGTTTTATATTGAAAGTTAAAATAAACTTGATAATGTTGTAAATTTATAAAAAGAAATAAATTATTCTAATTTTTTATTTATATTCGTATTTTTAATTTTAACACATGTAATGTAATATCTGTTTTGAAATGAATAAATTGTAATTAATAAAATAATTAAATCAATTCTCCCAATAGGAACTCGCCTCACTTTATCACATATTAAATGATTTGGAATCACTACTTCTTCTTCTTCTTCTTTTTTTTGTTAAATAATAAGTGCATCGTACAATTATTATTTTAAAAGTCATTCAAAAATTTCTCAATTCTAAACCCTAAAAAATCAAAAGAACAATAACAAGTAGAGCAATAAGGCCCAACTTTTGAGTTGGGCCATGGGATGGAATTGTTGAAGGGTTTCCAGGCCCAAATCCATTTTACAAGTTATCAAGAATCTCTCAATTCTTAACCCAAATAAACCAAACAAACTATAACAAGTAGAGTCAATGACTAGGGGGAGGGGGGGTTATTCGAAGTGTGTGTGCGCGCGCGCATGCAGTGAGATTCGAACTTTGACCTGTTATGTGAAGAGAATGATTTTAACGATCTCCCCGTGATATGTTTTCACAAGATGACCAAGATTCAAGTGTTTAGTCTCTCAATCAGGCTAGGGCTTGCATGTTATATGTCTAGACAGGCCGGCATGAACCAAGGATCTTCAAATCTGGCCCAAACGTTGTTTTGGGCCTCAGAACTTGGGTGAAGCCTTTCTTTGGTATCAAATCATTTGATATAATGGGCGTGATGCTTCAACACACTCCTACTACTACATTTATTCTTCTTATTTTCTAAATTTCTTGTTTGTTTTCATTTATTTCACATCTTAGAGTATTTCCAATGTTAAAAGTCATTTGAAACATGTTAAAGTTAAATTTTAACAGTATTATATTTTGACATTTCTATTTAGGAGTGCAACTTAGACAGATTAACCTGATCGTAAACCAAATTTTTTAAGGTTTGGATTTTATTTTTTACACTTTGAGATGGTTTTGAACAAAAGAACTTAAACTCGATCTAAATTGGGCTTGGATTGAGACTTTGGAAGCCTGAGCCCAAATCAAGCTCGAACTTAATATTTTATATACTATATATTTTATACTTTAGTTATATTATGTTAGATTAGTACAAATTCTTTATAAGCATTACTATTTATATTTTTATAATTTAAAAAACTTGTTGATATTTAATATATATTTTTTTCAAAATTAAATTATGTTGAAAGAATTATTTTAACAACTTTTGCTTTTCTTAGAAGAAACTTTTAATATATAATCAAAATAGGAAAAATATTACAATTTATTGAAGAAATTGTAAATAAAATTTGAAAAAATAAAATTGATAATTTAAATTGTTAAAAATTTGTCGGGCTCAGGTTGAACCTGATACTAATAAATCTTAATTCGGGTTGGGCTCGGGTTGAGTTAGCATGTTCAAAGTCAGGCTCAAGTTCGGGTTTGGATTGGCTATTTTTCGAGCTTGGGTATAACTCAACCCAAGCTTGGCTCTTATGAGTTGCACCCATATTTCTACTTCAATGCTAAAATTCTATTTTTTGGCAGAACAATTCTTCTTCCAAACTATAAGCACATTTTCCGTTTCAAATATTTCAGCCATTAGATTGAAAGCATACAAGCCATTTATTTTAGTAGCAACCTGTTAAAAGTCTAACTATTTAAGAAGGAATTAGGCAAAATTATAATTTAAGACAACTTTTAGCATGTCATTAAAGCATTCACTTTTAGACTTCCGTCTATAATTTGAGTATAGCAGTTCAAATGGGAGTTGCATTGGAAAAGCTCCTAATGTTATGTGCAACAACTAAAATTGGAGTTATGTGCATAAAATACATAAATCTTTTCATTTTGTATAAGCCAATGTATTTTATTTGAGAGAATTATATGTAAATTTTTATTATGATTTGAGTATTTATAAGTTTTAGTGAGACCCGTCGCAAATGGTAGAATCACAGTAAAAATCATATGAATATAAATGTGACATGGAATAACTTTTCAGTTGTTTGTTCAATTTAGAAAAAATATTTGGTGAATTCTCATAAAATAAAAAGATTTTGTCAAATTGAATTGAATTTGTTGAGATAATTCTTGAACATTAAAAAATTATCTTTTTCCAACCAAACAGGAGGGAAAAGCGGAATATATAGATATATATACATATATATATATATACACGGTTGACAGTAATTAAAGAATTTATTTTTTAAAGTTGTGAGGTCGAAATTCAGTGGATATTACTTTTTCTTGAGTCAGTTCATAGAAGTCACTGTTCCAATTTTAATCGAGCTACCCGCTAATGGGTGATAGAATTGGTCCTTGCTCAAAAAATCGAACACCAAGTTATCAATATATATATATATATATATATATATGTATGTATGTATGTATGTATGTTCACGCGTGTGCGTAGACAAATATGCAACTTATGTAAGTGTATATAGAGTATATATGCAAATTTATGTACCTATAGACATTTCGGATAGATATATTAATTAGGCATATAGATATATAATATGATTATTTATTTACAGGAAATTTATAAATATGATTATTTATTTACAGGAAATTTATAAATATATATATATAATTAAGTGAAAGTACTTTATTTTTTAAGTAAACGAAATGCTAAAAGTAAATTTTTTTTTTTAAAAAAAAATGTGTTAATAGAATATATATAAGTAAAAAAATGTGTTACTTATATATATATATATATATATACATATATATATAAGTAAAAGTAAATTTTTTTTTTTAAAGTAAACCAAATGCTAAAAGTAAATTTTTTTTTAATTTCAAAAAAGTGTTAATAGAAATTGCCACTGTTTCTCTATAAGCAATCATATTTTTCTCCCTTTTCTAAACGGTACTGTTTTTGTTGCAAACAAAAGCTAATTGTTGGGCCTTGCAGACTTATCTTGGAAGAAGTATTTTCCATGGGTTATTTTCATAGAAAAAATCTTGATATAATTTGAAAAGGAAGTGATAAGTCGAAGGAGCTAGATAATATCAGAAAAATTACATAATACCTTATTTAGTGACCACTAAATCAGTATAAATTTGGTTGCTAAATGAAAATTTATATTATCAAGAAAAAAATATAATATTGTGTAGTCAGTTTATTCCTTTTATTGATTTATTATGAAAATTAAAGAAAAAAGAAAAAGAAAATTTCTATCTCTCATCGTCTTCGTCTTCGTCTTCATCTTCGTCGTCATCGTCTTCTACTTTTATCTTCATTTTATTGTAAGGCCACCTTTTATGAAATGAATTAACAAGTGCTTTGCGAATCAAAATGTCCGGTCACAATCACTTTAGGAGTCTCTCTATTTATTTTTATAGATTGAACTGTTAACATGAAATATCCAAATAACCTAAGTTAGAAATACAAATTAGTATATACGTGACTACGTATATATATGCACGCACAATCAATAGATCAGTTGGGTTTGTGAATAAGAGTTTTTTTTTTTCAGATCTATGTGATTAGAAAAAAAAACTACATATATACATGTTTTTTTTTAAAGGTTTATGGGATGCATAATGTCAAAATGCGCCATTAAAATAAAAGTTGTGAATGCGAAATGTAATTTTCTGTTAAAAAAAAACTCTACCTTTACTGATCAAAAGATTTGAAATGTGTTTTAATAGAAAAGTGTATTTAGAAACTTCACCTTTAACATTAAGATACGTACAAAAAAATTGCGGCTTTTAATTGAAAAAAAAATCATTTAACAAATGTGCCTTTATTTTAAAAAATGCATTTTGTAATTACATTTTTGTGATGAGCGTAGGTTTTCTAAAGACTTTTAAAATAACTAGAGGGTGCAAAATATTATTTTAAAAAGACACACATGCCTTAAAAAAACAATCTCCAATGAATAAATTAGTTGAGTTAATTTTTCCCATGGATAAAAAAGTTATAAAATAGTAAAAATTAATGTTTTTTTTTTAATTTTAATCACAAAATTAATTTTTTTTAAATGTTGATCTATTTTTGTTCAACTCTTAATTATGTCACAAAAAATGACTGATTCGTAATTATTCTTAAAATTTTTTGTTATACTTGACTTTAATATCATAGTATAATAAACATCCTTATATTTAAAAAGTTTGTTTTAATCACAATAAATGGTAAAAAAATAAAAAAAAGATCATGTTTCGAATTTGAGAGAAGTGCGTGGATTTTGCGCCTCAGCAGAGGCGGATATGGGGGCATGGCTCCCAAAATTTTAAATGCTTGACATTTTAGTTTTTGATTTTTATAAAAAAAAAAAATTTAAAAATTACAAATTGCTCCTTCAATTTTTAATTTTTTTTTTTAAAAAGTCTCCTTTAAATTTAAATTTTTATTTTTTGTCCCCTATCTTAATAGTCTAACTCGGTCACTGCACCTCAAGTATAGTTCAACACAGATTTTTTTAAGACCTTGAAGTTTTTTACTTACACCTCCTTTCAGGGCAAGTCTTGAATTTTTTTTTTAAATACTAATATAAATAATAAAAATTAATTTGTTTATCACAGTACGATAAATATGGTTCCTTAAAAATACAGATATTAATTTTAGAGTTAATGTATTATTTTTAGTTTTTCAAATTAGAGTTTATATCAAATTGATTATTTTTTTATTTTTTATCTAAAATATTAATCTTTATTCTAGTAAGATTATGATAAGATTTGATGACTAGCCTCATAGTCATGAGTTATAATTTCACTACCTTTATTGGGTAGCAGAACTAGCTTAGTTTAAACTTTAAGGGAGATAATGTGAACCTATTTTTAAAAGTTTTTAAATGTTATTTAATAGAGTTATAATAGTAGTAAGGATATTTTGTGGTAATCTTTCTTATAGTTGGAATAATTTATCAGTATTCCTGTACAAATGTATCTATTTTTTGATACAATGATGAATGATGAAGAATTGAATTTATACCAATTACATGCAAGTAAGCACCTGCACCATAAATTTAATCTTATGAAAGTATATTTATTCTTATGAAATTATATCTCACGAGCAATTATTTGATGGTCCCTAAGAACTATGGTCACAACGATAAGATGAATGACCATATCAGTAACATTATTTCGTAAATGTACATGTGACATATCATCTAGTAGACTATTAAATATTTTTTCATATCTCATTCCTAATATAGGATTAGAATTCACTTATTTTTTTTTTTTTTTATTATTATTATATATATATATATATATATATATATAAGAAAGAGAGTAGTCGTGAGCACAGTTATCAGAACTAGATCGAACGAGTCGATTCAACTGCTTAAACTGAAAATTGGATATTAAACTAGTTCAATTCGATTAAATTATCATTTTTGCTAAAGAACTTGAAAAAATCGGTTGAATCAACTGATTTTTTAGAAAACCGATTGAATTGATTAAAAAATTAGTTTAACTACTTTTTTTGTTGGTGTGAGCTGTTAGAAACCACCTTAAGAAAGGCACAGCTGTAGCCAGAGATTCAGCCCAAACAAAATGGCAAGATCTTTGCCATGATTTGTGTATAACCAAAATAGGATTGCATCTTTTTCTATTTATATGTATATTCTCAATGAAAAAAAATGAAAGAAAATACACCAGAATAGAAGTGTCAACATGGTATCAGAGTAAGAGTCGATTCTGGGTCTTCCATGTTATACCTCTAGCCTTTTCTAGTTTGTGATCTGCCCTTCCGACAATGGCAGATATCGACGGTAACACCAACTCTGGAGAAACCCCACACACCACCAACTTCATTCTCAATGCATTCACCAAAACCATGACCAACGCTTTATCCAGAGCCCAAGTCTCGACCCCTACCACTAAAAATACTACAGCCCCGATTGGTATCAAGTTGGATGGTTCCAATTATGCCCTTTGGTCCCAGGTTATCAAGATGTATATCTCCGGCAAAGACAAACTGGGATACATCAATGGTGATTTTTTCCCACCATTTTCGACCAAACCATCTTTTCAAAAATGGTGCACCAACAATGCAATAGTTAAAGGGTGGTTAATTAATTCGATAGACCCAACTCTAATCGTCAATTTCATCCGATTTCCTACTGCCAAATCGGTTTGGGATGCCGTTGCTACTACATATTTCGATGGCAGCGATACTTCCCAAGTCTACGAACTCTGGCGATGGGTTACTCGCTTGCGACAAGCCGGCGGTTCTCTTGAGAAATTTTACACCGATTTACAGGGTATCTGGCGTGAAAAAGACTTCCTCCGACCCAACCCAATGAAGTGTAGTTCTGATATTCAACAATACAACCAACTGGTTCAAGAGGATCGAGTGTATACCTTCTTGGACGGACTTGACGATCGGCTTGACAATATCAGTAGCGACGTGCTCCAGATGCAAACCTTTCCGTCGAGTGATCAAGCCGCGGTGGGGACCCCTCCAGTGTCGCATGATCCAGCCACGGTGGGGACTCCTTGAGCCGAAGTGGGATCTCCCCCTCTCTCGTGATTTCCAACGGAACCCCTGGGAAACCCATTGTTCCCTTTAAATCAAAACATTTGTCTTAAGGAAATAAAGTGCTCTCACTATGGAAACCAGCGCCACACAAGTGAGACTTGTTTTTAAAAAATCGGGTATCCTGATTGGTGGTTTGAATTATAGGCAAAGAAAAAAAAGGATGTGGATGGCAACACAGGCCAAGTGACTGTAGTGTCAGCCGAACCCCATCTGTCCTTAATTCCACAATATGAGTCTTCTCAAGCTGCGGGACCCGCTTTTGATATAGGTAACTTTGGTTCGGGTTTAGTTACCTCTTCCTGCGATATTGATCGCAGTGCCTAGTTCATTGACTCCAGAGCCACAAACCACATGACTTTTGCAACTACCGACTTTACTATGACATCTCCACCGTGACGCACCAATGTTGCAAATGCTAATGGGGTTATCTTTCCAATCACAGGAGCCGAATCTGTATATTTGTCTCCTTCCCTTTAGTTGTCAAATACATTACTTGTCCCATCGCTCTCACATAAATTACTGTCGGTTAGTCAAGTTACTACAGAATTAAATTGTGTTGTCCTAATTTATCCTACCTTTTGTCTTCTTCAGGATATTCTCACCAAGGAGATCATTGGGCATGGTACTAAAAGGGGGGGCCTATACTACATAGAAGACACCAGCATTGGACATGTTCATCACATACAAAGTAATGGGAGGGATTGACAAATCTGGCTATGGCATCAACGTTTGGGGCATCCTAATTTTGGTTATTTGAAGCATTTACTACCTAATCTTTTTTTCTAATAAAGTGTTGTTTGACTTTAAATGTACTACCTGTATTTTAGCCAAGAGTTACCATATTTCCTATCCGTTAAGAATAAATAAAAGCACTATTCCCTTTGCTTTAGTTCACTCTGATGTGTGGGGTCCCTCTCCTATCTCTATTGGTTCTAGTGTTCGCTGGTTTGTCATTTTTGTTGACGACTGTACCTGTATGACCTAGCTGTACTTGATAAAACATAAAGATGAGGTGTTACAAGTATTTCAACCATTCTATGCTATGATCCAAACTCAATTTTCAGCCAAGCTACAGGTTCTACGTTCTGATAATGGTGGTGAGTATGTTAATCAGTTCTTTCACACTTATTTCGAACACCATGGCCTCATTTATGAAACATCGTGTCCTCAGACCCCTCAGCAGAATAGCGTAGCTGAGCAGAAGAACTGCCATATTCTCGAAACTGCACGGGCCCTACTACATGGAACTCATGTGCCAACCCGATACTGGTCTGATGCGGTGTCCACTGCTGTACATTTACTCAACCAACTACCCTCCACAATCTTACAATTTAAGACTCTCTTCCAGGTTTTGGCATTCCATGTTCCCTTACCCACCACTCTTATGCTTCCTCCCAGAGTCTATGGGTGTATGGCTTATGTGCATATTCACAAAAATCAATGCACCAAACTGGACCCGTGTGCTCTCTGCTGCCTCTTTTTAAGATACGTTGTGCATCAGAAAGGCTATCGGTGCTATGATCCCACTACCCGTCGCACCTATGTGACTATGGATGTCACCTTCCTAGAGTCCGACTCTTTTTTTCCAACCCCCATTTCTTCTCTTCAAGGGGAGACATAAGATGAAGATCAGAATTGGGAGAATTGGTTACACTTTGACTGGCCAAATAGTGAAACAATGGCAGATGAAGTACCAAGCCCAGGGCTAGTTGAGTCCACAGGGCTGGATGGACCTACTGAGCAGAATACACCTTCAGAAAATGATATGCCTTCGCCAACTGAACCAAACCCCCCCTTCCTCAGTACCTACAGACCCATCTCTTTAGAATATCCTTGAGGTAAGCACTCCCGACTCGCCCCAACCTATAAGTAACTTGAATATTCCTGCTGGATATACATTGCCTTTCAGGAAAAATCGTGGCAAGCCACCGAATCGATACTCTCCTAAGATCAAAGAGCGAAGATCAAAGTACCCAATTGCCAACTATGTGTCTACCAGGAGATTATCCGAACCCTTCCAAGCATTTGTGCACGTACTTTCCTCAAATCAAGTTCCAGCTGGAGTTCAGGAAGCCTTGTCGGATCCGAAATGGACTCGGGCAATAAAGGAAGAAATGGAGGCATTGCTAAAGAACAACACATGGACCATAGTTCCGTTACCTGAGGGGAAGAAAGCAGTAGGTTGCAAATGGGTATTTTACATCAAACACAAGCCAGATGAATTAGTTGAAAGGTACAAAGCAAGGTTGATGGCAAAAGGCTATACACAAACGTATGGGGTAGACTACCAAGAAACCTTCTCACCAGTTGCGAAACTGAGCACTGTAAGAATATTATTATCTCTTGCAGCTAACCTTGACTGGCCATTACATCAATTTGACGTAAAAAAATGTCTTTCTACATGGTGACCTTGAAGAAGAAGTGTACATGGACCTTCCACCAGGCTACACGACATCCACCGAAACCAAGGTTGTATGCAAACTGCAACGAGCACTGTATGGATTGAAGTAATCACCTCAAGTATGGTTTGGGCGGTTTAGTCTGGCAATGAGGAAATATGGGTTCAAACAAAGCAACTCAGACCATACATTGTTCCTAAAGCACAAATTGGGCAAGATAACCATACTGATAGTCTATGTGGATGACACGATTATCAAAAGAAATGATGAAGAAGAAATATCCAAACTACAAAAGGAGTTGGCCACCGAATTTGAAATGAAGAACTTGGGAGGCCTCAAGTACTTTCTGGGAATTGAAGTTGCTAGGTCCAGATAAGGAATATTTCTTTTCCAAAGGAAGTATGTGTTGGATATATTAACTGAGGTGGGAATGTTGGAGTGCAAACCAGTGGATACTCCAATTGTTCAAAATCACAGACTTGGAGAATACCCAAATCAAGCACCAACGGATAAAATGAGGTACCAAAGGCTAGTTGGCAAGCTTAAATACCTATCACATACTCGTCTAGACATTGCGTACGCTGTAAGCGTAGTGAGTCAATTCATGCATAACCCTAGTGAGGATCACATGGATGCTGTAACCCAGATACTAAGATACTTGAAGTCTTCACCTAGGAAGGGACTTATGTTTTCGAAGAATGAGCACTTAAGAATTAATGGCTATACAAATGCAGACTGGGCTGGAAATATCTCAGACAGAAGATTTACTTCAAGTGATTTTGTGTTTGTTGGTGGAAATCTTGTTACATGGAGAAGCAAGAAGCAAGAGGTGGTAGCACTTTCTAGTGCCGAAGCAGAATTTCGTGGAATGGCAAAAGGACTTTGTGAACTACTATGGATCAAGAGACTACTTACTGACTAGGCTTTACCTCTACTTCAGAAATGGATTTCTTCTGTGACAACAAAGCTACTATTGCAATATCTCATGACCCAGTCCAACATGACTGTACAAAACATGTGGAAGTGGATTGACATTTTATCAAGGAAAACCTAGAAGCAAAAGTAATCTAATTTCCATTCGTGAAGTACGAAGATCAATTAGCAGACATACTCACAAAGGCGGTGTCAAGCAAAGAGTTTCAAAACTCACTTAACAAGTTGCGTATCAGAGATTTGTATGCATCAACTTGAGGGGAGTGTTGGCATGAATTGTTAGAAACCACCTTAGGAAAGGCACAACTGTAGCCATAGATTCAGCGCAAACAAAATGGCAAGATCTTTGCCATGATTTGTGTATAACCAAAATAGGATTGCATCTTTTTCTATTTATATGTATATTCTCAATGAAAAAAAAAATGAAAGAAAATATACCAGAATAGAAGTGTCAACATTTTTGTCTTTTTATCACTTACAATTTTTTTTACAAAATTTATTATATTTGATAATCAAATGATGAAATTTCGAAGAAAATAAAATAATGTTGTACATATTTTAGTTGTATATGCAAATATATAAAACTTATGTATTAAAATAATCACAATGATTGTGTTTATATTTTATTTATTTTTAATATATTACTTATAAAATCGTTTGAAACAATAAATCATCAACCGACATCTTTACCTTTTGATTCTGAAAACTTTAGTCGTGGGTTTTTGGTGGGTATTAGCCATTATTAGAGATTGGTAGCTGAAAGCGATGGATGTTGGTTTAATAAAGCAAGTTGCGGTTCCCCATAAATATATGTTCCTTGATTTTGAATTATTGTTGTGCGATCCATTTTCTACTTCTCCATTTTTTGATTTTGAATTATTGCTGTGCGATCCATTTTCTACTTCTGCATTTTTGCATCCCCTCCTGGTTTGAAGAGTGGAGTCATCTACTTCAATTACCAAAATGACTCTTAATGTGATACTTTCCATTCTCTAAGATGCGCCTATTTTCTAAATTTTTTTTTCCGTGTATTTCACATCTTAACGCATTTTTAATGTTAAATATCATTTAACAGTGTTATATTTTAATATTTTTATTTAGGGGTATAATTTAAATGAGTTAACCTGATCCTAATCCGATTTTTTTAAGATTTTGATTTTATTTTTTACACTTGGGAATGATTTTGAATAAAATAACTCAAATTCGAACTAAATTTGGTTTGGGTTGAGACTTTGGAAGCCTGAGCCCAACTCGAACCCAAATTTAATATTTTATATATTTAGTTATATATCATTAAATTAGTACAAATTCTTTATAAACATTATTATTTATATTTTTATAATTTAAAAAACTTGTTGATATTTAATTTTTTTTTTCAAAATTAAATTATGTTGAAAAAATTATTTTAATAGCTTTTACTTTTCTTAAAAGAAACTTTTAATGTATAATTAAAATAAGAAAAATATTACAATTTATTGAAGAAATTCTAAATAAAATCAGAAAAATGAAATTGATAATTTAAGCTGTTGAAAATTTGTCGGGCTCGGGTTGAGCTCGATACTAATAAATTTTAATTCGGGTTGGATTGGCATGTTCAAAGTCGGGTTCGTGCTAACTGTTTTAGAACTTGGATATAACTCAACCCAAGCTTGGTCCTTCCGCATTGTAGTCATATTTCTATTCCAATGCTGAAATGCTATTTTTTAGAGAACAATTCTTTTTCCACACTATAAGTACATTTTGCCTTTCGAATGTTTCTATCATTAGATTGAAAGCATAGATGTCATTCATTTTAATAGCGACAAGTTAAAAGTCTGACTATTTGAAAAGAATTTATACAAAATTAAAATTTAAGGCAACTTTTAGCATGTCATTGGAACATTCACTTTTAGACTATCATCTATAATTTGAGTATAGTAGTTCAAATGAGAGTTGCATTGGAGAAGCTCCTAATATTATGTGCAACAACTAAAATTAGAGTTATGTGTATGAAATAAATAAATCTTTTCATTGTGTATAAGTCAATTTTTTTATTTGAGAGGATTATATGTAAATTCTTATTATGATTTGAGTATTTATAAATTTTAGTGAGACCCATCGCAAATGGTAGAATTACAGTAAAAATCACATGAATATAAATGTGACATGGAATAACTTTTCAGTTGTTTGTTCAATTTAGAAAAAATAATTGGTGAATTATCATCATTTTGTCAAATTGAATTGAGTTTGTTGAGATAATTATCGAGCGAACAAGAATTATAAAAGCAGAATATATATATATATATATATATATATGTGCATATATGGTAGACAGTAATTAAGGAATTTATTTATTAAACTCGTCGGATTGAAATTTAGTGGATGTCACTTTCTTTTAGAGTTAATTTATACGGAGCGCTGTTCCGACTTTAATCGGACCTCCTATTAGTGAACGGTAGGATTGGTCTCCCGAATTAGTCAGTCTAAAAAGTCAAATACCTAATTATCAATATATATATATATATATATATATATATGTGTGTGTGTGTGTGTTCACACATGGGCCTAGACAAATATACAACATTGTAAGTTTATATAGAGTATATATGCAAATTTATGTACCTATAGACATTTCGGATGGATATATTAATTAGGCATAAGATATATAATATGATTATTTATTGACAGGAAATTTATAAATAATAAATATATATACAAGTAAAAGTAGTTTTTTTTTAAGTAAACCAAATGCTAAAAGTAATTTTTTTTTAAAAAAAAATTGTTAATAGAAATTGCCACTGTTTCTCTATAAGCAATCATATTTTTCTCCCTTTTCTAAATGGTACTGTTTTTGTTGCAAACAAAAGCTAATTGTTGGGCCTTGCAGACTTATCTTGGAAGAAGTATTTTCCATGGGTTATTTTCTTAGCCGATATGCAATTGAGAGCACTTCAATCTTGATATAATTTGAAAAGGAAGTGATAAGTCCAAGGAGCTAGTTAACATCAGAAAAATTACATAATACCTTATTTAGTGACCACTAAATCAGTATAAATTTGGTTGCTAAATGAAAATTTATATTATCAAGAAAAAAATATAATATTGTGTAGTCAGTTTATTCCTTTTATTGATTTATTATGAAAATTAAAGAAAAAAGAAAAAGAAAATCTGTATCTCTCTTATTTATCTTCATGGTCGTCGTCGTTTTTGTTGTTATTGTTGTCATCGTCGTGATGTTCTTCTTCTTTTATCTTTATTTCATTGTATGGCCACTTTTTATGAAAAGATTCGACAAGTGTTTGCAGATCAAAATGTCCGGTTACAGTCACTTCTGAAGCTTCTTTATTTACTTTTACAGATAAAACTCCTAACATGAAATATCCAAATAACTTAAGTTAGAAATACAAAATTTAAAGATATATAAGAGAAGTTGATGATAATTTATATTAATTATTATTTTTATTTATTGTAATGATAAAAAGGAATTTAAAGAATTCAAAGTGAGATACACATACCTCTAATTTTGTCGAAGAATTTATGATATTTTTCCTTGCAACCTTCACAATCCACATGATTTAGCACTAGCACCACGGTTGGAGCCTGAAATGAGAACACGACACTAATTAGAAGTCCAAAATTATCATACACATGCACACGAAATTTTTTTAAATGAGACTGGTACAGTGACGTGACAGTGCACTCTTTCAATAATATCGTACTATGTGTGATATATCCTACTATTTTTAGTAAAACATAACACATATGAGAGGATTCTATTAAAAGGGTTCAGTGTCACGCTGTACTCAAAACTTACTCAAAAATATCTCTACAAACATGTCAAATAATTTAAAAAAAAAAAGAAAAAGAGGGTGATCATACACTCATTGTGTCTAATATCTGAAACAATTTTGAGTTGAATTTGGTGTATTTGCCTCTAATGACCAAGCACCCATAATTTATAGAAGAAAAAAAAACTCTTGCATTGAATTGGTGAAAATAAAATTTTAATTATTTGCTGATCAATATGTGTGACATGCATGAAATAATTTTCCATACTTTTGATGAGATTTTTGATATATTGCATTAATTATTTACTCCTTGTACTTAATTCATTAATTAATATTAATATAAATAGAGATATTTTTTTGTATATAACATCTAATCCATACCCTCTTTGAGGATTTCTTGCATACATTTTTATAGTTTCTAAAGATTAATAAAATATTTTGATATCTTATTTTGATCGAGCATCAAGCAATAATAGTGCATGGTATTTATATCTAGTTACTATGCATGTTTCTATCAATATTTTGTATTAATTTGTATGTGTTAGTGTATACACGTGCCTACGTATATATATGCACGCACAATCAGTAGATTAGTTGGGTTTGTGATTAAGAATTTTTTTGTCAGATCCAAGTAATTAGAAGAAAAAAAAAATTTGACACTCATATATTATTTTAAAAGTTTAGGGATGTATGGTAAATAAGAATGCATAATGTCAAAACGCCCCATTAAAATAAAAGTTGTCAATGTGAATGAGAAATGTAATTTTCTGTTAAAAAAAGTTCTACTTTTATTGATCAAAAAATTTGAAATGCATTTTAAAAGAAAAGTATATTTAGAAACTTCGCCTTTAACATTAAGATGTGTATAAAAAATCGTTGCTTTTATTTGGAAAAAAAATCATTTAGAAAATCTACCTTTATTTTAAAAAATGCATTTTGTAATTACATTTTTGCGATGAATGTAGGTTTTTTATAAAGACTTTTAGGAGTTGTTTGAAAATTCTTCAAATTAGATAAGGTCAGAATCATTCTCATTAAGTTATCTAATTTTTTAAAAAACAAACTCTTCTCTGATTTGACTTTGTCCAACTTTTAATGTTTTTTAGGATCAGATATAAACTAATATATTGTGTAAAAAGAACTCACCAAACATAAAAAAAAAACTTTCAAATCAATTCATCTGTATTTTACAAAATCAGTTTTAACCTTTCTCAAACAGACCCTTAAAATAACTAGAGGGTGCAAGATATTACTTTAAAAGATATGTTCCTTAAAACAACACTCTCCAATAAATAAATTAGTTGAGTTTATTTTTCCTTTGGATCAAAAAGTTATAAAATAGTAAAAATTAATGTTTTTATAATTTTAATCACAAAATTATTATTTTTTAAATGTAGATCTATTTTGGTTGGACTCTTAATTATGTCACAAAAAAAGATTGATTCTTATTTGTTCTTAAAAGTTTTTGCTATACTTGACTTTAATATCATTGTATAATAAACATCCTTATAATAATAAAAAAAAAGGTTTGTTTTAATTACAATAAAAGATAAAAAAAATTAAAATAAAAAAAGATCATGTTTCCAAATTGAGTGAGGTGCGGCCATTTTGCGTCTCGGCAGAGGCAGATAGGGGGCATGGCTCCCAAAATTTTAACAATAATATTAGATTTATTTAAAATTTTTATTAAAAATATTTATGTTCATGAATGAGTTGATAATATTGTATTAATTAAATATCACATCACAATATGATATAATATAATATTGAACCAATAAAACATTACCAACTCACAAAAATAAACACTTTTTGATAAAATATCAAGTCCAGCATTACTCATCCTGGCCGGCGTTGGCTTGAACGAACTCAATTGTACCAAATAAAAAAAAGAAAGTTGAAACATTGACTTGGCGCAAAGTTCTACATTCTGGGCTCGAAGGCACCGCTTTATATCTGTTCCGTGCCGGTGGTGAGAGTGAGAGAGAGAGAGAAGCAAATGGCCATGAATGAAAAGTGTAGAACAACACCGGACATCCCATGGAAGACCAGATTCTTAATCGCCGCCTACTGCTTTGGCGTCGACGCCTCTCGCCGCTCCAACGGCACCGTCAACCGACTCCTCATGAGCCTCTTCGATCCTAAATCCCCTCCTTCCTCCAAACCCATCAACGGCGTTTCCTCATCCGATATCACCGCCGACGCGTCCTCCAAGCTCTGGTTGCGACTCTACGTCCCCTTTTCCTTGGCTTCCTCCTCCGGCGGCGATTCTCGACTCCCTATCATCGTCTACTTTCACGGTGGGGGATTCGCGTTCTGCGGCGCGGATTCGAAGCCCTACCACGACTTCTGCTGCCGACTTGCCGGCGAAGTTCACGCCGTCGTCGTTTCCGTCAACTACCGCCTCTCGCCTGAACACCGCTTCCCTACTCAGTACGAAGACGGCCTCGAGGCGTTGAAATTCATCGACTCTGCAGGAATCGACGCCGTTCTGCCCTCCAACACCGATCTCAATCGTTGCTTCCTCGCCGGCGATAGCGCTGGAGGGAACATAGCTCACCACGTGGCGCTCAGAGCCAGCGAGCACAACTTCACAAAACTAAAAGTCATCGGACTGATGGCGATACAACCGTTTTTCGGTGGGGAAGAGCGCACGGAATCGGAGCTCCGGCTCACCAAAGCACCGCTCGTGAATGTGGAGCGTTCGGACTGGATGTGGAGGGCGTTTCTGCCTGAAGGGTCAGACCGAAATCATGAGGCGACGAATATTTTCGATGGACCCAAATCGGCCGATATTTCGGGTGTGAAGTTCCCATCGACGATAGTGTTCGTTGGAGGTTTCGATCCGTTACAAGATTGGCAGAGAAGATACTACCAAGGGTTGAAGAACTGTGGAAAAGAAGTGAACCTGGTGGAATATCCAACTGCCATCCATGGTTTTTATGCTTTTCCAGAAATGCCCCAATCTGCTTTGTTAATTACGGAGGTGAGGGATTTCATTCAAAAGCAATCATCGGCCATGATCGATGGATAGTGACTCCTACAGAAAAATAAAAAACCTGGTTCTGGACCACGACTTCGTTGATTTTGCATTTCCTTGGATTCCAAAATGAATTATGTTTGGTATGGCTACAATATTCTACTTTGATTTGGTTTGGGTTTATTATATTGCGCTTGACCTGCCCAATTCTATCTTTTATATATATATATATATATATATATATATATATATATATATATATATATGTGTGTGTGTGTGTGTGTTTTTATATTCATGAATCAGTTTGATTGATGCATATCTCTGAAGATAAAATATTACTATAAACCTATTAAAATCAAGCATTCTAATAATCTTTATCGACTTACCAAACAATTTTTTATATATTTAAAAAAAAAAAGAAAAAGAAAAAGAATGAACTCCATGCAATTTGCCCACTACCTAAAATAAAATAAAATAAAATAAGATATGAGTATTTTTCATTTTTTTAATTAAGGTGCCATTTTTAATAAAAAAGAGTGCTTTTACATTATTATTTTTTTGTTTTCTACTTTAAAAGTTAGAAGAAAAAAAATAAAAAGTGCATTTGATAACTACATTTTAAAAGTGATTTTAGTTTCAATTGTTTTGGTAGACTTGTTAAAATCATTTTCAAAGATAAAATATTATAATTTATGTTAAGTGTATGTATAGACAAATATATAAACATATGTAAGTGTATATATTAGTATATATATAAATTTATATATATAAAAAATTTATACAAATTTGATAGAGTTATATATTTAAAAAAATAATAATATTATTTTATTTCTTCATTAACTTGTATATTTATTATTTTAATACATGTATCGTTTTATTTGAAACACGTTAATTACAATTAATTTACTAAAATAAATAAAATTTAAAAAATATATGAGGACCCAACTCCGTCCATCATAGAGTTTAAACGGGTTTAACGAAACTTTTTTTTTCATGGGGCGGGATTGGAGAAGGTATCCCTCACCGCAAATCCATCCCGTTGCTCAAAAAATTTAAGATATTAGAGAATGAGTTGGAAATGTATACCAAACACTATCACTTTTTTTCGCGTCTAATTCTATTTTATACGTAGAGAGTTGACATATAATAGAGTACAAGATATTGTAAGTGCGAGACAAGATAATTGAGTACAAACTTACACTAAAGAGATAAAGACCTAAACCCAAAATTTTTCACAACTAGAATTCTAATACTATATTTGATTACCTGTTGCTTTAAAAGTTGAAACAATTAAAGAATGACCAAAACTATATATCAAATATTAAAACAACTGAAATTCTATATGTTAGTGATATAAATGTTCATTCTCCACACAATTAATGTAAACTGAATTCCCCTCCCATGATTGTATAAAAAAAACACTAATAATGCCCAACACCTTATTGTTGGCCCCTTTAAAAGAAGAAATAAGACAGAGTTGGAGCCTCCAAGAGCATATTTAAAACCATTTGTTTTTCATTTTCCTGTTATTTGGCTTTGCTTCTAACTACAGTCAGATCTCATATTTTGTGCCACTAAATCAGTATCAATTTGGTTGCTAAAAATAAAAATTAATAATTATCAAGAAAAAATATATTGTGTAGTCAGCTTATTCCTTTTATTGATTTATTATGAAAATGAAAGGAGAAAAAAAAGAAGAAAATTCTCATCCGTCTCATTCATTTTCACCCATTCATTCTCCACCCTTTGATATTTGCTTGTCCGGCCACTTTTTACTGAAGCAATCAACAAGTATTTTGCCAATCAACTTATCCTTTCACAATCACTTTTTAAGTTTCTTTATTATATCCACAGATTCAACTCCTAATATGTAATTTCCAATGAACCCAAGTTAGAGAAGATCTTGATAATTTATATTAATTTTTATTTTTATTTATTGTCCTGCTAAACAAGAATTTAAAGAATTCAAAGTGAGATGCATATTTACTCCTAGCACCACGGTTTTGGCCTCCTGAAATGAGAACACGCGAATTAGAAGCAAGGGCGGATGCATAAGTAGACTGGGATCCAAAATCCTAAGAAAAAAAATATACATTTAAAATTTAGGCTCTTTTCAAAATAGTCCATCCATATTTGAACCTAACTCAACTCAATTTCTTACCCAATTCTAATTCTAACCATTTGAACCTAGTTCACCTAAAGTTGTGACCCAATTTTAATTCTAACTCAATTCTTTACCATTTAAATCTCCATTTAAACTTAGTTCATTCCAAGTTTTACCTGATTTTGCACTAATTTTAATTCTAACTCAACATAATCCGTTAATCATAAAATGTTAAACCCCCGTCCTGCTACCGCGCATTTGACAGTCAATTGAGTTCCGTACAACCCAAAATCCCATCATATGTTTACAAATTAATTGAGTTTCGTACAACCCAAAAATCTGTTATTTAAAAAGTTGGTTGAGTTCCGTACAACCCAACCAAAAACTCATGGTGCTTAGGCACAGTTTTTCTTACATTTAATACATGATTTCTTCAAATAGGTGCTTCTCATGAACATTTAAAACATCATGTACATAATTTCATAACAAATCCTTTAAACATTTGATATAACAAATTCAGAACACTTTACATAATTTGGTATTTAAAACTTTAGACATGCTGAAATATGTTTTAAGAAAACTGTGGTAGAATCCATTCACTAAGCATGTCATAATAGAGTTTACAAAAACAGAACAATTTAAAACTGAATCATGTAAATACTGAATTCGGAAATTTAAACACTTCATATCTTTGCATTTAAAACCTTTTCAAATCTATGGAGTTAAATCTCCACTTCAAATATAGGGTTACTCACCTTGGTCCTTTAAGGTTAGTGCTAATAATGCGTTTTTCCACTTCCTTTGTAGTCTCTAAGAACAATTCATAATAACCTCATTAACTTCACATTCACCGTAATAACACCTATTGATGTTGCTTAACTTATGCTTAGTTCGTATTCGATCCTAAAACGATTTCATAATTTCATATGTACTTAATTTAACTCGTACTCTTAACCTATGACACAATTTAATGTGTTAGAAATTTAATTTATTTCAATTTATACTCTTATGGTAGCTCCATTAACTTTAATTTAATTTTATTTACTTCACATGTTTACGTGTCGTGTCTTTTTGTATCTTATTTTCTCGTATGTGCCTTAATTTAGTACTTCGGCGATATTCTAGTTTATAGTCATCTGACATATGCTATTCATCAAATTTTATGTCCTTTGATTTTAGACATTTCTTTTGGTTGAATAGACTCTACCATTAAGTCCGGAGCGTCGAAAAAAGTCGGTTTAGGCTTTCGTAAAATTTAATTCGGAGTTTTATATGTAAAAGGGCAAAATGGTCATTTACCTATTTATGTGTCATATTTTTTCATACTTTGTTTCATAATTTGGACCTCACTATTGAGTCCGGAATGTCGAAGAAAGTCAATCTAGACTTTCCCTGGATTTAATTTGGCTTTAGGGGTACTAGGGGTAATTTGGTCATTTTACCCCTTTACGTGTCTTTATTTTTCAGGGCCCCGTCTCTCAAAATGGACCTCTCCATTAGTTTCAGAATATCCAAAATAGTTAAAATACACTATCCATATGTTTAATTTGGATTTCGTTTGCTTCATTTATGACTCAGGGGCAAAATAATAATTTTACTTTATTTATAAATTAATTAATTAATTATTTTTTCAGGGGTGTAATTGCATAATATTCTCAAAATTTGGGCCACAGTAGAATTGTCTAGAAGTTCTGGGGTCAATCCGTAAATAGGAAAAGTCTTGGTTTATTTATTTTAAATTAAAATAGAAAACCAAAGGGTTCAATTACATTTAAAGTGAACCGGTCCGGTCTCCTTGTAAACCAACCGGTTTGGTCGGTTTGCCACATGATGCTGACGTCATCATGACGTCAGCCCTAATGTTTTAAATATTAAAAACAAAACGTTGCCGTTTAAATAACCCGTGACCCGTTGGATCCAGATTTAACCCAGACCCGTAACCGACCCATAGTCCGACCCGAATAGTGTCATCTTCCCCAACGGGGTCGACACTGTTCATGTGAAATCCTAATTTTTTACAGTCAGATTTGTGACATTTTAGGGACTCATTTTCTCTGTTTTCTTTTCCAAACGTTCCCTAGAGCTTTAAGGCATGTTTTTACATTGATTTTGAGCTTCGAATTAACCTCAAAGATCACAGTTCTGAGGGAATAGCCCAGAGCTGTAACTAACTGGTTCATGCGTATTTCTTGATCATTGTTCATGAGGTTGGGCTTGTTTTGATCCCCTCTTCATGGGGTTTCATATTTCGTTCTTTAAAACACGTTTTGAGATGCAGTTGAGGTGTTGGGTTAAAAACTCGAAACCTGCAACTCTATATTTGAAAGTCATTTCCTTGGTTTCGTGATCGTAGTCCTATGTTTTTAGCATGCTTGTGGAGTCTAGTTGAGGTCTTGATAAGCCAAATTGGGTTTGGTTCCATCAAATTCATACCTGCTATAAGCAAGGTCTTCCATGGCCGTAGCTTCTGGGTTTCCATTTCTTAGGTGTTTTCAAGACAAATTTTCATGCTTGACACACCTCTAAACATATATTACACATCATACTTTTATAAATAACTCAAAAACAGTTCCTATAAATTCATAATTCTAGAGAGAGAATTTTAAAAGTTTTCGGTGGGTTCACCTTTCACCATTGTTTTCTCTTTCCTTCTTGCTCTGAATCTCTTCTTAGCCTCTCAATTACTTCCTTATTCAGTTTGCTTCTTTAGGGTGTAAGCATGAAATGCATGCTTTGGCTTTTTAAAGAAGGCAACCGACCCTTCTCTCTCATCTCTCATCTCTCTCTCTCTTCCCTTATGACCTCACAGCCACTTTCTTTCACTTCTCAATTAATCTGATTTCCATCTCATAAATTTTGCTCTTCCCCATTTCCTACTTTACATTAATTGATGCTTGATATTTGTATATAATATATATATATGCTACAACACACACTAATACATCAAGAAACACAGACACACCTTGCATAGCTGACACACACTCACACACACTTTTAGATATTTTGTGTTTTCCTTACTTTATGCCCATTTATACATATAAAATATATATGTATATATATACTATACTTGTATACATACATATAGGTGTGTCTGTATATACACACTTGACTACACATACACAATACACTTTAGTGTGTGTATTGTAGGTATTATATATATACTCTATTTAATTATGTCAAGTGATTAATTTTTTATAATTAATTAATTAATTTCATAATTAATTAATTAATATCTTTTAGTGTATATTCTTTCACACTAATTTTTCACAACCTTGTAATACGTGCCATATGACCCGGTATTTCGGGTCGGGATATTACACGATATGAGTTGAAGACAGCCCTTCAGGGTGCCTGTCAAGGAGACAAGTCTATTCAAGATTTCTATATTGAGATGGGCGGTCTCTGGGATCAGCTTGCTATGATGGAGCCTCCTAGCCTAAGTGTGTTTGATGATTATCTGAAGTTTCGGGAGGATGGTCGTTTAGTACAGTTCTTAACTACCCTCTCTCCTCAATTTGAGGCGATTCGTGGTGGCATTCTTCACCGGTCTCCTCTTCCCTCTATGGATACTATTGTTCGCGAACTTCTTTTTGAAGAGACCCGCCTAAAGACAGGCAGTCAGTCTTTATCTCCTTTTGTATTTTTAGCTCCTGCACAGCCAGCTCTACTGTCCACTCCTCCTGCTACACCGCTTCAGTCCACTGGCAGGCTTAAGAGGGTCTCACTACCCTCAGATAAGTGTACCTTTTGTCATCAGAAGGGCCATTGGAAGTATAATTGTCCTAAAAGGGGACGTCCGCCCACTTCCTCTCAGCAGTCATCCACCCAGTTCCGAGCCCCAGCTTCGTATACTTCTCGATCTCCAGCAACCTACACCGCATCCTCTTCAACTCATGATTCCGACATTGCTTCCTTGAGTGCTCAGATTGCTCAGCTCTAGCACCTTATGTCTTCTGGCACCCAGCCTTCTGCTTCTACTTCTGCTTTATCTCTTCATTCAGGTTTGTTTAGGTCTTCCTCAGGTATCTCTCCTCTAGTCTAGATTTTTGATTCTGGTGCTTCACATCATATGACTCCCTATCTTTCTTTATTACGTAACTGTATCCCACCTCATTCTCCCATTATTGTTAGTACCGCCAATGGATCTCGCATGCCTGTCTTATCCATTGGTTCTGTATTACCCTCAGACAAATCTGCAGTGACAATTCCTTTTGTTCTTTATGTTTCGCATTTTTCAGTTAGTCTTCTTTCCATTAGTCAACTTGATGCCTCTAGTTTTGATGTCATTTTTTCTTCTTCTGTTTGTACTGTGCAGGATCAGTTGTCCAAGAAACAGATTGAGACCAGGCGTAGAGTTAGGGATCTGTATGTGGTGGACAGTTTACATCTTCCTGCTACTGTTCCTTCTTCTACTTTGTCTTATTTTCAGTTAGACTCTCAGTCTAGTTAATTTTACTTATGGCATTCATGGTTAGGTCATTCATTTGTTGATCGTTTACGATCTTTAGTTCAGTCTGGTCATTTAGGTAAAGTTTCACTTAGTGAGCTTACTGAGTGTCGCAGTTGTAAACTTGCTAAAATGACAGCTTTACCATTTAATAAAAGTACTTCAATTTCTCATACACCTTTTCTCTTTAGTTCATTTTGATGTCTGGGGACCCTCTCTTATTTCTACCAAAGGTGGTTCTATTTATTATGTTTCATTTGTTGATGACTGTACTCGTTATACTTGGACTTTTCTTATGAAACATAAGTCTGATTTCTACCAAATTTATCTTGATTTTCAGTCTATGATTTTCACTCAGTTTGCGTGTGTTATCAAAGTATTCCGGTCTGACTTGGGTGGGGAGTACTTTCAAACAGAACTTTGTGACTACATGGCTTCATTAGGTACTATTCATCAATCTTCTTGTGCTGATACTCTTACAAAAAATGGTAGGGCTGAGCGTAAACACAGTCATCTTCTTGACACTGCGCGATCTCTTCTTCCATCTGCTTCCGTTCCAGCACCTTTTTAGGGTGAAGCTATTCTTACTGCTACCTTTCTTCTAAATCGGATGCCTACTCCTCTTCTTTCTGGTCGTTTTCCTTATGAAGCTCTGTATTCTGAAGTACCTAATTACTCTTTTCTTTGTGTCTTTGGGTGTGCTTGCTTTGTTCTCCTTCCTCAGAAAGATAGAACCAAATTGAATGCCAGATATGTTCTCTGTGTCTTCTTAGGGTATATTTCAACCCAGAAAGGTTATCGTTGCTATAATCCTACTTCTCGTTGCCTTTATATCTCTCGGCATGTGGCTTTTCTTGAACGATTGGCTTACTTTCAACTACCTATTACCACTACTACTGTCTCCAAAGAGGATTTGATTCACATTGATCATTTTCCTTCTGATGTGCCTTCCGATGAATATATCTCTACAGTCACTATTGAGTCCCTTCCTGCACCCACTGGTTCTGCTGTCCCCTCTGACGCCATTAGACTTCCAATCACTACTACATCAACTGGTCCCTCACCTGATATCTCTCTCTCTGTTCCGTCTAATTCTGAAGACACTGATCCTGCTCCCATCGATATCCTCTTCGTCATCGCCAACCATCGGTAAAATTTCTTGGTTTTTCTAACACTTGTTTTTCTCCTTCCTACTGTACTTTCTTGTCTGCTATTCACTCTTTTTCAGAACCACGGTCTTATAAGGAAGTCTGTCAGAGTCCTCATTGGGTCCAGGCTATCGTTAAAGAATTGGCTGCCTTACAAAAGACATCCACTTGGGAGTTAGTGTCTTTGCCTGCTGGTAAAAATCTGATTGGCTGTAAATGGGTCTTCAAAGTCAAGACCAACTCTGATGGCTCTCTTTAGCGTTACAAAGCTCGACTTGTTGCTAAGGGATTCTCTCAAGAATATGGTATTGACTATGAGGAGACATTTGCCTCGGTTGCCAAAATGACTAATGTCCGTACATTAATCTCCGTTACTGTTATTCACTCCTGGCCCCTCTGTCAAATGGATGTTAAGAATGCCGTTCTTAATGGCCATCTTACAGAGGAAGTCTATATGCGTCCTCCACCAGGACTGCCTCATTCTTCCAGTCAGGTGTGTCGCCTTCGTCGTGCTCTTTATGGTTTGAAACAGTCTCCATGCGCTTGGTATGACCGCTTTCAGACAGTTGTTACTCAGCTTGGTTTTCGTTCTAGTGCTCATGACTCTACCTTGTTTCTTTTTCAGACGTCTTCTAGCTTTGTTTCTTTATTACTGTATGTGGATGATATGATTATCACTGGCTCTGATTCTTCTGCCATCACTCTCGTTAAGCAGCATTTGTTTCGCACCTTTGAAATGAAGGACTTGGGTCCTTTGAGATATTTTCTTGGTATTGAAGTGGCCTACTCTCCCAAGGGCTACTTTCTTTCACAGGCTAAATATGCTAATGAGGTTATTCATCGGGCTGGCTTAACCGATTCTAAGGTGTCTGACACTCCAATTGAGCTGAATGTGAAACTGAATTCTACTGATGGTGTCCCTCTGGATGATCCCACCTTGTATAGGGAACTTGTTGGCTGTTTGGTCTACATCACTGTCACTCGTCCTGATCTTGCCTACGCTGTCCATCTCATCAGTCAGTTTGTCTCTGCTCCTCATTCTCCACACTGGGCTGCCTTGGTTCGAATTTTACGCTATCTTCGTGGTACTATCTATCAGGGTTTGCATTTATCTTCTACTTCTTCTTTGACACTCGTTGCTTATGCTGATTCTGATTGGGCTGGTGATGTCACTGATCTCAAGTCCACTTCTGGTTTATGCTTGTTTCTTGGTGATTCTCTTATTTCTTGGAAAAGCAAGAAGCAAAGTGTTGTTGCCCGTTCTACTACTGAGGCTGAGTACCATGCTATGGCACATGCTACAGCTGAAATTGTTTGGCTTCGTGGTCTTTTGTCTGATTTGAACGTTTGTCAGTTTTCTCCCATTCCTCTTTATAGTGACAACCAAAATGCAATCCATATTGCCCACAATACAGTGTTTCATGAGCGCACTAAGCATATTGAGATTGATTATCATTTTGTTCGTCACCATTTGCAGTCTGGCTCTATTTCTCTTCCGTTCGTTTCCACTGTGCTCCAATTGGCTGATTTCTTCACAAAGACTCACACTGTTGCTCGTTTTCAGTTCCTTCTTGGAAAACTCTCGGTGTTTTCATCCAAAACCCCTTGAGTTTGAGGGAGGGTGTGAATATATATTTATTAAATATATTTATTGTATATATTTTAGGAATAGTTTTTAGGGTTTTCCTATATATACACATGTATTGGTTCGACTTTTTATGTGAAGAAAATATTCAGTTTATCAGAAACCTTTCAATCTTCCTCTTTGAAAAAAAAAATTTACATATAAAACTTCTCTAATTTGATTAAAAAGAAATCCCCCATCATCTAAATTTTGTAGAAAATTTTCATTTTTGAGAAAACAAAATTTGCATGTAAAAATTTTTTAATTTGAAAAAAATGAATTTTTCTAAATTTTCTAACCTCCTACTTATTTTCATGGCTCCACCTTACTTAGAAGTCTTAAATGATCATACACATATCAAAATAATAAAATCAAGAAAAACAAGGAGGGTGATCTAACACTCATAGTGTCTTATATCTGGAATTTCTTTAAGTTAAATCTAGTGTATTTGCCTCTTATGGCCAAACACTCATAATTTATAGGAAAAAAAAACCTCTTGCATTGAATTGATGAAAATAAAATTTCAATTTTTTTGGTGATTAATATGTGTGACACACATGAAATAATTTTCCATATTTATGAAATGATATTTGATATATTACATTAATTATTTGCTCCTTGTACTTAATTCAATCATTAATATTAACACAATATATATATATATATATATATATATATTCTTTGTATACAAATTAATAAATAATAGCTAATCCATATCCTCTTTGAATATTCTTTGCATTCACTTTTATTGTTTTTAATGATTAATAAAATATCTTGATATCTCATTTTAATAAAAAAAATATTAAGTAATCATGATATTAAAGTGTACGTATATATTGTAACACCAAAAGAATCTCCACCGAAACAATAAATCAGTGCAAGGATAAACTATAAGTGAGTGGTATTTATATGTTTCACCAATATTTTGAACTAATATGTGTGTTGTATACACAATAAGTAGGTTGGTTGATTTTTTTATTATTTTTTAAGATTCAGCTCAAAATATTCATTTCCAAATTAATGACAGGATTTAATTAAGAAATTATTACAAAATGATAAATACAATCCCCATTTTTTCATCGTCAAAATTTTATAAAAATGGTATATGTACATTTGATCCAATTCTTAATTAAGTTACCATTTATATCAAATGGAAGACTTTTGATTTTTTTAAAAAAAATAATTGGATGCCCGGACTAATTTACACGTATTTTAATTAATTTTAAAATTAATGAGATATTTGACTTTTATAAAAGTCAAATTTGTCAAGCTCTTTAACTGCATTCACACACTCTCTATTTTGCGAGTTCATGATAAAAAAATTTCAACGTTAATCTCACTTATTCATCCACAACAATAAATAAATAATATGTTTTACAAATAGCATTAAATAATTGATTAATGTATTAAATATATAAAATTCTAGAGGAAAAAAAAGACACGTCGAGTGCGTAACGTCAAAAGAAAAAGATGCGGGCCGTAATGATGAAGAATGTCCAGGGATAATCTTGTAAAATCGCATGCGGGCCGCCAGAAGCAGTCCTGGCCTGCTTAGATAATGAGCGCGTCTACAGCCCACAAATACGTTTGTGTCCCGGCCCGTCCATCATTGTAGCCCAACAGATTCTTTCCCGCCGAGAAGCACTTTCAGATATCTATTATCTAAACGCCAAACGTGGGCCCTAGCCCACACGCCCAAACGGCCTTCACGTTTTCTTTTTTCGTGTTTTGTTGTCCAGGTTTCCTGGAGCCGTGCCCAATGGATGGGGAATTGCATTTAGCATTTATTTCCCTTTGAAACCCTTATTTGACATTCAATAATCTACTCTTTTGGTTTTTTTCCAAGAAAGGCCAAGAATCAGCAGGCCCATGGAACAGTTGACTACAACTCCTATGGTGGCTTGCAGAAAACAAAAGTTTTGTGAAAAGGTCTAATATAGAATCTTAAGAAGAAAAAAAGTAGGTGTCAATATGAGAGATAGAAAGAATAACTTTCTTCAGAGCAATTTAATTCTCATTGTGGAACAAATATTTGGTGGTTTCATGACTTATATGAATAGTCATAACAATAACAATATATTGTAAATATATATGTAGCCTATCATTTAACTGTTGGGATCATTCAATATTTTTTCTCCGTTATGTTCTTCTACTTTGCTAAAAAGCACTTTTGCCGACATGATATAAAATGATTCATCAAGTTTATTGACTTAATCAATGAATCCAATTTACTTAAATTTCTTTTAAAAAAATTTAATAATAAAAGAATAATTTCAGTGACGAATCCAAATACTGTGTCTAAAGGATGAAAGTATATGCATAAAAAAATTTATAAAAAAAAAATGCTCATAAAATATAAAAACAAAAAACAAAAGAGTTCATTTCTAATTTTTAAAAAGAATTAATAAAATAACCAAAAAAAATAAAATTTTCAAATCTTTAGGAGACATTTACTAACATTAATTGAGAACTACACCAAGATTTACAACGATGGCCACTAAGTTTTGTTAGAACTATATCAAGATCAAGGTTTAAAAGTTTCTTTTTACTCATACGAAACCATTTTTAGTTGCATATGGACAGAAAGAGATAAATAAAAACAAAACCCTAGTAAATTATAAAGAGTCACTTTTCTTCTATTTAAATGCTGGTTATATTTATAAGCAAAATCAGTCTTTTCACCTTTATTTCTTAATTTTGGTTTTTTCACCCTTTCAAATGAACTACAAAAATGAAAAATCAACCAGTCTAGTTTAAATCAAACAATGGATCCCAACAAGGATGCTCAACAAGTACAATACTTTTTCTGTTGAAAAAATAATAATAATGTAACAGTACTTGAATAATTGAGAAATAAATTTAATAAATTATGTTTAACTACTTAAGTGCTGTCATTTAATTTATACAACGTTTTAAAAAAATAAAGTATTGAGAAGGTTGGCATTTCTAAGAGAAAAAAATAATTATGTCCCCAATAATTAATAAATTATGTTTAACCATGCAAGTGTTTTCATTTTGGCTCTCTCAATGCACTTCCTACTCTCTCAAAATGAAACATTGACTTTTTACTGAATTAGTCCGTATATTTTGGTCAAGCATTGCATTGGAGCCAATACTTTGACATTTCAGTTTGTGATTCATATGTTGAATTGATGTATTAAATATTTATTTATCAGTAATGTATTATATGAGATGAATGAATACTTTTTCTTACAAGAAAATTTGATGATAGAAAAAAAATTTAATGGACTCAATATCTGTTGTCTTAGTGTTCTATGAATATACATTATGATTCTTCTTATTACAGAGAGGCACCTCTAAAGATATCAATGAAATGAATTTTGTGATTCGTAAAGGTGGCCAAGTAATTTTAAAATAAGTGATTAAGTGAAGGAATCGCTCGTAAAAAATTTAATTTCTAATCTCATAAATTTAACTTTGATCCTCTATATTACTAAGTAGTTCATGCATTTAAAGATTTTAGGAGACCATAATTTTGGACAGAGAAAAATAAATTCTGACTGTTTGAATATATATATATATATATATATATATATTTATGAAACAAAAAAAACAGAAAAAGAGAGACACTAGTTAAAGGCCAGGTGGACCCTGTCTTCCTCACTTATGGGCAGAGGAATGATGAATCCTCAAAGTCAAAATAGATAAGGCAATTTCATGAAGAAACTTATGAAGAACAAGTAACTTCGGATTTTTCTGTACAGAGATATATTAAATGTACAGATTGGGATAGTTAAGCTGCTTGATGACTGAGAAGATAAAAAAGCAGCACTTTCTGCCAATCCAATACCATCCTTTCTTCAATGGAGGATTACTCTCTGCCCCAGGACTCTCTTTTCCTTGGATTCGACAATTCTACTCAGTAACTTCCTTTTCTTTCTCAATTTCATTCTTCAATGCTGGCCAGAAAATTTCAATTAACGCATCTCAATTTCTAAGAATTTTATCTTATTTTACGTTTCTGGGTTATTTTTAGTTTGTCGAATTTTATCATAATCAAATCAGGGTTTTAGAATTTTCATGTGATGGTATAGTATTGTCATCAATGGATCACTTCTTGGTGTTACTTCAACTGGGTTCTTTAAATATTCCTCAAGTTTTGAGACTTAAGTGCCAAAATTGGACATTTTACTGAATTTTATATAATTTTGATCGTTTTAGGTCATTGAAGGCAACCGTGTTAGATAGCAATCTAAATATTGTCACTTCAGATATAGTTAATTTTGATTCAGAATTGCCACATTATAAAACCAAAGATGGTGTTTTTCGAGATCCATCCATTGATGGCCGAATTGTTTCACCCACTTTGATGTGGGTGGAAGCATTAGATCTCATACTTCAGAGACTCCTGAAATCGAAATTGGATTTTGGGAAGATTGTTGCTGTTTCCGGTAGTGCACAGCAACATGGCAGTGTGTATTGGAAAATTGACAGTTCAGAAAAACTACAATCGTTGGACCCAAAAAGGTCATTGGTGGATCAACTAGGTGATGCCTTTTCAACAAAGGAATCACCTATATGGATGGACAGCAGCACCACTGAGCAATGCAAAGAGATTGAGAGAGCTGTTGGAGGTGCACTGGAGTTATCCAGGCTTACTGGATCTAGAGCACATGAGAGGTATGTCGGGCCACAAATTCGGAAGATATTTGAGAAGCAGCCGGAAGTTTATCACAATACCGAGAGGATCTCCCTAGTTAGTTCCTTCATGGCGTCTCTGCTTATTGGGGCTTATGCTTTTATTGATGAAACTGATGGTGCAGGGATGAACTTGATGGATATTAAGCATAGAGTATGGAGCAAAATAGCTTTGGAGGTTTGTTTGGTGTACTTTGTGATAGCACTTTGCAGCTTTCTGATGAGGGATGAATAGTATCATGACACTCTATTTCAGTTAGTGTTTGTTATAATTTGAAATAACAGTTTATAGTTCTGTGATCAACCATGCTTCTGTGTTTCTTTTAGGCCACAGCACCAGGTTTGGAGGAAAGACTTGGAAAGTTAGCTCCTGCTCATGCTGTTGCTGGTTTTATTGCTCACTATTTTGTCGAGAGGTTGGTGTGCTGTTTGTGAATTTGCAATGTTTATGATGTTCCATTGAGATAGAAATGATATTAGCTTAAGTGGGCTGTGGTTGGCTTCATCACTAACAAAAAGATACTAGTCTTTGATGACTAGATTATAGGACATGATTCCTGAAGTGAACTATAATTTGTGAACTATAATTTGTGAACTTCAGCTTAAATTCAAATATATAATTTGTACTATTGTTTTTTATGATTCATTGTCTTGTAAATGAATAGTTGTTGCATTTTGTTGTACTATCCCATGGGCTTGCAATGTTGGACAACAGTTGAAAATGTAGGACAATGCTGCCTGAGTATAGTTTTATGGTAGGCTAAGGTTAAAGAAAACTTGTAATTTTAAGGCTTTACAATGTAGAAGGAAGGTTTAGAGTTTGTAAGCAGGAATCATTAGGAATTAGCTTTATTTACATATGATAGGTTGCAGACTTGCAGGAATTTAGAAGAAGTATTTTGGAATTTTCCAGCACAAATATTTTGGGGTATTGCCGTATTGGTATTAAGTTAAATTTTAAAAGCCAAATGGATAAGGGAAAGGGTTAGAATTATGGAATTAGTGTTTTTGGAATGATAAGCTAAAGGAAATAAAACATGATTGTAATTAAAACAACTAAAACTGATAATAGAGAACAAAAGAGAAGAAGAAGGAGAAGAAGAAAGAGAATTTCCTAGGATCTGACATAGAACTCCTCAGGCTTCATCCTCTAAGAGTAGGTTGCATAACAAATTATAAAATCTTTAATTCTCTAACAACGCTGTACTATTGAATTGAGAGAGTACTTAGATATTATATTTATAATATCTACAGGGTGTTGGACTTCTCCTACTTTTACTTGGATTGGGACTCCAAAATAGGAAAGAAGACTATTCTAGACCAACTGAGGACTACATATAAAGACCCAGTACAATAGCTAGACAAGACCAATGGCCACTACTGAAGTCCATATAGAAGTAACTGAAATATTATTGGCTCCTAAAACTCGAAAAAAAAACATGCACAAAAAGGAATAACAGCATACTTAAATAAACATAAGTTAAAACTTGATTCACTATGATATCATAGCCATTTTCCTTTACACCAAAATGTCTTCTTGAATGGTGTGAGGCCAATAATCTTATTTTAGGCTTCCAGCATGGATATCTTCTTTAACTAAGCAATAGGTTCCGCACAAAGTTGACAGCTAGATATTTCATCAATTTTCTTTCAGGTTTCACTTCAACAAGAACTGTTTGGTTGTTCAGTGGTCTGGTGATAACCCCAACAGCTTAGCAGGTGAGTGATTTTCTTTGTTTGTAACTTCTTACATTGTATTTATCATGCAGCTTTCGTCTGTCACTATTTTAACTGGGTTTCTGATCAGTATCTATAATTTAATGGTTATCCATAGTGTCATCAGGTTTTAATCGCAGCTCATAGTTGCCTTCTCAATTGAAAATGCTAAATCTCTTTAGGTTATATAATTATATATGGCTTATGTTCTTGTATAAAAAACCACATTAAATACAAATCCATGTGGAGACTTCTTTTTTTCTTGCACAGATTTTATTATTTCTTAAATGAGGGTTGACCTCAGATAGAGCAGAATAGTGAAAAAAGTTTCATATTTCCAATCCCAACTAGTTGTTCCATGGCTTGGTTAAGTATACGAGCTTCATTATTTAATTTTTTAATGGCAAGGGGTGCAATCCATGTCCGTATTACTTATACTTAGGAAAATGAAAAAGGACAAAAGAGAGGAAACTAAATATATTTCCCTGTTGGCTGTTGGGCAAAGTACTTAGAATGAATATGTATACATTCTTGTAAGCAAAACCTAAAATGCATCTTTCCGTTTTTGTTTTTCCAGTTTAAGCATGTTTCATGTTCTATGTTATAAAATAAAAAATAAAATGAAAACCATTCTGTTTAAGCCCTTACCATTTTATTGTTATTGACACAAAGTTGTTGGAGTAAATATGTATTTATGTTGTAAGCAAAATGCAAAAGTTTTCTTTCTATATATTTTTCTAGATTGAGGGCGGGTTTTGGCACCACTATTAGGCTGCTTCATTATGACCTGAAGGTCACGGCTTCAAGTCACAGAAACAGCTTCTCAGCCTACAAGGTAAGGTTACGTACATCTAACCCTTTCCAAATCCCACAGTAGAGGAAGCCTCGTGCACTGGAACTGCCCTTGTTTTATAGTTTCTAAATTCTAACGAAGTTTCTTGTCAAATTTTGTACAAACACATCCTTTTTTTTTCCGTTAATCCCTGGGGAATAGAATTCATGACAGCTGATCAAGGTGATTTATCCTTGTACAAGGGCAATATCTGATGCACAAAGACAAATCCATTATAGCTTAATATTTACCAAAATATAAATGGGTCTGCTAACAAGTATAGAGTTGAAATGGAATGAGATTTTTTTTTCTTGATAAGTAAAACCGAACAAAATTTTGTAATATATAACGGAGTCTTAAAATTCTGAACTTTATTTTTATGTCTAATAAAAAGTCTAGAGTCAGCAAAACTAGCACTAGGGCTAGTAGTAGGCAATGGATTTTGTAATTGTAACAATTTATTTTTCCAACTTTTTTTTTTTTGGGTCTTATAATTACTGATCTGTTTTTTTTTATCAGTAAATGCAAAGTATAAGGCGCTCGAGGGGGGCGCACCTGAATACAAAAGAAGGGGAGAGGCTACAATAATTAACACCTTAAATCCCTCAAAAAATTCATGAAGCTATGTAGATACATTGGCCTATCTTCTTTTAGCCAAAAGAAAAATACATACAAAAAATTTTCTTTAAGCTTCTACATGGAGGATTCCTCCCCCTAAAAAATTCTCGTGTTTCTCTCTCTCCACAAGCTCCAAAGAAGACAAAGGTGCAATCCTCCAAGCTTGCCGAATGCCTTTCCTAACTCAGGTACCCCTCCAACTAAACAAAACGTCTCGGACTAAGGACGGCATAACCCAACTAAACCCAAAAAGATACTACACCATACCCCAAATATCCCTAGCTACCTTAATGATCTTTAGCATTAAATTGGTAAAAAGGAGAAACTAAGAAAGCATAAGTGGTCCTTCTCTCTTTTCTTCTTCTTCCCAGAAGCTAGAAATTGGGGAATGTGATAAATGAAAGTTTGAAAGGCTATTTAATCTTACTATTATATCAGTAGATCATCAAACTTGATCAAAAGCGCAAATAATTGGTATAGTGAACCTTTTTGTCATGTTGTTGCTTCTATAAAAAAAAATAAAAAATCCATTGCTCTATTGTACTCACCAATGTTGGTTGTTGGGAGGGGTTGATTGGGTTCTAACCAAACTGAACCTTTGGTGTTATTTTCATTAAGTGGCTGCGTTAGACTTGAACCTGAAAATTCACACTTGACAACTCGATTTTTTACCATTGCACCAAGACATTCTTGTTAGTGCTCCGATGACACTGCAACAATTTTCTATGGCAATGCAGTGTGCTGTATAATATATCCTCCCAGGCAGTTGTCTTGAGGTAAGATGTGAAATCCTGGATCAAATGTTTACATGAGTGAGTGGTTGATAATGACAGGAGGAAAACTATCAATGCAACTTGAAGGCAACCAGTGCATTTGGCATCACCCTATGACTGCCTCAAATTTTATCACTGACACAATATGAAATCTTAGAGCTAAAAGAAAAAGAAATATAAGTTTTTAATATAGTTTTTTGAAACAGAGATTAAATCTAAAAGAAAAACATGTATAAGTTTTTAATATAGTTTCTGAAAAAGAGAGATCATACATGAAGGTGAGATGCTTATTAACTGATAGAGGTTTTATTTTTATTTTTTTGGAGGGGGGGGGGGGGGGGGGATTTGCATCCTAGTTTTTCATATTTAGTTGTATACATGTATGTTCCATTAGAATAGTTGCTGCTACTTTCTTTCAATGCAGATTGAGGGTAACCAATGCATTTGGTGCCACCCTATGACTGCCTCAAAATTTATCTGTGACACAATATGAAAGCTTAGAGCCAAAAGAAAAACAAGTACTAGTTTTTTGAAAAAGAGGGAATCATACATGAAGGTGAGATGCTTAGTAAATGGGTTTTTTTATTCGGGGATTGGCATCCAGGTTTTTCATATTTAGTTGCATCTATATATGTTTCACGTTTAGAATATTTGCTACTTCTTTCTTCAAAATATGAGACTTGTAACTGTTAAATTTTTACCAAATTGCCAATTCTCCTCTTATGCACTGGTGATTTTACCTTTGATTTATGTTTTTACCTTTAATGAGTCTATTGGGAATCCAAACTTTCCTCTACTGCATGGCTTTGTTGAAAGTATGGTTCTACGCTTCTAATTTTTCCGCCTAATTTCAATTTCCTAACTGCTTGAGAAAGTTGTGGCTTATGGTTTCTTTTTCTACCCTCATGAAAGTTCTAATCTTGGCATGCAGTATCACCTTAATTATCACTCTCTCTCTCTCTCTCTCTCCTCCCCCCCCCACCCACATTTGCTTATCAATTGAAGTTATTTTGAACATCCAGGTTTGACTCTCAATACTCCAGGGGATCTGGCAATTAGTCTTGGCACCAGTGACACTGTAAATACAAGCTTGATTGCTTTTATGGTTCTTCCTTCGAATGCTGATTTCCATATATTTTATCAGAATTATCCATTCCACAGGGTTTTTTCCTAGGTCCATCTATGATATTATTTGTGTTTACAGAGTTTGAGCTTATTAATGAGCTTAACCAAACACATTCACTGGCTTAGACATTCATATTTGTGCTCAAATCTCACACCATAACCTATACAAAGTACCAATTCCAGTTAGCCTCGAGTCCAAAGCATTACTAAATTCTTCAAAATGCCTAACTTGTTGCATACCCACCAAGAGGTTCTACTGTTGTGTAGACCTGACCTTGGAATACTTTGCTGGTGAACAAGCCAACTAATGAGCCAAACTCAAGCTATTAGATTGTTTACCAGCCTTATTTGGGGGCATCTAACTTATATCTCCATCATTAAATGATGTTTATGACTAAAAGTCATGAGAAAAATATCTATGATTCGGCTTTATTCTGTTTATCTTAAATCGTGATTTCTACCGAATTAATTCACTTCTAATCTGTTCGTGCTTGTCAATTAGGTCTTTGGGATTACCAGTGATCCTCAACCAAGCTTAGAAGGACATGTTTTTCCTAATCCCGTGGATACAGAAGGCTACATGGTAATGTTGGTTTATAAGAATGGGTCTCTGACTCGTGAAGGTAACACCCATATCTGATATATAATTCTATGAACTTCAACGAAGCAACATCTGAAAGCTCCTTCAATTGGCAATGTGACTACAACTTTGATAGATGTGCGTAATCGCTATGCTGATAAATCTTGGGAAGTCTTCAGTACATTTTTGCAGCAAACACCGCCCCTTAATGGTTTGCCAATACATTCTTTCAATCAGTTTACATATTAGTTGTATATGCTCCATGGGTTCTCATATTCCTCTTTCCTATAGGTGGAAAGATGGGTTTTTATTACAAGGAGCATGAAATTCTTCCTCCCCTCCCAGGTGTGTTAATGGCTTTTGTTTCCATCAAATTTTAGTGGTTGTTGAGGAAAAATATTACTCCCTTCATCCCATTTTAAGAGTCCCTTTTGGGAAAACCAGCTTTTTATGGGAAGAAGTATTTAATATTTTCATACTTGAGTGAAAAGTACAAATTTACAGAACTAACCTCATTTCACATTGATTACTACATTCACATCAAATTGACATAAGGGATAATTTAGAAATTTTACAATACTTAAAAGCATTGACTTTTTAAACTGAATTTATATTCTGGGACATCGCAAAAAGAAATATGGGACTCTAAATTGGGATGGCAGAAGTATAATTTTTGTCTATTATGAAGGATTCTGATACCAGGGTATTGCAATTAAAATGCTTGTGCCACATTATGGAACACATCTAGGGTATCGTGACCATCTTCTGTGGTTTCTCTACATTGTAGATAAAACTAACCTGACAGAATGCTTCTTTCTGATCCATTAAATTATATGTGATGGTTACATTTAATAACGCCAACTAGAATGATTCGAATTTATAAGCTAGATGGATAGGATAATTCAGTTGGGGCAATCTTGGAAGTGCAAGGTCACCTCAGTCACAGCCATGGAATATCAGACCTGATATATTTTGCTTAATTTGTATGGAAAATTGAATTAATAAGGGAGAAGGTCCAGATATCTAGATGGTCTTGACCATTTATTCATCTACTTCGAATATAACAAGAACTATCAAATGCTAAACTCGAAAGTTGGTTATGCATCCAGTTGGTTTCCACCGTTACATCCTTGAGAATTTCACGGGTGACACTTTAGATGGCCTAAGTGAACGTGAAGTGGAGCAATTTGATCCTCCTTCTGAGGTTTGTAATCTTGGATAAAGAGTTACTGTTTTCATGGGGCAGATGAGGTCCTAGACAATAATTATTTTCTTAAAACTAAGTGTATCTCTCATTTGCAGGTCCGAGCATTAATTGAAGGTCAATTTCTCTCTATGCGAGCTCATGCTGAAAGATGTGGGATGCCTTCTCCAAAACGGATAATAGCTACTGGTGGAGCATCAGCTAATTCTAGCATTCTGAACATAATAGCATCCATTTTTGGCTGTGATGTGTATACGGTCCAAAGACCGGGTAAGTAGTCATTACCTGTTCGGTTATTACTTCCAGATTTTTGGACTATAACTCAAGACAGTGTACTTGGCGTAGCATAACCTTAAAAAAATATAAATCTTCAAGGATGTTAATATCCCCTCTAAAATTTCACCGAAATTGAGTATTGGTGAGAACATTTTGTTCATATTGTTCATACTGTACCCCAACTTGAACAAGTTCATATTTACATTATTTGATGCCGTTAACTGATAAAGGTTTTCTAGAACGCGTCCTTTTTCTGATATGATTCTTATTGTTACTAGTTGTGCTTTTACTTTGGCCTGATGTCAAAAACTTTGTACTTGCTTTACAGACTCGGCTTCTCTGGGAGCTGCACTGAGGGCTGCTCATGGTTGGTTGTGCGACAAGAGAGGCAGGTTTGTGCCCATCTCATGCATGTACATGGACAAGTTAGAGAAGACATCTCTGAGCTGCAAGCTTTCAGTGACTGCTGGAGACCAAGAACTTGGGAGCAAGTATGCTTTGTTAATGGAGAAGAGAATAGAAATTGAGAACCGTCTTGTCCAAAAGCTGGGGCGTTGGTAAAATTGGAAGTGTGAAAGGAACTTGTTCGAAAGATGTGTCTACCACAGTGTTACCTTGTATTTTATTGAGCTAGATGTTTGGATTTACTCCGAATTTGATTGCATCTGTAAATAATAAATAGAGGGGTTGTGTTTTTTGTTTCTTACATTTTTGTTCATGATAATTTCATATTTCTCTCTCTCTCTCTCTCTCTCTCTCTCTCTCTCTCATGCGTGTGCGCGTTGTTTACTTTTCTGTATATGTATTTTGTTGAAATCTGGTACAGTATGGAAGTAGGTGCAAACTGCAACCAACTTGAGGGATGATTACAAGTAAAAAGAAGGAATAAAATGATCTTTTATTTAAGTTTGCATGGAAGTAACTCTATGAAGCATAGAAATGGTAAGAGAGCGGATAATTTTGATTTTGTTTATATTTTCCGTCTCTAACCTATCATGTCTAAAGATCTATCTTAATCTCGATCTTATTTACATTTTTTGTTTTCATTTTGTCCTGAACTTTGATTTTTTTTTTTTTACAAAATAAGTTAATACTTCTTTTTTAGTAAGTAAACTAAAACTTTATTATAAAATAACTAATACAAAAAAAATATATATATATATGAGAAATCTTAAAATTTATTTTATATAATATGGTTTATTAGTAAATATAATATAACTTAAAGATAAAAAAGAATTTTAATATATAAATGTACGATTGCAACGGGATGACCATATCACGACCTTGCTCTGAACTTGAACGAATTTTTTAAACCTCGCATAGATCTTATTTAAGAACACTACGTACTTGTCCTAATAAGAGAGGGGTGGGGTGGGACTGGACTAAATTGAAGCATTACCTAATACCTCATAACGAAGCTGCAAACAAGGAAGAAACCATCATCTCATTTATACATCAATGTTGCTTGTGAACTTGAGAATCTCCTGTTTTTCTTTTGGTAGGTGAATCTCCTCTTGATTACCAATATTTTACCCGCACAGGAAACTGCCATTACAGCAAACGTCATGTGCTGCTACGCTTGGCTCGATTTTTTTTTTTATTAGTAATAGTAAATTGTGTTAACACAAGATGTCTGAAAAGGACAAATCAATAATTACATAAGAAATGAATCAACTACAAAATTTAAAACTAAAAATCTCTCTACCCTTACGATATTTCGTATACATCTCCATTTCTTCACCATATATCAAATTTTCAAAAAAAAAAAAAAAATAGTATTAAACACAAAAAAAAAATTGAGCACAAGTTTGAGGGATCTTTTCCTTTTAACGACCTGTTGATGCCATTCAAATGTTTTGAGTAACCTTGAAATGCAAGAGGACCTTTTAATAAACAAAGAGAAAAAATCGATGCCAAAAAAGCAAAAAGAAAACATCCGTGGAGAGTATAGAGATTTCAAACCTTCAAATACAAGACCGATTACTAAAATAAACCTTTTAATATGATACAACATGAATAATATTCACAGCACAAAAGAAATACCCAAACCAAGTACCCTTAACACAAAGGTCTCAAAGCACATCACAGCAACAAAGAAAGAACCACTAACAATACGTGATAGAAGTATCAAGTAACATGCCCTCGGATCAATCCTCATCTCCTTCATCACCTTCCTCACCCTCAGCAGACTCTGCACCAACCTCCTCATAGTCCTTTTCCAAAGCAGCAAGATCCTCGCGAGCTTCGCTGAATTCTCCTTCCTCCATGCCCTCACCAACGTACCAGTGCACAAAGGCACGCTTTGCATACATTAGATCAAACTTGTGGTCAATGCGGGAGAACACTTCAGCAACACTGGTTGAGTTAGAGATCATGCACACAGCCCTCTGCACCTTTGCAAGGTCACCTCCAGGAACAACAGTTGGTGGCTGATAGTTGATACCACATTTAAATCCAGTTGGGCACCAATCAACAAACTGAATTGTCCGCTTGGTCTTGATTGTTGCCACAGCTGCATTAACATCCTTGGGTACAACATCACCACGGTACATCAGGCAGCATGCCATGTACTTGCCATGACGTGGATCGCACTTGGCCATCATGGATGAGGGCTCAAAAGCACTGTTGGTGATCTCTGCCACTGAGAGCTGCTCATGATAGGCCTTCTCAGATGAGATCACAGGAGCATATGAGGAAAGCATAAAATGGATCCTGGGGTAGGGTACAAGGTTGGTCTGGAATTCAGTGACATCCACATTGAGGGCTCCATCAAACCTCAACGAGGCAGTGAGGGATGAGATCACCTGGATTGAGTATGGCATGGAAAAAACACACCAATTGTTATCATCCCTGATAGTTCAAAGCAGCAGGTACCTGAGATTTTCATCTTTTAAGACCAAATGTAGCTCATTTACCTGAGAAACAAGGCGATTGAGATTGGTGTAGGTGGGTCGCTCAATGTCAAGGGAACGCCTACAAATGTCATAAATGGCCTCATTATCAAGCAGCACGGCGACATCTGTGTGCTCAAGAAGGGAATGCGTTGAAAGTACACTGTTGTAGGGCTCCACAACAGATGTGGAGACCTGGGGTGAGGGATAAACAGTGAAACCAAGCTTTGATTTTTTTCCATAGTCAACAGAGAGACGCTCCAAGAGAAGGGACCCAAGCCCAGAACCAGTTCCACCACCAACAGCATTGAAAACAAGGAAACCTTGAAGGCCAGTGCAGTTGTCAGCAAGCTTTCGGATACGATCCAAGCAGAGATCAACAATCTCTTTCCCAACTGGCACACAAAGGGTCCATATATTAGCATTTGATTAAACTTAAGTATTCGAAGCATAATTAAGTAAAAAGGATTTTACTTACTGGTGTAGTGGCCTCGGGCAAAGTTGTTGGCTGCATCTTCCTTGCCACTGATGAGTTGCTCAGGGTGAAAAAGCTGGCGGTATGTTCCAGTCCTCACTTCATCAATAACAGTGGGCTCAAGATCTACAAAGACAGCGCGAGGGACATGCTTCCCAGCTCCAGTTTCACTGAAAAAGGTGTTGAAGGCGTCATCACCACCACCAATTGTCTTGTCACTGGGCATCTGGCCATCAGGCTGAACACAAAAGCAATAATTCAGAAATACAATTTAACAGAGTTTCTGAAAAAGAATTATTTGCTAACAGAACTAGCTAACAAGCCATAATTGAAATAAAATTGATGCAAAAGGCATGCGAACAATAGATTTATGATAAGTGTGATGAACTAAATCAGTGAAAGCCCCAGTAATAATACCACGATTTGAAATTATCAGAACATCAGAAAGACCCGTGTACTAGGCACAACACAGATATATCATCTTCACTAAAATAATAGATCTAAAATTCGATTTTTGAGTAAATTTAAAAACATCAGAAATTATCCACAGTAAACCATCGATATGAATCGAAAAACACAATATCGAGCAAATCATTCTTATAGAAATTGACATCATAAAGTATAATTAAATAAGTTTTTTTGAGTATGAACATCACACTTAAAGTGTTGAACACCGGATCCCGTACTAAATCATATTAAAACCTCATATTTTGATAAGATTACACGCAATTTTATAAAGAATGTGCAACAAAATTCAATTTTACATTTCCACGAGTGTTTTCAAATCTCAAAACATAGCTATCAGATGAATTACCAAAGAAGGGGCCAATCGGCCTGATTATAACAGAATGTCAATAAAAAAAACGAATAGCTTCTATCGTTATTGTACACCTACAAACGCATCACAACTAGTGCCCTAAAAAGAACTGAACTATTCCACTCATGATCGGCTCGATTAGAGGGGCGTTTGAGATCAGCATCAAAAGTTTTCAAGCTTGAACAAAATTTAAAACTGGTTTATTTTAATAAGCCAAGTTTGAATAATCCAGACTCGGCTCGGCTCGGTTCGACTCAGTCCTAATCACAACCCTATATCGACTGAATTTTTCAACAGAGTACATAAAAAACACAGATTTGACAGAAATGCATAGATAACACAACATATAAAACAACTCTTGAATCAACATAAACAAAATACATGCATAAATAACGTATATGTATATATGTAGAGAGAAAGGGGGAGAATTGACCTGAATGCCATGCTCGAGGCAATAAAGTTCCCAGCAGGCGTTGCCAACCTGAATACCGGCCTGACCAATGTGGATCGAAATGCACTCTCTCATTTTCGCAAATTCAATCAACAAAAGAAACGAAAAGAAAGATTGAAGAAAACCAGAAGAAATGTATTTACGGACGGCGTTTATAAAGACGCCTTCTGATGATGGGGGTTTCAGATCACTCTGGTTTATATATAAAAACGGGGGGAGATACGAAGAAGAAGAAATATCTGGTAAGTTAACCATAGTTAGTTAACCGCGGTTATCGTCAGCTGCCAGCGAGGAAACAGGTAAGACTTCATTATTGGCCAACCTAACCCACCCAGTTTAACCGTGGTTAGTTTTTGCCCGCCCTATTTTTATTTTTTGATTCTGGTAAGGAAATAGGTTTGAGTTTCTCAGAAATTGCAAAAATGACACCCTACAGATTGACTGAAGCCTTGAATCACTTTGATGAAGGGTAGAAACGTCATTTTAGAGCCTGAGTTAAAAAAAACCTTGCGGCGGCCCTCTTCGGTTGTCCGGTAATGAGTCGGAGGCACATGGCGTGTCGTTCAACAGATGACACGTCAACATAAAGTGAGATCCAATGGTTCTATCAGTGGACCTGCCATGACTGGGCTAGGCTTGATTGAGGGCAAGGGTTACACGGGCTGGATTGTTCAAATTGGGCTAAAATTGAACTGAGTTTTGAAATGGGCAATTTGGAGTGAACTCTTATTCATGCCAAATCTCAATTTGAATTGATTTTAGAATAATTATACTGAGAACTCCTGGAATATTATCTAATTACAAAAATCTCTCGTATGATTTTTAATATTACACTAAGAGTTTTTGGGAGAGACGTTAATGTGAAACATGAATTTAATATTTTATCCTTTTAAAATAATTACATTATCCTCTTTTATGATATCTGATAATTAAAAAGACATTTATTGTAGTTTTTGAAAAAATAAAAGAGATCAATTTTTTTTAATTTTAGAGAATGTAAATAAGGTTTATGTAATTATCAAGTAAGTTGAGAGAACTCACTATTATTATACCTTAATTTTTAATTGAGGTAGCATATGAAAACACATTTTTTACAATTTTTTTTTCTATGCTTTTTCTATTAAATAAGTAAAGTAACGTTTGATTTATACTAAAAATACTTTTAGTTTTTCATAAATCTCTTTTATGTACACTAAAACATATTTATGTGTTTACATATACAATTAATATGTAGATATCTATATATGCACATATGTATACATCTACATTTATATTCTATATATTTATATATGTATCTATACACATTACATGGATATAAATATGTGTACATACTTGATCCATATAATTAACATTTATTTTATTATTGAAGAATAATTTTAATAGACATATACAAATTTAAATTTGAAATCATTTTTGAGCGGTAGTTATTGAATGCATTTTTATTTTTTTATTTTTGACTTTTAAGAAGAAAAAAAAGTTAAAAATAAATAAATTTTCACTTATTAAAATAACTTTTTCACTCAATTAAGAACTACATTCAAATAACTTGGTTAATAAAAATATTGGATATTCCCGAATCAATATTTCTAACAATGAGATGAGTAACCATATGTGCATATACAATGCATTTTTATACATGTAACGACGGACCAATATTCCTAAGAATGTGAATGGTTGCCACACGGGCTGTATAATGTAATTTTTACAAATGTGACCACATATATCATCATTGAAAGTACTATTCACTTATCCAAAATTTACGTGAAGTTAATAATATATCACCAAGGCTCTTTGTGAAGACTGAGCAGTCAGATTCCTCAACTTGTTTTATGGGGCACAACACAACCCATGATAATTGTTAGATAATGAATTGGGTTAGATTCAAACTCATATTTACTGAGACATTCACAAGATGAGAATGGAGAGTTAAGATAAGAGTGAAACTCTTGTCAAAACCAACTCTATAATCTTCACACTAGACAAGAAAGGTTTCTGCATCGTGATGGATCTTGGACAATTCCACACATTTAGATCCGACACAGGTATTTTATATAGTATTCTACAATAATAATCAAAGCTATGGTCTTCACACTTGTTTTAGGAGGAACCCTACTATTGTTACTTCTTCTGGCCTCAACCAAGACTAGTGCATTTTTCCTGAGTAACAGTACCATGCAGTTCTGCCTGTGAGCCTATGAGTGTATTTATGATAAACAGTAGCCTAAAACCAGCTGCTTGGTACGAACAAAACAAGGCCCTGTTTGGAAAACACTAAAACCATGGTCCTGACATGATACAAAGAATTTCCAAACAACCTCTAAGTCTCATAACCCTAACTCATTAAAGTTCAAGCATCTCTCAATCATCTCTACAAGATCTTAACTTCATGTCTCCATTATTTTTTTTCATGGTCAAGAACAATAATACAAAAATAGTTTGACAAAGTGCACAAATGCTTCAATTCCAGCTGAAAAGAGGGGGGGAGGGGGAAGGCATGGAAATCAGTTACAACCTAAAATTTATTTTAGAAAAATTATCTGCATTACTAGATGGGCAAACAATGCTTATGAAACAAATCTCAACTGAAATATTATACATCTGGAAATTATTCCCAGTGCAAGGACCAGAGCCTACTTCTTGTTTCCCATGTTTTGAGGTAGAAAATTAGATGAATATGATACTATTATTTTTACCAAGGCCAACCATCAAATATAAGTATACTTCCACAACATATATATACATGTACAACTACCATGGATTTAGCTACCAACGAATCACTACTTCGAAACTCTGCAAGCTTTAATAAAGAATTTAAAAGATCTCAAAATCAGTAATCTATGGATTCTTTAAATATGTAATGATGAGTTTAAATATAAAATATAGTAATGACTTCCGAATCAAATCATGAATAATATGAGGATGTGAAGATGACAAATTTTGAAGTGGCCCTGCAGAAATATCCTCCATGCATAAACTGAATAATCACAGACCAGATAACCATATCAATCATTTTAGCCTTCCTAGAGAGTGTGTGTGTGTGTGTTGGGGGGGGGGGGGGGGGGGGGATTTTGCATAATATGAGTAGGAAATTTTTTATTAGCAAACTAAACTAGTAAGCAATTCAACTGGTTTAAGATCTAAATCAATACAAAAACCTCTTGAAAATAGCAGCAAGTTGACAGATAACTAATGTTATAATTGCTACATGTCAATGCCAGGAAACAGGTAGATGTGTCATTTCAAAGTCGTCATAGAGTAGTCATAGAAAAGTATGTAGGAATAACAATTAATTTCATATTTTAGACAAAGAGAAGCCCAACCAGATCAATTAAAAAAAATTAATGATAAAAGATGATGCAATAACTTTAAAAGTTCAGATGCACCTGATGTGGCAAGAAGTTCATTCATTGCCATATAAAGACAAAGGATGCAGCAGAAACATTCTTAGATGCATAATGCAGAACATAATCACCAGCTGTTAGATTCTTATCCTCTTGACAGAGGATAAAAATAGTGTGAAAAAATTTTAACAAAAGTTTTAAGGGTGTGTTTGGACGATACACAGTGGTTTATTAACTCTATTATGTTACACAGATTTTGAACTTTTTGAAGATATAATTCAAACACAGCATGGAAGAGAACGTTAGGCAACAAGACTGACTGACATGACAAGGTCATCCCAGCTCATAAAAGTCGAGTCAATGAGAATGCCTGTGGGATGTAGATTGGGCGATGAAGCATAACTGCAAGGTTATTATAGAGTCTAATTCTTGGCAAAGATGGGGTCAATCTTAACCTTCCAGCTATGATTTGCAATAAATTAAGAAAAGTAAAGGTAAAATAAAGCCAAGAACTGTTGATGCTCTTAGGAAGACATCATACCTCAAACTGGGGGCAGAGTTCCTTTTTAATGTTCATGGTGACAGCTGTGGTCTAATCTGAGGCTTCTTTTGTCTCGATTTTACAGCTCAATTTCAGGTCAAAGTTGGGTCACTCCAAATGTACAGTTAATTCAGGAAAGTTACTCAAATTTTTGCAGAAGTATAAAACCACATATCAGTTCAACTCATGCAAGGGAATAAATTACCACTTCAGATGGTACCATGCCAATTTCAGAAGTGAAATTTATTGAACTGATAAAAACAGATAGTCACTTGAACTTAGTCAAAAGGTCAATTCAAAAGTGAAAATTATGTGGAAGTTTCGGGAAAAGGACAGATTGCCAAAGTAAACGAGAGTTCCAGTAGCGCATGTTTTGTGATTGGTTTTGGGTTTGCCTAGATTCAGAATTGATCAATGGCAGCTCTATATCACACAAGCTAAAGATTGGTAAAATTGGTGCTAAAAAGAGTGTGGTGTACCAAAGCAGTGGGCACAATTACAACAAATCGTTCATCTTTTGTTAACTTCACGCATACCACATTAGATCTTCATCATGAAATAAAATGGTAAAGATAGAACAAATACAGAACAATATAAAGTTAAGCAAATTTAGCCCTGTTCAGTTAGTTTTCTTTTCGTAGTAAAAAACAATGGGGATACAAACTAAGGAATCCTTTGAAATCAAACCAAGCCCATAATATTAAAACATGAGAAATGCACTAAAATTATACTAGAAATAACTCCATTGTTCATCCCCTCTTAATTTAAGAAACATGCAGTCTTGCCTGCAGACACAATCTAAATCCAAGTTTAGCTATAGATATTATCAAACTTAAAAAACTCCAAAAATTATAACAATAATTATATAAATAAATAATGAAACAACACACCAGATGGCCAAATTCAAGTTCATTAGCTTAGAGACATTTAGAGAGAGAAAACTGTAAAAGTAATCAAATACATTAATTTAAATTCCAGTGAATGCAAATGTACTAGTCTTATTTCAAGTGGTTTTCTTTTCTTCTTCTTTTTTACTTTTTCCCTTATTTGCTTCAAATGGATAGTAGTAGTTAAGAGAGAGAAAAAAAGGAAAAAACACCCACATATTTGACATTCCTCATTTGGCTCATAAAACATCAAAATAAACAAAATCCAACAAGATGGGCAAAATCAAATATAGGCCAACTATGAATTTATATATGTATGGAAAATAGGGGAGAAGCATACACCATCATCATTATCAATATCATGATGAGTCGATGACCATCAAATACAACATTTTGCATAAATACATAGATATTGACGTCATTGAAATGCTTCATACATTTGCTCTACTCGGCATTACGATCATCAGTGAAAAATCGCTTGCTTCTCCTCCTCTTCTAAAATCTCAGGAAAATTTTGAAATAAAATAACATTTAAAAAAAGAAGAAGAAGAAGAAAACATAAAAGTAACAAAAGGGGTATGAGAGTTTTGTGAGTGAAACTATATATATATATATATATATATAAATTTTTATATATAATGCCTGGCTCCATCCTGTCTGCCGTGTTCCACGCGATGAGACGGGGGTTTCACAGAGAGAGCTACATTGTAAGCCTCATCTGTGAATCCCCGAAAACAACCTTCGATTTACAAAGGAATGGTCAGATGGTACCTTTCTCGGAATAAGGGCAGCTTGGTCATTGCACATAGTGGCGGTCGTGCCCTCAACAAAAGCCATTGCAGACCAGATGGAGAACCACAGCAAGCACAGCTCTCTGAGTCCTGCTGCCTGGTTTTCGGGGTCTAGAGAGAGAAAGAGGGAGAGAAGGGAAGCGAGTTAGAGAGAGAAGGAGAAGGAGGAAGGTTTTCAATTTCGGCCATTGTGAGTTACATCTGGCAGGGCTTGGGATTTTTGGATTTGGGTTGGCCGGTGAAAGGCCATTTTCAACCTTCTCTTTGTTCCTTTTTTACTCTCCGATTTGTCGCTTCTCTGCATTGTCTTTCTTTCTTACGCGAACCCTTTACCCAATGTATCAATTTTTAAAAATAAAACACTGAAAAAATAATAATAATAATTTGAGAAGGAATTCTAATGTCACATTGGAAAATATTGAATCACCACACCCCCAAAAATTCAGATTATAGATGAATTACAAGCGTTTTTTGACAAATTTTTTTTTTAAGAGAAGTAACGTGACATTAATCAAATTATATATAAATTAAGAGTTTCTCGAATATAAATCTTCGGCCGAAATATCAGTTCAGACTTCTTATGATTAATTTGAAAATAATGATCACATTTCTTAAATGAAAAAAAGTAAAACTTAAACTCATAATATTTTCTTAATAAAAAAAAAAGACACAGTGTAACAAAGTTAATTCCAATTAGTTCTCATTTCAAGACAACCGAATTGGATATTAATGTATAATATAATATGGGTCCCACTTTATTGTATCTTGGAGAGAGAAATTACAATAAAAAAAACAGTAAATTTAACAATTTTCATTCCAATTACTTTTGCATTTTTCCTTCATCTACAAAAAGATCATGGACTAGTGTATTTTTTTTTTATAAAGAAATGTTTGTATTATAAAAAAAAATTTAAAATATTTTTTCACTTTTAATTAGATTCAAGTTGGTCTCGAAGTGTTTTTATTATAGTGAAGCCGTTGCCTTATGTATAAAAGTAAAAAAATTATTATGAAAATTTGTTATGCAAAACAGTATTATTTTTTATTTATTTTATCATTTATTAAAAAAAATTAATTCATTTTTTATTTTGATTTTGATTTTTGTATTTATGAGAATAACAATTGTAAAATAAATTTTTTTTGAATCGTTTTATTTTTTCTTTAGTACATTTAAAACTTTGGAAACAAAAAAAAAACAATTTTAATTATTGGGGAGAAATATATATGTATTTTATGTGTGTGTATATTTGTGTGATAACAATTTTTTAGATTATTTTTATTTTGCTCCATCTCCTATTGATCACATTGTGCCACGTGACAATATAGGCGGCCTATATCATGAACTCATTATTAAATGAAAAGGAAATGTTTCTAAGATGACTTTATTACTCTTTTTCCCAAATGGAATGATAGAAACTCTAGCATTAGGCTGACATGGATTGATTTGATAGGTTACCACACATCCAAGTGGATCCCAACTCCAATATTCCCCAAAACTCCTATCCTCCTCTTGTTAAGAAAGTGTAATAAGTAGAAAAAAAGTTGGTGGGAATTTGTATGAAGATCTCCAAGCTATTTGATATGTTGTTGACAAAATATAACAAGTTTTTAATAATTGGCCTCCAATAATGCATCATCCAAGATTCCTTAGCTGCTATAAAATGAGAATGTTAATTTTTTTTTGGTACTATATTTATATTTATCTTATCGTATTTGTCATTTTATTTATTTGAAAAATATTAATATCAGTTGAACATGATTGTACTCGTAATTTGATTAGTACGTACATTACACATTCCTATTTCACGCATAGTCATATGCATGCCTGTATTACACTTGCTAATCAATTTACGAGTGTTGGACACTCGTGATTAATGCTACCATTTCTCTATTTATTTATTTATTTCATCTTCATGTATAATAATATTAATGTAGTCGAAACTAGAAAAAAATAGTTGTGTTAAAAAATTAAAATTTTATTATTAGAGTAAAAATGTTAAAATATAATTGTTGTGATAAATTTTGACTTAATCAGATCAACAACTGATATTTATTTGAATTTTTTTTTGGTAAAATAATGAACTTTGTAAGTTATCGAAAAAGTTTCGGTGATAGCCACTCTAAAAATTAAGTTAGAAAGAGATAGAAGATTGGTCAAATCTGATAATTCGAATAATGAATTCAATTTGGTATTAGGCATACCTTACGCCACTCTTATAAGTATAACGTTTGCCGTTTTGATAAGATTTTTAATTGCGAGAGAATCTCAACATCGTACTTATCTCAATATGAGAGTTTTCTTGTTAAACTCTGATAAGTTTTCAAAGAGTTTTGGTGCCTTATAAGAATGTAATGAGAATAACTTAAGAAGAGATGTCCAAAATGAAGTGAGATATATAATTGCCACTTCAGTGTAGCTGGTTTGTTGTGGTAATGAGTATTTTGAAGGCAACTCAAATGTCCATGAATCCTGGTCCCAAGAAAATAATTATTTTTGGCACATCAATTATAATTGCACCAATCCAATGTTTCCTATATTCTTACTGTGCCTGAAGGTTACTTTGATGAGAACAAGTTGAACAAAACCTAAGAAAATCAACCAATAGAAAATTTTTGTGCCTCTTTATTGTTTTTTTCCCTTCTTTTTTATTTTATTTTTGTCTTTTATTGACCAAAAGAAAAAGAAAGAGCTAGTTGTTACTTGTCAATTTTTTTCTTCAGATGTCCACACCATGACTTGTAATTTTGATGCACTATCGAAATTAGGATTTAAAGGTTTAATGTACTTTATTACACAAGTATAAACATTTTTTGACATACTTATTTTTTATTTTTTAAATTATGTTTAATTTAACTTGTTCATCAATCGCACTTATTATGTTTTGAAAAATTCATTAAGTACTTAATTGATTCTAATGTTATAACTTTTTGTAATGGACTCTATTTACATGGGCAATATATATAGATACAGATGATAAAATAAAATAAGGAATAAACTATTGGAGCTGCTCAAATGTAATAAACAATTTTTTAAAATATAACTATTTATAAAAGAGCATGAATAATTTTTTCTATAATTAGATTGACTTTCTCTGAGTTATTTGACCACTATAAGAATCTATTTTATATTTTTTTGAAATTACACTAATTTTTTTTGTATTATACATATAATATATATATTCTTCTTTTGAACAAAATTTGCCACTAACAATATTAGGATTTCAACTACGTTTTTTTATGACTAAAATGTCCTTATATATTACACTTATTTTTTTTATCTTTTTTTTAAAATTATAAGAGAGATCTTTATAATTATCAAATATTAATTATTCTTATGAATAAAATAGTAAATTCATATTTTCGTTAATATCTATCTCTCAATAATTCTGATAGTAAAAGTGAGTGTAATATTAAAAAAGGTGATATTATTGTCAGTTCGAGTACATTTGAAACTGAATATTTTAATTATTAGATAATCAAATAATTAAATTTTTATTTATTCAAATCATTTTATATCTAATTTCTAAGTCATATAATAATTAAAATATTTTATTTTATATACACTGAAATTTATAATAACATTATTTTTATTATAAATTATAAAAAAATTAATATAATTATAAAAATTATTACATGAGAAGTCAACCTAATTATACCTAAAACGTTAACAAAACATTAAAAGATAGATGAAGAGGGTAGACAGGCATCATTTAAAACTGTTGTCAATGTGATAGCCGCAAAGAGAGTGGGACAGAGCAAAGCTGCTGCAGTAGTGCCTTAAACGTCACTGGTTGGACTCATCAAAAGAAGCCCCACGCAATGTTCCAATCAACCCCAACAAGGGGCAGCCCCCTCTTTCTAGAACCTTAAACGGCCGAGAGAGTACAAGATGGGAACATACAACCAGCCCGCCAGAATAGTTTCTACTCGTATAAATTTGCAGTGTGAAACAAAAATTACCAAGAACCGATATACCAAGAAGATTTTTTTCATTTTCGGCTTTTCTATAATTGACACATGGCATTGTAGGAAACCTCAATATGTTCAACAGGATGAACAATTATTGATGATTTCAAATATCAAATTAAAGAATAATTATTCGATGATTTTAAATATCAAATTGAAAAATATGTTTACAACAGTATATTATATACATATAAGGTCAATCGTCTGAATGGTGGATCCATTCGACCGGTCCATTGTGGATTTGAATTTCAATGTGCTCAACAAAATAAAAATGCAAATCCCCAAAGAGACATTCGTGACGTTGTTGATTTTGAGACATTTATAAGATAGTTCTGTCTGTAAATCTCTGGACAACAGACTAATTGGGCATTAAATTGCCAAAACCAGGGGCGATATATACATGCATATATATATATATATATATATATATTTTATGCATCAAAATGCGTTAGTGTGAATTTACATCACCAGTCCAATACCCATTTGAGCTTGGGTTAAATCGGTGAGCAACCCAGAATTTTGTTAAAATGTGTCCAACCCATTGGAGTCAAGACTGGTCTCAATGGAAATGTCTGATTCATGGTTTATGGCTATAACACAAGTAAGTGAAATGCTATATCCTGAAAGAAGCCCATCGTTTCATGTCGGAATATTTATAAATTATTTCATTCTCGTCTTTGATTTACTGTGTTGGTCAATATGTATGCTGGTTTTACTGTAAAAAAAAGTATTATGATTCACTTTGTTGGTTTTCTAGTGTATATCACCTGTTTGTTGAATTGCTTAAATGTATAAAAGCACCTTAATGTGGGTGTACCACATTTGCAGAACTGTTTAACACACTCATTACACACATCACCATAAACTTGCACTCATGGTTAAGGAGTCTATAGTTGAGTAGTGCCATATTTGTCGACAGACTTTAGCCCATCGTGCTTATTTAATTCTAAATTGTCAGTTCAAGCAGATAAATGGGCATTTACTTTAACAATGCTTTATGTTACAAGAAGATATGTTTTTATAAACCCAGAATCAATGTTGGCGGGGCCATGTATTTCAGTAAAAGTTGTCATTATACCCTTTACTTTTTTCACTGAAATATTGGTGACAGACTGAGAACAACTTTGAAAGAATGATCTTTTTTTGGTTGGTCAACATTTGGAGGACATATCTGTGCTGAAGAGAAACTTCCTATAGCTAAGGGTTTCCTGGTTTCCTTTTTTGTTTCGTTCAAGAACAATTTGTTTGATTAAAGAGCCCATTCACCACTTACAAAGTTGAAACTCACATACATCATATACGCGAGTGCATGCACACATTATTGCATAGTTGCATACACAAATGCCAACACATGCATATGTTGGTCACGTTTTTATGCTTGTCTCTTATTCTCAATATGCTTTGGAAATGATTTAAATACCTGCAAATTGATCAATAGTAATTTGTAGTTGAACTCAATGTTGACTATAGACTATAATATGATCTAGCTACAAGGGTAGTGCAGAATTATTATAAAAAATTATAGAAGTTATGCTTCTTATATTGCTGGAAGAATCTCATGTCTCATTGAAAACACGTTAATAAACAAAGAGTATTCGACTAGTAAGTGGAGGTTCATGGCACACTATCTACGGTGAAACAAGCGTGATGCCTTTTCATCCTTATTACATTTCCATTCCAAAAACACCATCAAAATCCCATAGAAAAGGCAATAAAAAGGGGCCTGTGCTTTTCCTAGTGTCACTGAGCTTAAATGGAGATAAAGATGCTGATCAATCAATCATCCCAGATAGCTAAGCTGAAGAGGGCCCTCCACAAACAAATCATACTAATTTTAAATTCAGAACCAGAAACCCACTTTCATGCAAAGAGAAGCCCCTTGCGGATCATAACTTTCCACCCTCGCCATCTCTTCCTTTTTTGGAACCTCCTTTCTTTCGAGTACTCTCATGATATAAAGAGTGTAGATAAAAAGAAAAAAACAGAGTCTCAAAAGCTAGAGAATTATTTTCTTTGTGGGACAATGAAAAAAATAGATGCTATGCCTTGCCATAAAGCAGTTATATTGATTGAATTGCTCAGATACTTACAAAAGACCAAGAAAAAAGAAGAAAAAAAGTGAGTAGAATCTATCTTCCACTTTTCTTAGTAAAACAAAGAGGTTTAAGTTGTTCTTTAAAATAGTTTGAGAGCCAGACTGTTCTATAGGTTCTACATATCACTTAAACCCCGCCAAACCCCTCCTAGTTATAAATCATATGGGTTCTGTATTTTAGTGACATTTTCTGTTTCTCTGGTCTTATTTGATGACTTAAAAGAAATGAATCTGCAGGCATCCGCCTCAATCAGCAAGACAGCAACTGAACAACCTCCTTCATAGTTGGGCGAAGGGCAGGGGTCTTGCATGTACAGAGGATGGCAATCTGGAGCACGTTAATCATATCATCCTTTAAAATTCCTAGCAACCGTTTGTCTAAAACCTCGATAGCTCCTTCTCTGGTCTTGACTTTAGTTGAAATCCAATATATGATGTTCTCGCCAAACTCTGCCTCTACTGGCTTCTTCCCAGTTATTAGTTCCATTAATACAACTCCGAAACTGTAGACATCACACTTGGTTGTTGCCTTGGAAGAATATGCATATTCTGTCACAAGCATTAATAGAAATGAATAAAACATTATGCTGACAAACACATTTCCAAAATTGAGTTATATAAAATGACCAAATATTGAATAAGAGAAGTTACTTTAAAAAATTATGGAAAACTGCTAAAACAATTAGTTGCGGAAAATCCCGGAGTAAAACTACTGATGCAAACTAGTGCTCACAATTCCGAACAACTTATTCATAGAACCCAGCAATCAAGCTAGCCTCAAGTACTGCTTAAAACAAGCATAATTATTTGTAATGTTAAAAATTATAAACTATAAAGATTCCCGATTTCATCATAAATATTTAAGTGAATTAGAATTAAATTGGATAAAAAATAACCTGGGGCCAAGTAACCATAAGTCCCTGCAACAATAGTAGTAGTGGAATCTTTCCCTCCCCTTGCTTGCAAAACTTTGGCTATGCCAAAGTCTGCAACCTTTGGCTGGTAGTTGACATCCAGTAGGATGTTGGTTGACTTGATATCTCTGTGAATTATTGATGGCAACAGATCATGGTGGAGGTAGGCCAAACCCTGAGCGATCCCGAGCGCGATTTGGCGACGAGTTGGCCAATCCAGATGGATTCTTCCTTTGTGAAGTGCATCCCAGAGGTTTCCATTTGGCATGTACTCATAAACCAACAAGTTGCAATCTAAACTCGAGAAGTAGCAGTACAACTTCACAATGTTCTTGTGCCGTATACTTCCTAGAGTCTCAACCTCAGTTTTCAGCTCCTTGTCTAAAAACAATTGATCCTCTGAAGCAGAATCTTTTGTTTTTCGATTCAATTTCTTCACAGCAACAACTTCCCCATTGCTCAACTCAATTTTATACACCGTCCCAGATCCACCATTCCCCACTATGTTCTTATTGACCATGCCTGCTATGATATCATGTTGATCAAAACGTAATCGATGGAAATTTTTTACATCATATGAGAAAAATGAAGAAAAGGTCTTCTCGTGTTCTATCACAGCTCTTTCTTTACTGAACCAACGCTTTAGAAACAAGACAACTCCAACAATGACAATCCCCACTGAAATCCCAATCACCCAGATGAAGTTTCTTTTCTTTCGGTTATGAGTTTGTGAACATATGGGGAAATTTGGATCCGATGAATTAAGATAAACTGGAACACAAAGACCTGCGTTTCCCAAGAAACTCTCTATCAGCCCTCCCTCTATAAAAGAGAGAGGAATAGGACCAGAAAGCAGATTGTTTGAAAAGTTCATAGAGTTTGGTAATAATTCACAGAGGTTTTCTGGGATACTCCCTATCAAGAGATTGTTGGAGAGATCAAGAACATTCAGAGATTTTAGTGAGGAAAGCGACTTGGTGATGGAAGAATTGAACTTGTTACCTTGCAGCATCAACAAATTGAGCTTCCTCAGGTTACCAATTTCAGAGGGCATAGGTCCAGAGAGAAGATTGTTACTGAGATCAATTTTCACAAGGTTGATAGCCCGAGAGATTTCAGGAGGTAGAACCCCTGAAATCCTGTTACTCTGTATGAATAATTCCGACAAGTTTTCAGCATTTCCAATCGTTCTGGCAATTGGACCATTCAAACGATTGTAACTCAAGTCAATGATTGAAAGATGGGGAAGACCTAGAAGCCCTTCGGGTATTGAGCCCTCCAAAGAGTTATGACTAACTCTAAACCGTATAAGAGACTTGCAGTCTGCATAACTTTCAGGCAGTTTTCCAGAAAACATATTTTCCAGGACTAGAAAGTATAACAATTTACCTCTATTGCACACCTTTGTTGGCAGTTCTCCAGATAGGTGATTTTCTGACAAGTCCAAAACTATCAAAGGTAATGATTCCCCTAAATTTTGTGGCACTTCTCCCGTCAACAAATTTCCATAAAGTGATAACATTGTCAGGCTTGTTGAGTTTGTGATCACACCCGGGATTTCTCCTGTGAGGCTGTTGTTGTAAAGCTGCAAAACTTTGAGCTTGGGAAGGCGAAATATAGACTCAGGCATTTTTCCAGTGAATTTGTTAACTGACATGTCCAAGTCTATTAGTTCTGTCAGATTTCCCAGCTCCTCATTTATATTGCCAACAAGTTGGTTATAGTAAAGCTCAAGCTGTTGCAGGTTTTTCAGCAATCCAAGTTCAGCTGGAATCTGGCCCACTAGGAAATTCCCACTCAGTTCAAGATCAACCAGCGATGTCATGTTTCCTATTGATGCTGGGATTGGACCGTGCACCATGCACGTTGTCAGGACCATGGATTTGAGCTTTGTCAGCCGTGAAAAACTTTCTGGTAGCTGCCATAACCGGAAACCGTCATTTTCGTTGAAGTTCAGCACCTCAAGATCTGTGAGGTTACTCACTGACATAGGAAAATCGCCTGTAAAGGTGTTGTATGAGAGGTCAAGTGACCTGAGAGACACCATCTTTGACAAGTCTGGTAGTGTTCCTGTGAGATATGAAGAACTTATGTCAAGCTCTTCCAAGAGAGTGCAGTTGGTGATGGTGTTGGGAAAATTTCCATGGAGTTTATTGAGGTTGAGACGAAGAATACGCAACTCAGGCAGGTAATAGCAAACATCTTCAGGGAAGCGGCCAGATAGTGACCACCCAGAGACGTCAATCTTTACAACATACCCTCGATTGTTGCAGCCAATTCCTGTATAGTTACAGAAAGGTTTTGCTCCAGTGACATCCCAGTCGGACAAGGAGTCCCCTGAGAGAGACTTTTTCATGAGAGCGAAGAACTGAGACTGGTTTGTGATGGTGGCTAGAGTAGAGTTGAGGAGAGAAAGTGACAACACAACGAAGGAAATATACTGAAGAGCCATGGTAGACACAGAGAGAGAGAGAGAGAGAGAGAGAGAGAGAGGTAGTTATGTTGGTTGTAGCAGAAAAAGAGCTGAGGAAGAGAAGAAGCATATAAATGGAATGATTGAGGGGATCATTGGGTGCAGTGGTTATAAGCCGTGATGACAAAAAAAAAAAAAGATGGTTCGTGCAGTAGTGTACTGAGAGAGAGGTGCAAGCTTTATCTGTGTGTACATACATATATTTGGTAACTGCAGGTGGGTATGATTACTTCTATCTAACTAGATAGCAATTCACCCTTGTTCAAATCCCACTTAATGCATTTCCCTTTGGAGGGCCGGTCCAATTTGCGTGGAGAACTGACTTTGCATGGATCCAGCACATGACCTATTGATGTGATCAAGTTTTTCTAATTTTCTTACATTGACAGTGAGGGTCCAAAATCTACCAACCATGCAGCCATGTGCTGCTACACAGGAATTCTATTTGATTTGGCCAGTCCATGTATGTGTGTATATTTTATACATGTATGACATAGCCTTACAGTTGAGCACAGGTATTTCAATCTGTATGTATATGCGGTCATGTATATATTGCCAAGTGGCCCATACCTCAGTGACTTGTTAACAAGTTTCGTCCTTCAATTACTTTCTCTCAAAGTGTCCATATTCTCTCTCTGTTAGTTCCTAATCTTTTCATGGTTCAAGTTGAAACAAGTAGGCTGAGACACTAAAGGGGCTATTTGGAAATTTTTTTAAATTGGATCAGATCAGAACTATTCTCATTAAGTTATTTGATTTTAAGAAAATCAATTTTTCTCTGGTCTAACTTTTTTCAGAGGTTTAATGTATTTTTTAGGATCAAATATGAACCAAGATATTGTTAAAAAGTACTTACTAAACAACAAAAAATTTAAAATCAGTTCATTTGTATTTTACAGAACCAGTTTTAACTTTTTTCAAACAATCCTTAAGACAATTTTTGTAAATACGAAGTTGTCACTTAAAATCTGAAAATAGCAAATTTGTATTTTTGAACATGTTTGGAATGAGTTTTGGTGGATTTTAATCTGCCTAATTATGTCAAATACTTTTACCATGGATACTAAACTTGCTCAAACTATCGTCAGGGTTGTAAATGAGTCGAACCGAATTGAGTAGTGCGTTATTCAAGTTTGTCTCGTTAAAATAAACGAATTTTAAATTGTATTCAAACTCAACTATTAATTTTTCGAACTGATCTTGAACAAACATTTAATCAAGCTAATCATGAGTTGACTTTGAGTAACTTGATTTTTTGTATAATATTAACCACTTATTGATTTATTGAACTCGAACCGAGTTGAATAAATTAATAAATCTTAAAATATGTTTAAATTTTATTTATTTATTTTACTAATCAAATTTTAAATAAATTAATCACGCATGAACTCAAATAACTCTGATTCGTTCTACCGAACTCACTATCTATGGTCAAAACCGACTTTCCATTGGATAGGATTCCTCAATGATGCAAGTCTAAAGCAAAGATGCCCACTCTCGAAAAGTGGTGGGTGTTGATTTGTAGGCTAGGAATTGCTCAGTCTGACGTGGCAATTCATTATATGCTGCTTTTCTTTTCCTTTTTTATTTTATGTTTTAATTTTACCTAACATTTTTTTTTGGAGAGACATTTTTAATGAAAAATTGGCACTTAGAGACAGGCATTCTTTAACAATGTCGGCATTTTATAGCATGTTTATTCCCTTAAAATCTTTTTCAAAGAAGAGAATATGGATTTGCTTTTTAGAGTCAATTCACAATCATAATTTTGAATTTGTAATTTATAACTAGTATTCATTAATGGAGTAATCTATATATATATATATATGTGTGTGTGTGTGTGTGTGTGTGTGTATCTGTGATCAGACTGAACGATCTCAATTTAATGATCTGTTTTTCCAAAGAGGTAATCATGATTCAACATTGGATGGTTGTCATGGAGCAGAACAAGAGTTGAAATTTAAATATATAAACTCTCTCTATATATATTAGATGATGTAAGTTGTAACAATATAGTTGCATTTGATCTCATGACTCATGGCTCGCAATAAATTTTTTTAATATATTTAGAAAAAATTTATGCAAATTAAAGTGTTAAAAATCATCCAAATCCTATTAAAAATGTGTCATAAATACTGAGAGTATCCCCTCACTCAATTCATCAAATATATATATATATATATATATAAATATATAAAATCAAAGAGCATAGATCCGCAGATCTGCATATAGATTAGAGTTCATTCACAATTCTATTACCATATGTGATTGGATTTAGATATTGTTAGAATTTGAAATAATAAATTGGGTGTTTAATAAAATAATAATTTGTAATTTATTAAAGTCATATAAATTTGACTGTTACAACACTTTTTATTATTCAACTAAATGGTAGTTTATTAAACCCATTTTTCTTATTAATTAAAATATTGAATTGAGTCATGAGTTACAATGTGTGTGTATATATATATATATATATATATATATATTATGCATAAGTTAAATGGCCTAATGAGTTACAAAATTCAAAATTTTTTATATGCTATATATAAGAGACACTTTAGTCCATTTGGAAGAGAGACAATTAGAGTAGGCTGTGCTATTTATGGAAAACCAAAAATATCCTCTGAGAGTTTTCTTTTCTTTACTCTTTTGTATTTTCTTATATGCTTTCGCACAATTCAATAGAAGATTCCGACCTTTCGTCTTATGAGAACATGCTATACAAGAGACACCCGTTGTGAATTTTATGAGTTGTATTTTAAAATTGTAAGTGATTAACAATATTCGTACGTAAAGAAACACCGGGACTTTAGAACAGCGCCTAACTCACATCTCATCTAACTCACAGTTAAATTTTTTAATCCTATTTTCTATCTAAATCTTTATATTATTTATGTTTAATTGCTCAATTGGATTGGTGATTTAAGATTTTGAATATTTTTATTATTATTAAATTATTTTATACAATAATTCTATATTTATCTTAAAATTCCCCAACACATATAACCTTATCTAACAGTCAAGATAATGATCCCAATACTTTCATTTCCAGAATCATAGTGACGAATTCATATATGTTCATTCTTTAACACAGGCCAGACCATCCAAAAAAACGGAAAAAGAAGAAGAAAAAGAAAAGAGGGGCCTGTATCCCCAGTACATATATGTATATCTATCGTCCTATATTGCTCTTCGTCTCTTACTGTCTTTATACTTTCTTGCAGTCATGATATTTGGCAGCAACTGCCATGGCCTCCAGTCCACTCTGTTCCACATCTATAGCAAAATTCATATCCACACCTGCAAGTAATATGCAAACAACCCTCAGTTTTTTCCACATAGTATTTGCAATGGGGACATTTCCTCCAGCTTTTCTTCTTAGCAAGCTCCTCAACCATTTCATCTTCTCCCCCTTTCTCTTTCACATTCAGTTTTTGAAACTCCTCGCATGTGAACTCCAAATGCCATGGGACCCGACACAATGCACAGAACGATCTTTGGCATAGAGGACACTTGGTCTCCCTTATAACTTCCCCGGAATCATCAACCAACATGGCTGAACAATCCATGAAAGGACAATACAATATCTGGGATTCAAGAATCATGGACTTGCATAATGACTCATCCCATCGAGCAAGGATGTCATTGGGAATCATCAACCTACAAGCATTGAAATCTAGCTCAGATTTGCAATCTACTCCCGGGCATGTAATCAATTCTGTGTTGCCTTCGATCTTTGCCACGATATGTTTACTTGTGCAGTCATAACAAAATGAGTGAGAACAGCTTTCATTTCTGAACATCTGCCAAGTTTCTTTGTTTTCCAAGCAAATCTCACAGTAGCTTTGAGAAGCCTCGCCAATTTCCTTTTCAATCATTGCCAGTTCTGGATTCAAAATTGGACTTGCTTGGATAGCTGATGATGATGCATCTTTTGCCACTTGAGAAGCTAGTTGAGAGGCCAATAGAGCTTCTTGGAGCTGCAAATCCTCTGCATACTCGGCATCTGATATTGGAACAATCTCATCTCCATTTCCATTGAAGAGTGCTGAGAAGTATACATCATCCTCACATAGGTCAGAGATTGATTCATTTGCAATGGAGAGAGACACGGAGAGAGGTCTCTTACATTCACATTCCAATTCCACCGTAACCAAATTGACAAAAAACTTCATTAAAAGACAACATATTGCTAGAAAATTAATAGAAATGTTCTCCTTAGGTTAGTTTGAAATGCTATGTGACAGCTGATATGTCCAGGCCACTTGTGGAGATCGAACTCCATGTCAATGGATCAACTATTTGTAAAAATAAAAAGAAAGAAAAAACAGTGTAATGAGACATTTTTTTGCTTAAGCTAATTGAAGAGACTTGACAAACTTGTGTATAAGGTTTCAGTTTTTAGTGAAAAGGGCGTTCTCTCTCTTTCCCCCTCGACACAACTATGTTTAGGGTTCTTGACACAAATAAATATTCTAGGTATTGAAGGCTACATTAGGTTCTTTTCTTGACAAAGATGATATTGATCTGTTAGAAAAATTAGTTTCACTAATGATGGGAAAGTCAGTGCTGTGCAGGGACTTTCAGTGATATACACGAGGGATATTGTTAGTTAGAATTCCATCACCAAAGGGAAGGAATTGAGCTTAGATGGCGCAGTTGCACAATTGCCTTCATGTTGTCCCTCCTCTCCTCTCAGATTGACACAGCACTAAGAATTCTATAGGGAGAGAAAATTAGGAAATCGGAGTTTCTATATCCTGTCCATAAGTTCACAATCTTAGCTTGTTTTACAGATATGGGATTCACTTTCAAGGTCCTCTTCTTCTTGGTTGTTTCAGTGAAGCAACTCAAACCACTGTTTGAACATCAAAGAGACTAAACAAACTGCAAAAGAGAAAGGGTCTGCTTTAATAACATGAGTTCAGAGTTGTTTCCTTAGCCATAAGGCAACCTGCAGCTTCAGTGTCAACCAAATACAGGCCTTTTCATGACTCCCTAGATGTGAACACTGATCTGCAAACAGTCGGAAGACTCAGAAGGGAGATTGATCCAGGAAACTGGGTGTGAAGCTCTGAATAAAATCAAGGGGCAAAAAAATGATCGTAGAGTATAGGGCCCAAAAGTGCAAAGGTAGCTTCTCACAATGACCCACATTAGTCCTTCACTAGCCCATCAAGCTAAAAAAGGCTACTTCACTACCAGTGCTGTGAAGAGAGCCAAACAACAAATAATGATCCACTCCACCTCTTGCGCTAGTTTTCATATCAGTTAAAAGACCCATCCTCTGCCACCATCTAAACACAAGATACAAAAATAACGAATTTGGGATTTTCTTCGGATATCCCACCAGAAAGCAACAATGCTGACCCTACGTTGGATGGCAATTCAATAAATGAACAAAATCTAGATTGTTGGAGTGGGAAATAAACAGAATTTTATTTCGTAACTAATAGTATGAAGCATGGATATTAATAATTTAATTTCATGGAAAATTCATGACACAACTGGTTACAAGACTATTATACATACACATATACATATATGCTGATCCATGGAAGAAATCTCCATAATTACGAGTTTTGAACCCTAACCTCCATGAACCGAGCTCTATCTTGGTCATTCATTGCTCTCTACCAACAGCTGATTAGTATATTATATAAAACTTCACTAAAACGGCATATTTTTTTATTTTATCATGATGCATCTAAACATCCCTAACCTATTGTACTTTTATCAAGAATCAAGAAAAAGTAAAATTGAAAATACCTGGAAGTTTAAGGAGAAGGAAAGAGGATTTTTCCAATAATATCTTGAAAGAAAATGAGGAAAAAATTCCGAGAAACTATTTACCACAGAAAATACAAACAACGATCAATTCTGCAATAGTAAAAGCCGAGGAAATCGTTACCGTCGAAAGAAAGATGCATAGGGCTCAAGGTCACCGACTCTGCGTCAGATTCCAGCGACTCTCCGGCTGCCTCTGTGATCAACGGATCAACAGTATAGCTTCTACTCTTCTTATTTGAGTAAAATAACAAAGCAACCGAGACGAAAATGAATATGACAGCAGAGATGGAGCAGATGATGAGTGTACGGAGTTTAAGAAATACGCCGGAATCTGACGATTCTCGCTGCAAGAACGAGGGATAAGGATTGAAGAGACTGATGTTTTCCAAAGGATAGGCTTCGGATGACAAGAATGGCTTGTACAGACTGAGAACGCTTCGCAAACATGATGGAAACTGACCAGGAAGCTCGTCCTCCGGCGAGTCGACGGAGTTGAGGCCCGGAATTAGACCGGAAAACATCTTGCTAAAGAAGCAATTAGATCAAATCAAATGTGAAGTATAAACAGTTAAACAGCTCTAAAGATATATATACTCCCCTTTTTCATATTAAAAAGTCCCTATAAAATTAAACTTTTCAAAGAATATAATTTTACAAAATTAACCTTCTTTTAATATTTGTTATTACTTTTATGTAAAATTGATAATTAAAAAAAAAAAGAATAATTCAGAAACTTCACAAATACTTTTTACATGGCTTTTTAAAAAGTAAAATTATATTTTAGAACATTTTTTAAATAAAATAAAATAAAATAAAAATGAGGAATTGTAAAGGATGGAGAGTGTATATATATTTATGTGTATATGATAGATATTTTTTTTTGTTTTCTGTGATAAAGAAATGGAGAAGAGAAAATTAAGTCCTTGATGTTACATTAAATCATATGTTTTGCTATTTTGATTGGCAATAAAGTCAAGGTCTTGATCAATCAACTAATATTCTTGTCTATCTCTCTTAAATTCAAACCCTTCTAAACCTACCACTCCCTTTTCTTTCATCTGGACTCACGAAAAAGAGGAAGTGGATTGAGAGTGCTTATTTTTTGTTATATTAGGTAAAATTTATTTGTTCTTGTTTATTTTTATTGCAACAAGATGGACTTTATCTAGGCCGAGAATGAAATAGTTATTAAATCTTGGATATCGATTTGTACGATTTTTCAGAAGTATTTTTCCCACATTAATAAGCACCCCTCTTTCTTTTAACACGCTTAGTGCTCGGATTTCGATGCGATGATTAAAATTTCTTTTTTCATATAATGAATCATAGTTCAAGCCTCATGCTGCGCACACACATGCCTACGATAGTTTTCCCTTCCCCATCATTGTACACACACAAAAAAGAAAAAGAAAAAAAGGTCTTACAACATCTCCAACACCACCAGTTAAATTCTTGTTTAGTTAAAATAGAGTTGAATGCAAAAAAAAATTATACTGTTAGACTTGCTATGTAACAAGCTATTTTAAATAATTATAATATATCACTAGCCAAATATAGCTAAGAACTTTGTATCTTTTTTCTCTTCTCCTCTTTTCTTTCCCCTTCTTTCCTTTTTCCCTCTCTCTTTGCTTTAAAAAGTATTGGAGTTTTAGCTAGAATAAATAGCAGTGTATGGTTTTTTCTTCAAAATGTGACTAACTAAAATAAATAAGTAAAATTTTAACTAAAATTTGACTAATTTTGTTGGAGATGCTCTTAGCAATGGTGGCCCCAGGGGTGCTAGATTGCCCCTCAAATTTTTTATATTTTGGCTTTTTACCCTTCTTTTTTTATAAGTTTTTTTTAAAAATAGGAGTTGCCTCTCCAAATTATTATTATTTTTTATATATATTTACAAAATAGTTCTTTAAATTTTATTTTTTATATTCTGACCCTCCGAATGTCTAAGGTCTAGATCCGTCATTGGCTCTCAACTTCATTGGGGGAGTCTGAAATAAAATAAAGGCTGGTGTAAGACCATGGCTTATAGTGGCCAGACTATAAGAACAATTGTAGATTTAAACTTTAAACTTTTGAGACAGGTGCTTGCTTGAAGGAATTGGGAAAGGCTTAATGGTTTGTTTGTAGGACTACAGAAGAAAAGTTACGAGGAAAGAAAGTGAGAAAGTATGAATACACTTACCATTATTTGACAGGAAAGAAAAGAAAAAGGAAATAGAGTGGATTGCTTTTTCCCTCCATTGCATGACATAAAGCACACAAAAGCCATATTTATTATAGTAATAAAGCTATATTCTTTTTCCTAGCATTATTCTTTTTTAATGCATTGATGAAGGATATTCTGAACCAGCTTACGCACATCAAAGTAAGTTTTCTTTTTCTGTTTTGCAACATTTTGGATCAGTTTACGCACACTAGACAAAGTCTCATTTTTTGTTCTGTGATAGTCATGCATACCCTTTAAGTTTTAAATGTTAACGATCGGCACAGAAGAAACTTGAATTCGAGATATTTAAATTTCATCATTAACATCTTTATCGTTTGGTCAGACCCTAGGTGATCTTAGCACTACCTTTCTGAATATCATGTTTGGTAAAATATGGTACAAGAATACATCTCCACAAGAAAACCCTTCCAACTAGGGAAAAAATATGGATAGTTTGTTGAGCAATAATTTTAATGATTAGATCGAATTCTATCATGACCCAATGAGTTACAGAAGAGTTGGTTTTCTATGAATTAAAATAAACCAAGGAAATGAAATAATTTGAATTATATCAAACTTACCCACCATTAATAATTTGTGTGAAGTTGTTCGAAGTCAATCCCATGTATATTAATATAAATTGTTACCTTTTCTATCTAGCAAAAGTTTTTTATTATTTTTTGTTTATTAGAGTTTGAGTGTTGAAATGTAATCAAATACTGACTCGTCTCAAAACTTGTTTGGAAGACTTTCTTTTGAATTAATAATATTTAAAAATAGTGATTATGATTAGCAAATTTTGAAAGAAAAATTAATTAATATGATTTTTTTTTTAATCCTTAGTATAAGATCCTGTTTGGATGACTGGATAAGAAAATGGAATTAGATAAGATATGGTTAGATTAAATAAAATATAAAATCGTGTAGGATATTAAACATTTTAATCTAGTATTTGGAATTGACCTAAATAAAAGGCTTGAATATGTTGTTATATCTCATTCCTATATTTAGGTACCTACCAGATATAAGGTTTGAATATAAAATTCGGTCCTCAAAAATTTTTTTTATGAAAGTCATTTAATTTTTTTTTCAAATATATGAATACATGGTATTTAAAATTAAAATTTTATTCACAAATCAATTACAAAATCTAATAATCATAATCACAATATTTTAAAATATAATTGTGCAAATATTATTCAAAATATAATAGTCTCTCACTTTCGAGGTGACTCAAAAAAAAAATCATGGTCTGTGTTATTACTAAGAATCATTTAAATTAATGATTACATTTACATGCATACACACACACACACATATATATATATATATAATAGTCCTTTTATTGATATAGAAAATATATATTAAAAAATTCAAATATATATAAAAAAAATTGATATAAAATTCTCATTTTTTAACTTGACTCTTCGACGTCTTCGTCTTTCTATATTGCAACGTTGTAATTTTTCTTTAATAATGTGACATTTTTATTTTAGTGAGATAAGATAACTCTAATATCATCACCCTTTTGAGATAAGTTATATTTTACCTAGGTGAGATATAAATGTTTCACGGAATATAAAAATTCAATTCAATGAAAGACACTAAACATAAAATAAAATAATATTTATCTTATCTAACTTTCTTATTCCACCATACAAACATAGCCTCAGTATCATATCAAAGTCGCTATGGTGCAGTGGTCAAGGAATCTTTAGCTTTGACATCAAAGGCATCTTGCTTTTAATCTTCTTTATCAACTGATCAAAATAATTCAAGCTCTCAAAACAAAAAAGGATACAGATAGAAAAATCACAGGCTCTAAAAAAAAAGTATCAATAATGTTTACAAAAGTATAAATGAATTTGTAGTTTATCAAATAAAATAGAAAAAATCAGTATACTTCTCAGAAATTGCCAAAAACATCAGTGTAATTTACTCAAAAAAACTTGGCCCAATTCTTAGCCTTGTTGCAGATTATGCATCGAGGCAGGAATTCAAAAGGGGTAAAGGCCCAACAAGGCTTCCCCTTTTGAGGGGCTAATGGCATTGGTTTAGGGCTGCACGCTCACGGCCCAGGGCACGATAGTCAATTATCACTCATGCCTAAACATCTATTCATAATTCCTTCACATTGCTTCCTTTTTAGGTTGTATAATTATAAATGTTGATCAAATGAATATACAGTTCACCTCTCTTATAATTAATATTTAATAAATTAATAATTTCTAATAATTAATAAATTTGTAAAAAATCAATTTGTAGACTACTTCAAAAGAATTTGAAGCCTAAAATTGACAATTTTAAATAAAGTTTTTTTTTTTATATTTTAATATATATATATATATATTAATATAGTTTTTTTTATCCAAACTTACTTTAGAAAAGAAAATTAAAGTTTAGGTGAAGAATATAAATGAGTTCGAGATTGGAGAAGAGACACATCGCCTCATTGTCATTCCTAAACTTTAGCATTGACCTCAAAAGGCATCTTACTTTTAATCTTCATTATCAACTGACCAAAATAATTTAAGCAGGGCTCCATTAGAAAAATTACAAGCTTTCAAAAAAATATTATCAGTTATGTTTGCAAACTCTCTCTCTTTCTCACACACACACAGAGAGTTCAGGTGTGTATGCAAAACTCAAAGCAATGGGACCTATTCTATTTCCTATTTTGTGAAATAGATTTTAGTAAATTATACTGACATTTTTTGAGGTTTCTGACAATTACACTAATCTCTTTTGAGATTTCTGAAGTTATATTAATCTCTTCTACTTTACTTGATAAATTAAATTACCCTCATTTAGTCAATTTTTTTTTCAAAATGACAAAATTGCATATTTCATGTCCTTTTTTTTTTTCATTTTTTTCAATTTTGACCAATTTTTTCAACTTTTTTTAAAGAAATTTTTTATTTTATATAAAATAAATTTAAGGTTTGAATCAACATTTATTTAAAAATTAAAAAAATAATAAAAAAATATTGGTCAAAATAAAAAAAAAAAATTTGAAATGGACAACTTTGTTATTTCGAAAAAAAAAAAATTGATTAGAGGAAATATTTATAATTTGTCAGACAAAATAGAGGAGGTCAATGTATTTGTTAGAAACTTTCGAGAAGATCAATGTAATTAATTCAAGAAATTTCAATATAAACTCAAATGCATGAGATAAGAAAAGCCATCACCAGCTAAGTTCACCAACTGCACCAAACTCTTATTTTTCCTCCTGAGGACACCAAGTTAATAGTGGGAGCTCCTGGTCTGAATAATGGCCCTTGAAGGGTAAGCTAGATCCCTAATAGTGGGTTGAAACTTCGCCCCAATTTTGAGCCCTGTTGCAGATTATGGATCGAGGCTGGAATTGCCCAGTTATTCAAAACCCAAAGTTTTTCCATATTCAAAAGGGGTAAAGGCCCAAGGTTTTCCCTTTTGAGGGGCATTGGGCTACACGCTTACGGCCCAGGGCACGATAGTCAATTATCATTCAGGCCTAGAGGCCCTAAATATCTATTCATAATTCCTTAACATTGCTTCCTTTTTAGGTTGTATAATTATACATGTTGATCACATGCATATATTAGATTTTATTTTGTTCAGTACTGTCTCGTGGCGAAATAAGAGGGATAGACAGTACAACTCTTATTCTATCCTACCTTTGGTTATTGGTGTATTCGATTGGCTTGAATAATTATATCATTAGTATGATATAATTTATATTAGAGAAGTGATAGTATATGATTATTTTATACAATTCTATCTTTTTATCTGGTCATCTAAACAAAACCGTGTCACACATATCACAATGTCATCCAAACAACACCGGGTCATACATATCACAATTCAAATATTGATTCTTTACTAATACATAAAACATGTGGCATGCTTTGATTGAAGCTGAAGGAAATAATAAAAAATATATTAAACATAACGACTTTTTTCACTTATTTTTTTCACTCGTGAAGACAAGTTGATAGGACCCACATGCATTTATTACAGTGAGTCCCTTACTTTGTGTCTAAGACTTAGAGAAGTAAAAAAAAACATACAGTGAGAACCATAATTATTTACCCACATACATCCATAATTTCCATTCTAAAAGGTTGGAATTTCCTTTCAACTTTTGTTGTAATTACACAGAGGAACCAGAATGTCACTAATTTCTGTACACAAACATCTGGTTAATATGTTACAAACTTACAAAGTGATCTCAAAATTTAAGCGTTTCAGGTGCAATTATTGCAACTGTTACAACAGGCCATACCATAGAAGATTTTGTTGGATGGCCCCACAAATGACCATTTTTTGAGCATCAAGGGCTAGAATTAAACTTCACCCTCACCCCCCAAACCCTCCTTCTTCCTACCATCTCTACCAACACTGATGCCAACCAATTTACTAGGCCCAGCATCCTCTAGCATCTGAACCACACTTCTCATCGATGGCCTTAGGGCTGGAAGCCTAGTCGTGCAGAGAATAGCAATTTTCAATACTTTGATAGCTTCTTCCTTGTAAGTTTCTGAGATATTCGAGTCCACTATGCCTAACACACTCTCTCTGCCATTCACCTTGCTGCATACCCATTTCACTATGTCCTTGTTTTCTCCATACTCTGGCTCAATCGGCCTCCTCCCAGTTACAAGTTCCATTAGAACAACTCCGAAGCTATACACATCACTCTTAACATTCACCTTGTATGTGTAACCATACTCTGCACAATTAACAGTGTCACCAAGTTAGAATCAATATCAATAGAAAAATAGTAAGTATCTCTAATTAAATTCCCAATGTAATTAAAAAGAAAAGAAACTCTAGAAATATTTGTGTATATTTTTGTGTGAACAAACTGTATAGTATAGAGCCTATTTATAGATAAAAAGGCCAAGCAATACTGGAAAGACAATCAGAATATTCTCTATTCTATATTCTAACATCCCCTCTCAAACTCGAGAGGACGAAATCAACTGGAGTTTGGAAACAAGATCACGTAGCCGACCAGGAGGATAAGACTTCGTGAAAAGATCGGTAAGTTGATCTTCAGAAGAGACTTCAAATGCACAAACAGATTGCAAAAATGAAATCAGGACGAAAAACTGAGCAGAAAGCACCTGATCTGTAAAAAGTCAACGATCAACGGTCAATGGTCAACTATCAACGGTGATGTGGTGGTGGAAGCTGAAGTGGAACTAGGGCTGACGTGGTGGTGACGTGGACTAGGGTTGACATGGCTTTACAAGGCTGAGGATGCTAGCGGGTGGGGCGCGTGGGCGGTCTAGCAGAAAATTCAGGTGGCGCGTGAGGGTGCGTGCAACGTCGTATGGCGGCGATTTTGGCGGCGTTGGACTCCTTTCTGAATGGGCTTTCCACTAGTGGTGGTACCTCGGTGAAAGAGCAACCGGAACAATGTGAAGTCAATGAAAGCCGAGAGAGGTGGCGGCGCGTGAGGTAGGGAATGGCGGAGTGTCTTTCACGGGAGGGAAGTCCCGTACCTTGTGAATCTGTTTCTGGACTTACTGCTCCAGATTGGACTACAAAAAGGCTGAAAAAACTCCAAACAGCGGCTACCGTCACAAAAAAGAGCACTGAAAATTTGCCGGAAAAACGTCGAAAAGAAAAAAAAAACAAAAGAACTGTGAAAATATTTGTGTATATTTCTGTGTAAATAGACGGTAAAGTATGTGGCCTATTTATAAGTAAAGAGACCAAGCAATAATGGAAAGACAATAAGAATATTCTATATTCTAACACAGATATGTAGCATTATTCGTATCAATAACTAGTGAAAACTGGCTTACCAGGAGCTATATAGCCGAGTGTTCCTGCAATGATATGGACTGAATCCTTGCTTAAAGTGGCCTGAACAATCTTTGCAAGCCCAAAATCAGCAATTCGAGGCTTCAAGAACTCGTCCAACAAAATGTTGCTAGACTTGACATCCCGGTGAATCACCGGCCTCTCGCAACCGTGATGCAAATACTCCAACCCTTTCGCCGCCCCCACCGCTATCTCATATCTCGCCTCCCAATCAAGTGCCATTTCCATACATGTATGCAGTCGATCCCATAAACTCCCATTTTCTAAATATTCATATACCAATAAGCTCGAGTCTTCGCTTGTAATACTGCAATACAATTTCACTACATTCACGTGTCGTATCGAGGCCAATGTTTGCACCTCCGCGTCAAATTCCGGGGACTTTCCGGCATGCTTTGGTTGCATTGGAGTACTACTCCGGGTCTTCCTCTGGCTGCCAGAATCTATGTTCCAAATGTGTTTCACGGCCAATTTTTCACCATTTGCAAGCACAACTTTATATACATTTCCAGAACCACCTTTTCCAATTAGATTCTCTTGCTTAATAGAATCCAGAATCTCATCTTCTGTGAAGCTCAACAGGTGGAATGGCTTCACATCCCAAGAATCTTCCTTCAACGAACGGTCATGATTTTTTTCTCTCTTCCTTGAGTAGAAGAAACATCCAAGTGAGACAACCAAGGCAAACGAACCTACCGTGAAACAAATTATGAGCGTACGGAGCTCCCGGGACACGCGGCAATTTGACGAGCACCGCCGGAAGTACTTGACGTTCTGACTGCAGAGACCGTTGTTCCCAGCAAAGCTGCCGTTGTAGGCCTTGATTGAAAGAGATTCCGGTATGGTACCGGTTAATCGGTTGTTGGACAGATCAAGAAGGTTTAGCCTTAGGGATGACAAACTCACCGGAATTCGACCGAAAAGTTGATTTTCCGACAAGTTTAACGAGTTGAGAATGGGCAAAGAGCCGAGGGACAGCGGAATTGGGCCGGAAAGTGAGTTATGCGCCATGTTTACATCGCTGAGAGAATCACAGGAGCCTATACTGTTTGGTATTGTACCGGACAACATGTTGTATTGTAAATGAAGCCGGCCTAATTGTTTCAGCTCGCCAATTGTAGTCGGAATTTCACCGGAAAATTGATTGTAACTCAGATCAATAGCAACCAACGCCAACGCTTTTGAAACCTCCGGCGGTAATTCGCCAGACAATCGATTGTTCGCAGCATTTAATTGCCCCAAAGCCTTTGCATTTTTTATATCGGACGAAATCGGACCTTCCAAATCATTCAATGCGATATCAATTATATTGATGTTCGGTAGTCCCCAAATTCCACTAGGAACTACACCGGAGAGTGAGTTGTTGCTCACTCGAAATCGTGTCAACGTCGTACAATTGGCGTAACTCGCCGGAATTTCACCCGTAAACTTGTTCTGAAGCATTAAAAGCTCCGTCATCTTCCCATTCTTGCACATATTCGGCGGTATTGGACCGGTCAGAAAATTCTCCGACACATCAATGAAGTTGAAGTCCGTCCACAACCCGAGCGTTTGAGGCAGTGGACCTGTGAGCTTGTTCTTGTAAAGTGACAAGTTCACTAGTCGCTCGAAATCCCCAAACTCCGCAGGTACTTGGCCCGAGAATTCGTTTTTCAGGAGTTGTAGACTCACCAGCTGAGTCAAGAACCTGAGCTCCGAAAGGTCGCCTTCAAGATAATTTCTCGAAGCGTCAAACATTTCGAGGCTTGTTAGGTTTCCGAATCCAACAGGGAGTTTTCCGGTCAAGTCGTTGTCGTATAACTCAAATTGCCATAGCTTCCGAAGCTTCGCAATTTCCGGTGGAATCTTACCAGAAAGATGATTTAAAGCGAGCTCGAGATTAATAAGCTCAGTAAGATTTCCGATTCCGGCTGGAATTTGTCCTTCGATACTACAATTCGATAGGTAAAGCCAATTCAACTGCTTAAGCTTCACAACCTCTGTCGGAAATGGAGTTGGATCGAAAGGATTATCTCCAACGCTCAACGCTACGAGACTTGTCATGTTTTCCAGCGAATTCCACGGAAAAGTGCCTGAAAATCCACTTTTATTCATATAAAGAAACTGTAGTCTGCCGATAGATGACAAATCTGGAATCGAACCAGAGAAGAAGTTGTTGCCGAGATCTAAGTATTGTAACCGAACACAGTTTTTCAAATCCTCTGTGACGCGTCCATGCAAGAAGTTTGATCCGAGCGAGAGCTTTTCCAATGATTGGAGCTGGCAAATTGAATCGAAAGGAGGGGCACCGACCAGCCGATTCTTTGACAGGTCGATTTCTTTGATCGAGCCGTCTGCGTTGCAGGTGATTCCTGTGAAGTTGCATACAGAATTATTCGGATCCCAGGAATCGAACACATTGATTTTTGATTTTTGGAACTCGGTTTTGATGTTGAGTAGTATTTGGAGCTCGTCTGAGTTGGTGGCGGTGAGTAGACAGATGAGAGAGAGTAGATAGAGAAAGTGAAGGTTTTTCCGGCAAGTCTTCGCCGCCGACATACCGGACGGTTAAAAGATCAGAGATATATTCAAGATCTTCTAGTAAGACGACCGTGGAAGTCAGTCAAAAGACGTTGCCAATTTAACGGATTGCCGTGCACTTCGTTTTCGAGTGTCATGGAGTCGTGACCTTTTCATCTACCAGGTCGCGACAATATTTGAAAAGAGAACAAATACATTATTTTATATATATATATATGTATATATATATATGCTCTTATATTTGATAGATATAAAAAAATTTAAAAATTATTAATTATTAAATTTTTTTATAGTTGTATTAATCAAAAAAATATTTTTACAAGTGAATAATTTTTGTTACAAAAATTAAATTTTATACACAACTTTTTTAATGATATTTGATTTTTCATAAAATATACATAACTCCCATAGAATTTTTTACCAATTTAGTGTTGTTTTTAAACTTTTTTTATTAAAATAGTATTATTTTTAACTTATTTATTGAACTAGAGTTATTTTGAGAAATTATTTATTTAAAAATTAATTTTCATGTTAAAAATATTTTTCAAAAAGATGTGTTTAAAAATAATTTTTTAAAAGACGTTTTCTATACAAAATATGTTTCTTTAAAATAGTTAAAATCATTTTTATTCAAGAAGATTTCTTTTTAAAAAAACGTTTTTTAAAAAAACGTTTTCAAAATCATCCTAATATGATAAATAAGATTAAAACAATTATAAATTGAGTTTTTTTTTTTTTTAACATTACTCTAGGATTTAACTCACATAACATGTACAACTTAAAACATAAAATACTTTTAATGTGAACATTTTCTAATGTCATTATTTTTCTTACTTATATTACTTTTGACTTTAATTATCTTAAATTAATAAATATAATTATTATAATTACTAAGACATATCATAAATAAGATATATTTAAATACATATATAACTATTTTGTCTATCTAATAATTAATATTATATAGATTTTTTTAAAAAAAATATATTAATTATTAAGTAATAGAATTATTAATTATCTATCAAGTAATCAAGTTAGTTTCTTATAAAATATTAATTATTAAAAATTATTAACTTATTCAATATTAATTATAAGAGCGCTGAGCCTATACTAAAACATTTACAATTATTAGTATTTTATGATATCCTTCGTGATGGACTTTTCACAAATATTAAGGACTCCTTTGAAAGCTTCTGATTTTGGACAATTGATTTTAAAAAAATAAATTATTAGAAAATAAATTTTCAAAAAATAATTATGTCATAATTAATTTATTATTCGGATATTGGATTAAAATTGTGTAAAAGTGTGTAGATTTTTCTTCTCACCTTTTATATTTTATATGTTGGTTAATGTATAAATGGGGAGTACATGGACAATTTTTTTAATTTTTAAAATATATATCTCAAAACCCTATTTTTATAAACGGGGTTTAATGAGACCCATGTGCAAAATGTAGTTTTGAAAAAATACCAAACAACTCACATTTTGTACAAAATTCTGTTTTGGGGACAAACAAAATAAAATCTTATTTTTTTATCCGTTGTTTCTATTCGACATGAGAAGTAAATTGTCCTAACTATCTATATATACACACACACATATAATGATAATTGAACATATTTTTAACTATTTTATGCTGGCCGTAATAGATGATTTTCACAAATATTAAATATAATAATCACATCAATTAGACCTTGAAATTTAACTTTTTCTATCTTTGTTTTGAGAAAAAGTATATATTTTCAGAGGCTAATGAATACCCAACACGAGCAACAAACACAAGTTCATTGAATTTCGAGAATTTGAAACTGAGTTGATAATATATATATATATATATAGTTTCTTACAACTATCATGTAAATAATTTTAAAAAACTCCTCATTTTTGAATTTTGTCTAAAAATAATTTCAGTGAAAGAAAATAGTTTTAAAAAACTTCTCATTTTTTTTTTTTATCTTTTCTTTCTATTAGCTGTAAACTTGGACATAAGTTGTACAACAAATCCCAACAAAATTTAAAAAGAAAAAGCAAAGAAGGCACCATCATCACAAAATGGATAAATTAATGTACGGTAACATACCGATCAATCATCAACTATCATGTAAATAATATTTTTATTTTTTTTTAAATAATAACTTTTTGTATATATAAAATATTAGTTCATTACATAAGACTTTCGTTATTATTAAATCTAAAAAAAGTTAAATATATGTATTATTATTTCACAAACGGAGATATTTTTATGACTTGAATCTATGAACTACATAAATAAATTTTTGTATAAACCGACTAATAACATATTATTATTTAAATAAAATATCTTAACTTTTTTTAAAGACAAAAAAAAGTAGTATCTTACTTTATGTAATATGTCATTTGTTAAAATCATGAACTAACACTAAGCTTTGATATATAAGAAGAAAATGAGAGGAGATGAAAATATTAATTATGAGAAAGAGAAGAGAGAGGCAAGGGGTGGAGTGGAGAGTGTTATCCTTTTTTGTGTTTAAATAACAAATGAAAAAAATAAGAATATAATTCTCTCATTTTACTTAAAAATAATAAATAAATAATAATAATAATAATTTTTTTATTAATATGTTCAGTAATAGATAATATCTTTTTTATTTTTTTATAATTTTAAAATTAAAATTGATATTATAAAAAATTTATTAAAAAATTTTTCTTTTCTTTTTATAAATGTTCATTTCATTTCTTCTTTATTCTTCACTGATTTTAAACCAATACCAATAAATACTTAACTATAAATTACAGAAATCGAGAACCCACAATCAGAACTATAGTCTCAATCAAATCAAAAAATTTCAATCACAAAAGTTAGAAACTCAATCTGAATTATTCTTTGCCTATCAAATGAAAAAAATTTCAAACTTAGCAATATATATATATATATATATATATATATATAATAGACAAGGATTATAGTCATGATTGCGGGATCCAGAATGTACAATAATTTATCCACAAAAGTGTGAAGCTGTGAAGAAGAAGAGAAGTGCGGATAATTAGTTCCACTTCGCTTTCAATGCATGAATCGTTTTAAAAGGCCAATGTCGGGTAGTGGAAAGAGTCAGTGAGGCACGGAAAGTAGTAAAGCCGCCCACGTTGACGCGGCTGCTTCAACACCAAGCACTTGGATAATGTTATTAAATTAATTGAATTTTATACCTTTTAACCAGCACTAAAAATAACTTTAAATTAAAGATAAATTATACTAATTTTATACCTTTTAACTATCACTAAAAATATTTTTAAATTAAAGATAAATTATAGTAATTCTTTTTTAAATTTTTTAATAATTATATTGATCTTCTTTATTTTTTTTAATAAATTAAAATTATCTCGTTTAGTATTTTTTTTTTTAAATAACAAAATTATCTTTCGATGTTTTTTTACTTTTATTTTGACCAATTTTTAATCTTTTTTTAAATATTTTTTTTATATTTTATATAAAAATAAAAACTTTAAATTTAAGGTTTTAAAAAATATTTATTTAAAAATTAAAAAAAAATAGAAAATAGGTTAAAATTAAAAAAATATAAAAAAAAATGAAATGACAATTTCGTCATTTTGAAGAAAAAAATTATTTGAATAATTGTAATTAAAAGTAAAAGAAATCAGTGTAATTTCAATAACTTATGAAAATGTCAGTGTAATTATAAAAAATCTCAAAAAAATATCAGTGTAATTTATCTTTAAATCTATCAACGATAACCAATGTAGTTAGTTATTCATGTCTTTTTTTATTAGAGAAATTATAAATTCAAATCTCACCCCATCAGAGATGTGACAATTTTGAATTATCTTTTTAAAATTCATATTTGAGAGACTTTTATTTTAAGATGAATTGTCTGTCAAAGCTCATATTTTTTAGAAACTCTTGCTACTGTTAAATTGTGTGATCTTCTGTTTCTTTAATGTTACTGTTCAGTTAATTGTAAAAGCATCTTCAGTGGTGACTCAAACCCAAACTCAAATTTAAATTTGAATTAAAGCTCACAGAAATCTTCTCTAGTAGTTACTTAAACCCAAACTCAAATAGAGTATTACTTAAATCCAAATCTAAATCAGTGCAAAATTATTTATAGACTCAAATTTAAGTGACCATTGGAGAGCACCAGACTCAAATTCACTTTTTACTCAAATTCTGACTTAAATTTGGGTAAAAGTTTGAGTCACCACTAGAGATACTCTATGTCACGACCTGAAACCCACCCTGTGCGGATCTCAAATCGCGACCGCCACCCTTTCTGAGGCCTTCTGGTGATGGAAATTGAATTCCGATGGTAGATATGGAAAGCCCATGAGTAGAAAAGGAACCCGTTGATTGGAGGTTGGAACGTCGCCGGAAAGGGGCTGCCGTCGCCGGAGATGGCGACGGCGCACGGACGGAAGTGGCGCTATGCGCTGTTACGTGGGAGTGATGGGCCACGGGTTTAGGTCGGGTCGACCCGCCCAACCCAATATTGGATTGATCCAATATGGTGCAATTTAGAGAAAGTTTTAAAAGGTTTTAAAAACCTGATTTGGGGCTGTTTGGATGTAAGTATAAGAAATTGAAATTGAATTGAAATTGGAATAGGGATAGGGATAGCTTATTCCTGATCTAATTCCTTATCCGCTATTTGGTTATTCGAAATTAGAATAAGACTGTTTGAAATTAGAAATTGACCCAAAACTTATGGTTAATTACGATTTGACCAAAGAGTAATAAAATAATATTTAATTTAAAAGAGAAATTACCAAAATGTCCCTAAGTCAAAAAGTAGTCAAACGGGCTCTGATTAAAGTAAACGAATAGTGAATTTTTATTATTTTGAGCGTTCCGGACTCGAAGTTGGAGTCTGAATTTTGAAAAGAGGTCCCAAAAAATAAAGACACTTAAAAGTACAAAATGACCATTTTACCCCTAGTGCCCCCTAAAGCTAAATAGAAATCTGAGAGCGTCTAAGTTGACTTTCTCTGACGTTCTAGACTTAATGGTGATGTCCATATTATGAAAATAAGTACAAAAAAAAATATGTGAAGCTATAGAAACAACCTTAAAAATTAATGAAGCTACCAAAAGAGTATACTTAAAAAGTATAAAGCCTAAGAAGAAAATTAGGATTTAACACGATCTAAGGATAAGTTAAGAACATTAATAGGTAATATTTGAAGTGAATGTGAAGTTAATAGAATTTTTATAAATTGTTCTTAGAAACTATAAAGGAAAGGGAAAGGTACATCAGTAGCGCCAACCCCAAAGTTTAAGGTGAGAATCATGTATTTGAAGTGAAAATTTAACTTCATGGATTTGAAGAAGTTTAAAGTTTAAAATATCTTAAACATTTGAATTTCAAATTCAGAATTTACATGATTCCCGTTTTAAAGTATTTATGTTTTATAAAACCCTATTGTGACATGCTTAGTGAATGGTTTTTACTACAGTTTCTCTTTAAAAATATGTTTCAGCATGTCTAAGTTTAAAATGCCAAATTTTGTAAAATATTCTGAATTTGCATATTCCAAGTATTTGAAAACTCTATCATGAAGCCATGAACATCATGTTTTGAATACTCATAAAAGCATCTATTTAAAGAAGTCATCTTAAATGTATTTAAATACAATTAGAGGAAGTTCATGTTTTAATGTTTTAAATAGCATCTATTTGTAATTGTTTTATATGCCTCCAGTTGCCACTGGTAATGCAAGATAATCGTGCATAAGCATTACGAGCCAGTGAAGCCCTTTGGGATTCATTTACGAGTAAAATGCTCGATAGCAGTATTTAATCTCCCAAGCATGAGATATCTCTACGAGAAGCAATATTGGAGCCCGATTCGAAACGAATTCTATTAATGAAAGTAATAAGATGTTATGTTCAAAAATGAAAGCATGTTTTACCCTCATTTTACTACACGCATCTACATGTTTTGAAGTTTCTTTTGATATATTTGAAGAAACATATGTTTAGCTTGAATACTTTAAATGTTTCAAAGTTATCTATTTTAAAGAATAAATATATTCTGTATTTGAAGTATACAAGTAATTGGTAGTGAATGTTTTATAAACTCTCTTATACTAACCACTGCCAATTGAAAACTCATGACAAATGTCAGAATTACTCACAAGCTTAGTTTACCTTACCCGGATTTATCTGACCCACATATAGGTAATTGAAGGCAAATCCTGACTTTTTGGTGATGAAGATGGTTAGAGCTTTGCCCATTTTGAGGAAGGGCATGGGAAGCTCCTTACAGGATTAGCAATTTTTAGGCAGCACTAAGGACTTATAGTTAGTCACTTTTGTTATAGAAGATATTTAAATATTATGTAACTAAGTCCTGAGGGACAATGAAACATGTATTGTTTATAAAGTCTTAAAGTTTTTATAATGCTCTGAATGTATAATCATGTATACCATTCTGAAAAGCGGCAGTACCTGGTGGATGTGCGAAAAATTTAAAAGAAGAAAAGAAAAAGTTTTTCACGCTTCCGCAAACACAGGCCGCACCGCCGTCCAATACCGTCGCTTATGTGAGCCTCGCCTGACGACTCCCTGGCCGAAGGGTGGCGGTCGCGATTCGAGATCCGCATAAGGTGGGTTTTGGGTCGTGATAGAGTGGTATCAAAGCTCTAGGTTGACTTAAATAAACTTAGTGACACTAGAAGTATTAGAAATAGAATTATGAGTTAGGTAGGTTCTAGGGTACCCGTAATATCCCGACCCGGGATACGACACATATACAGAGGCAAGTTGACTGAATAGTGTAATGTGAGTGGTTGCTTAGTAAACCTAGTGTCGGGCAATACCTGAGCACCTTAGGACCCAACATTGTAATGCGTGTATGCATGCACTTCCATATTTCACGAACATGTAGTGTACCTAAAATGAGTGTATGCATGCGCTAATATAAATGAATTTATATGCATAAGTATGGATATATCTTATGTATAAAAATATGTATTTATGTGTGTATAAATAATACATATAGTATAATGTATAGTATGTATATATGTATAAATATTGTATAGTGTAAATTTATTAAATAGAAAATGAAAAAGGGAAGGGGGATTGCATATGCAAAGGTGGCAGTGTGTGTTTGCATCACTGTGTGTGTGTATGCATCACTATGTGTCGGTTGGTGTAGTGGGTGTGTGTGTTATATGTGTTAATATAATATATACATATAATATACAAAAGCTTCCAAGCCATAAATGCAACCTGCATTGAAAGAGAAAAATCAGAAAAGTTAGGTCAAGGAAAGTGGCTTTAGAAGGGGGAGAAACCAAGAGGAAAGAGAGGACAGGGGCAGTGGAGTGTGCGTGTGTATAAGATATATGTATATATATATATATACATGTTGCGTAAGATGAAAGGAGAGAAGAGAAAAGAAAGCTGAGAGAGAGAACTGTGAGTATTGAGGAATATTCAGAAGTAGCTCAAGAGCAAGAAGAAGGAGAAAAACAGTGAAAAAGGTGAGAAAATGCCTAAACCCGTATTTTTCTCTCTCTAAAATAATGTGCATATATGTAAGTAAATTTGACTGTATTATGTATATATGATGTTTAGACTATATTTAGACTTGTTCAGGAATGATTTTAGGCTATGAAAACACCTAAAAACACCAAACCCAGAAGAGGTAGCCATTGAAGACCTTGCTTGAAGTAGGTCTGAACCAACTCTTACCAAGCCATATTTGGCTTACCAAGACCCCAAACTGAGACCATGAGGGTGTTAAAAACCCTACTATGCGACCACAAAACTCAAAGATTGACCTTCAAAAATCAACTTGCAGATACGGGTTTCAAAACCCAACCCCACCAATTTGCTTTTAAACACACCTTTGTTAATGAAATATGAAACCCCACGATCAGAGAATCACAACAGAACAAATATCCTTGAATTTGGCTCAGAACTGAGCATCTACAATCGACTTACAGGTCGGATTATCAAAATTGAAACCGAGCTAATGAGTTCGATTTGAACTCTCAAATAAATGCCAAGATGATCCTTATGATACCAGAAACGTTTTAGAATCGAAACAGTGGAGATTGGGTGAACCAAAATCCACGAAATAGAAGAAAAAGGAACCAGAAAATTAGGGCAACCGTCGTGGTCGAAGTGGGGAAAGTGATAGCGAGTTAACTCGATTTTTAAAACCCAGGTTGAGTCGACTCGGACACGTGGCAGAATCTGGGCGTGCCACAAATAATTGAAACGAAGACGTTTTGTTTCAGTTTTAAGTTTAAAATATTTAGGGCTGACATCATTAGGGCTGACATCATCATGACGTCAGCACTACGCATTGAACCGTGTGGACCGGACCGGTTCACTTAAATCTTAACTGAACCAATCGGTTCAGACCGAAACTTATGAAAATTAGATTTTTGACCCCAACTGTTTTACTGATTTATACTGTGGCCCAATTCTTGGAAATTTTATGCGATTAGACCCCTGAAAAAATAATTAAATTAATTATTTAATAAATAAAGTAAAATTACTATTTTGCTTATAGGTCATAAATAGAGCAAGTGAAGTCTAAATTAAACATGTGAATAGTGTATTTTAACTATTTTGGGTATTCTGAAGCCAATAGCGAGGTCTATTTTACGAGATGGGGCCCCAAAAAATAAAGACACGTAAAGGGGTAAAATGACCAAAATACCCCTAGTACGCCTAAAGCCAAATTGAAACCAGAGAAGGTCTATATTGTCTTTCTTCGACATTCTGGACTCAATGGTGAGGTCCAAAATATGAAACGAAGTACGGAAAAATACGACACGTAAATAGGTAAATGACCATTTTGCTTTTTTACATACAAAAGTTCGAATTGAATCCCGCGAAAGCCTAAATCGACTTTGTTTGACGTTCCGGATTCAATAGTAGAGTCTAATTTAGTAAAAGAGGAAGTAATAGTAAAGAGGCATAAAATTTGATGAATAGCATAACTTATGAAAAAAGTAAACTGAGATATACTATCTATTGATGAATAGAGATTTCAAAGAGGAAGGAACAGTGACTTGGTTTTATTGTGAAAGAACAGAAACGGTTTAAGATGAAAGTAATCTCTGATCTCTGCTCGTGTTACATTCCAAGCCATGTCAACAGTTTTTTCTATATCACTTATTGTATTCCATACATACCAGAACGTTTATTGAGTCCACATTGATATTGCTCTATCTTGTGGAAAGTATTTATTGACTGTTGTATATCTTGATCATGATTTCTGTACGCTCTGTACATAGGCCTCAAGGGGCAAGATCTCAGCAGCCAGTTTATATTGGCCTGTTAAGGCAACAGTTTCCTTTCGCTACTGAGATAGTGTTATTGCATTACTGTTTATTGGATTTAGCATGATCTCGTTATATTATATTGTAGCCGGATTTGTGCTCAGTCACAAACTCCATCTGATGCTTACTAGACCTACGGGTCGAGAAAATGGAATAAAAAGTGATATTTAAAATGGCAGCTAAAGTGGGATCTGCGAAGCGAGTACTGAACCGACGGGTTAGTGCTTGGCTTAAAGATAGAGGAAAAGAGAATAAAATGATTTAAGGGGTGTGCCGGGCCCCAAGTTAAAGTGCATCCACATTGTTGTTATCAGTATCTCTTATTAATTATCATAGCTTGATCATGTTATACCATTATGAATGATCATGAGATTTCACGGCTTTTATTTGAGTGCATATGATTATACTTGAGACAGCTCATGACTGTAGCTTGTATGATTATATTATCAGATAGATTTCATTGCTTTATCATTTGAGTTTCTATCATTTGATATTGAGTTCTATATTCATTGACTGGCTAGCACATCTGCATTTATCCTAGTTCTTTTATGGATAATACTTTCTATATTCATGTATACATGGCAGAGCAAAGGAGAATTACTTATTGAGCTTTAGTTAGCTCACCCCAAACTTACCACCCCTTTTAGGAAAGGAAGCTGTAGAAGAGCAGTAGCAGTCAGCTAGATAGCAGTGGACATTTCTTTTGAAGTTGTAAGTGTAATACTTAGTACAGACAGTCGTGTAGCTCTCCCATGTTATCCACGTCTTGGGGATGAACAGTTGTATTAAGAAATTTTGTATTCCGCATTTTGTAAACATTTTATAAATCACATGCAACTTTTATTTATTTTATTTCGCATTTTAGTTGTTGCATATTAGTAGCACTGATTGTGTAACAAGTTGAGACCCTTGGTTCAACAAGCAGCGTCGGATTGGGTGCGCGACACGAGATCCGCATAGGGTGGGGTCTCAGGTCGTGACAGTACCTAAGATATTGAAGGATAGCAAATGAAGTATTAAGAAAAACCTATGTGAAGTACGTGATTTGATTTGAATGCGGGGTATGCGAATCGCATTACATGAAGTAGATAGGTGAAGTACATGATTTGATTTGAAGGCGGGGTATGGAAATTGCATTACATGAAGTAGATATTAGAAGTACGTGATTTGATTTGAAGGTGGGGTATGGGACCCGCATTACATAAAGTAGATAGGTGAAGTACATGATTTGATTTGAAGGCGGGGTATGGGACCTGCATTTCATGAAGTAAATATTAGAAGTACGTGATTTGATTTGAAGGCAGGGTATGAGACCCGCATTACATGAAGTAAATATTAGAAGTACACGATTTGATTTAGAGGTAGGGTGTGGGACCTGCATTAAAGTAAAGTAAGTGATTAGAAATACGTGTTCGATAGGAAGGCGGGGTATGGGACCCGTAGTTAAATAAAGGTAGTAAAATAAAGACGAGAAGTAAATGTGGGCTATAGAACCCACCACGGGAATTAGATGAGGATAAATAGAAATTTTAAAACCTTAAATTATAAGGTAGGTAAGTATAACCTTAAGTGTTATAGAATATATATTAATAGCCAAGAAGGAAAGGGAGTAGAGTCTTATAAAGATCGAAAACTCTCGAGTTTTGAGGACAAATCTCTAATAAGGAAGGGAGAATGTAACACCCCGACCCACAGCACCCGAGCAATTTAGCTCGTGTTACGAGATTTGAATTTAATAGTTTAAAATATGCTATAAAAAATCAAGTACCCTAGGACTAACCGTACGAGGAATTGACAGTACAGAGAATCGTGCACATAGATCCGTACATGCATCGATATACGTGCGTAGTGTATTTTGTATACGTACATAAGTGTTATATATTGAGATATATATATATATATACACAAGTATATATATATATATATAAGTATATAAAATATATACATAAGTATATGAATATATATATATATAAATACATGTATAATTATACGTATATGTATATTATATGTAAAGTATAATTATATAAAGTATAAGTATAAATATATGTATATATATAAAGTTGATTATATATATATATATATATACACTAAATGCATGCAAGTGGGTTTAGTGTGTGCTGAGAGTGAGTGTCGGATGTGAGTGAGGTGAGTGTGTGTTAGTGTGTGAAATATGTATATTATATAATATATGTATAAAGTAGCTTGAGAATTTGAAAGGAAAGAAACCAAAAAAAAAAAAAGCTGTAGCCAAATAGAAGAGAGAAAAGAAAGTCAATAAAGGCTGTAAGAAGAAAGGAAAGAGATAGGAAATAGAGAGAAACTATGAGGGTTGGTGCAAGGGCTTATATATATATACATATATATATATATATATATGTGAAGGCTGTTTGAGTTTAAGAGAAAAAAAATGAAAAAAAGAAACTAAAAGCTGAGAGTTGAAATAGAATTCTGAACCATTCAGAAGTTAAAACAAAGAAGGAGGAAGAAGAAAGGAAGGGAAAACCGCGCGCCAAAAGCTCAGCCGGGTGAGTAAACTTGAATTCTGATTTTTACGATTTTAAGCATGAAAACTTGTTTAAGTTTAATGGTTTTAGAGAGCATGAAAAATGGTAAATTTAGGAAGAAACCACAGTCTATTTGGTGAAGAAATGAGTGAGAAAAACTAATTTAAAGGTTGAAGAAAAATTTCGGGTCATTAGATTTTAGATCGATTTAGCTCGTTTTATGAACGAGGAATTATTGCCCATAGGTGCAGCAACTTGTAGGTAAAATTTGGGCTCAAAACAGTGGCTAAAAAACCATGAAATAGAGAAAAATCATATCACAGGAAAATGGAGTTGCAGCCAACTCCGGCAAGCTGCCCAGATTTTCCGGCAATCTCATTTTTCTCTATTTCATGACTTTTTAGCCACTATTTTGAGCCCAAATTTTATCTACAAGTTGCTGCACTTATGGGCAATAATTTTCCGTTTATAAAACGAGCTAAATCGATCTAAAATCTAATGACCCAGAATTTTCCTTTAGCCTTTAAATTAGTTTTTTTCACTCATTTCTTCACCAAATGGACTACGTTTTCTTCCTAAATTTACCATTTTTCATGCTCTCTAAAACCATTAAACTTAAACAAGCTTTCATGCTTAAAATTGTAAAATCCAGAATTCAAGTTTACTCACTCGACTGAGCTTTTGGCTCGCGGTTTTCCTTCTTTTCTTCATCCTCCTTCTTTGTTTTAACTTCTGAATGGTTCAGAATTCTATTTCAACTCTCAGCTTCTAGTTTCTTTTTTTCATTTTTTTCTCTTAAACTCAAACAACCCTTACACACACACACACACACACACACATATATATATATATAAACCCTTGCGCCAACCCTCAAGGTTTCTCTCTCTTTCGTCTCTTCTTGCAGGCTTCATTGACTTTCTTTTCTCTCTTCTATTTGGCTGCAGCTTATTATTATTATTTTTTGGTTTCTTTGTTTTCAAGTTCTCAAGCTACTTTATACATATATTATATAATATACATATTTCACACACTAACACACACTTACCTCACTCACAGCCGACACTCACTCTCAGCACACACTAAACCCACTTCCATGCATTTAGTGTATATATATATATATATATATATAGATATATGTATAATCAGCTTTATATATATATATATATAGATATATATTTTTATACTTATACTTTACATATAATATACATATACATATAATTATACATGTATTTATATATATATATATATTCATATACTTATTTATATCTTTTATATACTTATTTATATATATATATATATACTTGTATATAGATATATATCTCAATCTATAACACTTACGTACATATACAAAATATACTATGCACGTATATCGATGCATGTACGGATCTACGTGCACGATTCTCCGTACTGTCAGTTTCTCATACGGGTAGTTCTAGGGTATTTGATTTTTCACAGCATATTTTAAACTATAAAATTTAAATCTCGTAACACGAGTTAAATTGCTCTGGTGCTTTGGGTCGGGGTGTTACACTTTAATACCATATTATAGTTAGTGATAGACACAGGGGGGGCTAGGGGTTTGTGGCCCCTTCAACTTTTAGAAATTTGATTTTTTATTCCTAATTTGTGTAATTTTTTTTTTTAAAAAATTAGAAATGCCCTCCTAAAGTGTTTAATGTTTCATAATAGTCCCTTTTTAATTTCAATTTTTATATTCTTAACTCTTATCTCAATTTCAATTTTTATATTCTTAACTCCTATCTCAAGGATCTAGATCGCCATTGATAGTAAAACCCCGTTACTTCCATGAAAAGAAGTATCTTTAAATTTATTCAAAATAAAATAGTTTTAAACTTATTCACTTGCGTTGGTAATCTTTTATTTCTTATTATTTTACTTTTACTTACAATTTCTTTTCTTCAAAAAAAAAAAAAAAAAACCATATCTGTTGACTTGTTTGTAGTTTCAAAAAAATTTTGGTGCTATTTCTCAACAAAAAAAAAAGTTTTCTTACTTTGTTTTGAAATAAAATAAAAACATAAGTTCATATTGTTAAAACAAACGAATTTCAAATTGTGATCAAATTAGAATAAGTTTATTTTTCGAGTCAATTTTGAACAAGCCTCTCTAATCAAGTAGATCGCAAGTCGTATTTGAATAACTTGATATTTTATATAGTATTAAATAATTATTGACATATCAAGTTCGAGTCGAATTTAATAAATTAACAAATTTTAAAATATGTCAAGCTAAGCTTCAGTGATTTGTTTATATCGTTAATTGAACTTAAACGAGTCTCTAATCAAACTAAGCAAGAGTCCTAGGAAGATAAGATTAAATTTAATGCAAGTGTTTGTCATTGTAGGGAGTTTCTTAATTAAACAAAGCCATCACTAGGAGAAATTATGACAGTCACTTGCCTTTCACAAAGACATATTTTTTTTAAATCTTAGTTGAATATTATTTTTAATATTTTAAAAAAGCTAATAAAGTTTATGAAAATCGAGCACTTCACATCATGTGATGACGTAAAATCACTGTCCCACCTGATAATTTCTACATGACTTGTATCAGTTTGCCATATGAAGTTATTAACAACAACTTTTATTTCAACACTTAAATTAATAAAAGCAAACAAACAAAACTCTTTAAAAACCACAATCATTTATCTTTCGCTCTCTCATATTCTCTGCAACTGTGACTGATCATCACCGTGAAGGATACTTGGTCACACTTATAATCCTCTTGTTTCTGTTTTGCATTCCCTTTCTTAGGAATGACAACGGGGCAGAATGGTCATTTCTTAATCTTAATTCCGTTTATATTTTTCGTTTTCGATCATGTCTCGTCCTATTTAGAGATTTACTCCGATCTCGTTTATATTTCTAAATTTCTTTTCGCTCTACTTCGAACTCTGATATATATATATATATATATATTTAAGTAAGTTAAAAAAAAAATTGATAAGTAAATTAATTTTTTTTTGTCAAAATAATTAATAAATAAAAAAATATATGAGGATGATATGAAAAAACTTTAAAACTAATTTTATATAGTATTGTTTATTAGAAAATATAGTTTATATAAGAATAAATAAAAAAAATTAATATATAAACTGGACGAGATCGGGACGATCATCTCCCAACTTATCCCAAATCCAACGCAGTTTTAAAAATTATACTCCGACTCTATTTATAAATACCTTATATTTATTTTATTAAGAACAAGACTAAATTCTCACAAGACGAAACAGATGGCCATCCTAACTTCTCTTCAGTAGGTTTCATGGGCTTATTTGGGCCGAAAAGACACGTGAAAATAACTAGGGTAAATTACACCTACCTCCTCTGAGATTTCTGACGATTGGAGAAACCTCCCCTATAGTTTCTGAAATAACACTGTCTCCCTTCTGGTTTCAATGTCGATAACAAATTCCCTCCTACCGTCAATGACCATTAATTGACCTAATAGAATTTGATGATGTTAGCAATTTTTTTTTGTCTAAATGCCAATTTTACCCTTTACAAGTCATGGTTAAATGACAAAACTACCCTCACTTTAATAATATATTTTTTAATTACAAAAAAAAAACAAAATTTCTCCTTTCATCTCCTCTCTTTCTCTCCAACCCACTTTCTCTCTCTCTCTACAATCCACTTTCTCTCTTCACGGCCAAGGAAATGCAAAACAGGATATTTCTTTCTGCTTTTCTCCCCTGCTTAGTTAGCTGCTGGGTCAACTGTGCCTTAACCCGAAGGGGTGAACCAACCCATTTAGAGGATCCGACCGGCATGCTTGAATCCTTTCCACTTGTTCTCTTCTTGAAAGTCTTTACTCAACCTTGAAAGCAGGAGTGAGCAGCTTTTAGCAAGCTTGGTTGGATCTAGGGCTACCAAGGCTTCGGATCAAAGGCCTTCCTTTCATAGTGTGGGAATGTTGTATGAAATGGGTTTAGATGGGACTTTCCTCCAGATCTTGGATGGGCAAGTATGTCGGCTGCCGGCCAAGGAATCGCCCCGTATGATAACCCTAGCAAACCAAGTAGATGACTTCGATTATGAAAAAAAGCAAAAAAAGAAAAGAAAAAGGATAAATAGAATTCAAATATTATAGAATCATTAATATATGCCCTAAAGCTAGAATCATTAGAATTGATTTGAAAAATCAGGACCACGTCGTATTCGTAATGAGTAGACTACGAAAAGTCTTCTTATTCAAATAAAGAAGAGAAGATAAAAAGGCACCGTTATCAATTATTGAGAGCAATGAAGATTGTTGCTCAGAAGATAGAAAGTCCTTGCACAGCCATAAGCCATTAATTTCGCTGAGTCGTTCCCAGCCGGGGTTTTTCGCAAAGATCAATTGAGATCGGCTTCCGTTGTTCGAATCTTCAAGCTGAATTTGTTTTTTTTTTGTTCGTCGTCATTGCTGTCTGATGATTCGGAACGGACAGTAGTCTGGGTCGGGAATATGGCCGTTGATCTGGGCAGTTCAATGGCGCTATTGAGGCTTTGTAGTCTCAGATCTGGGTTGTGTTGGTGGTGTCTATGGTGCGGGACTGTTGGAGATGAGGGATTCATGATGGGATGGGAAGTGGAGGTGGTGGTGCCGTTAGAGACGGAATGGTGGTGCCATCTGGGTTAGGGCTTGATGTCGTCGGTGGGGGCTCTTCGATTTCGCCGGAGCTCCATCCTCCAATAATGGAGCAGGCGGTGTTGAAGGTAGTGATCAGTGGTGGTTAACATGATTGGTGGTATTGGCGACATGGGTGGTGGCTATGGCGTCGGTGACATGCAGTGGTGGTTGACGATGAGATTGAGATTTTTGCGTGGTTAGGGCAAAGAAATTGAGAGAGAGAGGTTGAGATGTGTACGTGGCAGGAGAGAGTGATTTCTTGCGTAGACTAGTGGTGGTGGAACGGCCATGGGTGGCGGTGACAGCGTTGCCAGTGTTTCTGGGTAGAGAAAATAAGAGAGAGAGAGAGAGAGAAGTGAGATGGAGTGGGAATGGGAGTGGGGAGAGAGAGTGCTACAATTAAGTGGGATCCAATCTAACATATATGAGAGAGGAAAAGTAAAGAAGAAGAAATAAAAAAATATTATTAAAATATAAGGGTAATTTGGTAAGTGAACCAACTCCGTTAGTACCGTTTAGGGACAAGTTTTGACAAAAGGGACAGTATTATTTTTGAAATCTTAAGAGTACTGTCTGTAATTATCAAAAACTCTAAAAAAGATAAGTGTAATTATCATAAATAACTAACAAAAATAACGAGACAGTTTATACCCACTCGCTGGTCGGTACTTGACAGCGTGGGAGCACAGTATTTGAATCCATACGAGTCCCCGGAATGGAGCTTCAGGACCACACGAATCATTAATACCTCGTATTACCAATGTAACGCCGACTTCTACGAATTTGTTTCGAGACATCCGCAGGGATTTTTTAAGGCCTATGCTAAAGATACGTGTCAGGAGGAAGACTGCATTTATAGGTTCACAAATGAAGGTACTGTTGAGATGTATAAAGATGAATCTGAAGATCGGGCAAAGATACCAATTTATGAGGACTGGCAATTTTGATTTTAGCCATTGAATTACATTACATGTATTACAATTTTTTTAAATTTTTTTTTTATTTTTAATTGATCATATTCAAACAAGCACCAATCTACTTTGGAGGCTTCACCAGACTCGAGTCTTTCAAACTTTAGAAGGAAAAAAAGAATAAATTACATTGATGTTTTTAAAAAATTTTGAAATTACAATAATTTTTTGTACTTTTTCTGATAATATATAGTTATTTCTCCAGTCAATTTGTTTTCTTTAAAATGACAAAATAAATCATTTCATGTTTTTCCTTCAAATTTTTAAATTTTGATCAATTTTTTTTTCTTATTTTTCAAATAAATATTGATAAAAATCTAAAAACAAAATAATATAAAATAAAAAAGGTTATTCACCTTAAATTTATTTTTAAATAAAATAATAAAAAATCTTTAAAAAAAATTGATCAAATTGAAAAAATTAAAAAATAAATAAATAAAATGGATAATTTTGTCAGTTTGAAGAACTAAATTGACTAAATGGGATATATGTATATTGTCAGATAAAATAGGAGAGGTCAGTGTAATTGTCAAAGATATCAAAAGAGGTCAGTATAATTTATCAAAAAAAAGTATACATGTAAGATTTTGATCATTTTTAAACTAACCTATTCTAAAATTTAGGCCTAGCTCATTATTTATCTATTATTTCTTTCATTTCTCACCCAAAATTATAGCTCACCTCTCAAAGTTTTTGTCCATTTTCTTTATACCAAAATTTGGGCCCACCCTAGTTTACTTCAAAAAACCTTTAACCCCTATATTTATAAGTCTCTCCTTAAATCTTGATACTTAGAGTAATTCTAATGATAAAATTCATTTTAGTCATACTAAAACTAAATTTTAACGGTGGTATAATATTTAAAAGCTAATTTTTTGACATTTTTGCTTTAACGGTGAAATACCATTTTTTTTTCAGAACTAGTATTCTTCTTCTCAACAACCATTACAGTTTAAATAGTATTGAAACCAAAAAAAAATTGATTAAACCTGGACCAATCATTTAGAACAATCTGAACCATTGAGATGGATAGTAGCTACTAAAGCAAAATTCATATTTAAAATAATACTTGACTCGGTCAAATTTCGAGAACATGAATAACCAATTATTAAAGTATTACTTTGAAACTGAGTTACTAAAATATAACTATAACAGCTCTAATAATTCAACCGTTAGAATTGCTCTTACACTGTAGTCCTATTTATCGTTTGGAGATCTATCACGACAAACAAGAAAAAAATCAAAATTTTTGGCTTTAAAAGGGCATTAGTGTAATAGTGTTGTTTTACAAGGCGGTACAAGATCTTAGCAATGTGATGCAGTACGATGCATTTTTGTATAAAAATGATTTATGAATTATGGCAATTACAATTTGTCATGGAGAATCGTCTAATTTATATAAAAAAAAAGTTGAGTTAATGATATTTTAGTATCTTTTATTTTTATCTCAATTTTAAATAAAACATTTTATTATCAATTGAAATAATTTAATTCTTTAATTTATAATTCTATTTTAATTGAAATTAATTTCAAACAATCATCGTAAATTATTACTGACTATCATTCACACATCATAAACTAATTGTAATTAGTATTCAGATATATATATATATATATATATAATTTTTTTTATTTGTTTAATAATTAATATTATAAAGGAATTTTATAAAAAATATTACTTATTAAGTAATAGAATTATTAATTATCCACCATAGAACTAAGTTGGTTTCTTAAATATTTATTAATTATTAGAGATAATTAACCAAGTTCTATGATAAATAATTAATAGTTTTATTACTTAATAATTAATACTTCTTTTAAAAAAATCTTTTATAATATGAATTATTAGAGAAATAAAATAGTTATATATGTAATTTTATATATACATATCTAATTTAAGAGATGTCTTGGTAATTATATTTATTAATTTAACATACTTAAGATAAAAAATATTGTTAGTGAGAAAAATTATGACATCAAGAAATATAACTTCTTTACTTAAAAAAGATATCAAGAGTTTTTTATGCCTTAAGTTAATCATTATATGTATTTTTTATAAAAAAAAAAATAAAATATCATTAAAAAATTACATATAAAGTCATATTTTTGTACTAAAAATTATTTACATATAACAAATAATTATTGATTAAGGAAGTATGACGAAACTTAATAATTAATAATTTTTTAATTTCCTTTATCATTTAATCTTAAGAGACTTGACTGTAATTAATCATTTCATCTTATTTAAAAATGATAGATGATATAATAAGATAAATGTGTTTATTTTATTTTACTTTTAGAATTTTAGGAGTATTATTAATATTATAAAAAATTATCCTCTCTCCTTCTGTCTTTTTTTCTTTTTAAAACAAATTATAAAATAAATCAAACAAATGTTGAATCTCACTCCCTCCCATTTCCTCTATTTCTCATTCGCTTTTTTATTTTTATTTTTATTTTTATTTTTTGTTGGTTTCCGACTTCTTCCCTCCAAAGTTCCAAACGGACCGTTAGGGGTATTTTCGTCCTAGGAGACGCAAGGCCGGATCACTCAAAGACAGAGATACCTGAACAAAATTTGCCCACTCGTAACAAGAATTTCAACTTCAGTCGATCCCCGACTTTCCCGGCTCTATACATATCACGCCGCCTCATCCAATGCCCCTAATTTGATCAACAGATTAATGGCATTTTATCTTTCTTGTAACCCTCTTTCATTTTCAGACCTCAACCTCCGACTCCCCGAAACCACCACTCTCACAAAAATTCTGGTCAATACTCAATTGTTAGAATATATAAATAGATATAGATAGAAACATATAGAGTGTTGACTGACCGGTGCACCAGCAGGTTAGGCCGCGGGAGACTGTTCATCGTTGTCGGAGCCGCTTCAATAGTCGTAGCCGTTCTCATTATTGGCCTCTCAGCCGATATCAGATGACTCAGGGGCCTTGCAGAACTCTGCTTACCGATCTCATAGGTGAGCTCCTCATAAATTACACATACGTATGTATATCTTTGTTTGTTATACAACTGAATGTATGGTTTCTTGTAAAATTGCGTTTGTTTCTTAAGCCGTAATTGAAACCCTAGTTTAGCTTCTATGTGCAAGATGAATCCTCACACATGATTTTCTATCTCCTTTTTTTTTCTTGGCATCGAATTTCCAATTTTCGAAGGCATTTACTCATCAATTTTTTTTTTTAAAAGATATATTTATGTTTTTAATAAGGGTAATGTTATTGTATACAAAGAGGTTATAAGAGAGGAAGTAAGAGCATCTCCAATGGTTTACCAAATCCTTACTCAAATTTAAATTTGAGTAAATATCATCAAAAACACCTCTCCAATGGTTTATTCAAATCCATATCAAATCCATTTTTACTGAAATCTACAAATCGCTGTTCATTTCCTCAAATGACTGCTGACAGCTAAATTTAAAACATTTGGGACAAGATGGGAATTATTTTGGAACATGATGGGAATATTTTCAAAAGATTTGAGTAAAACTACATATGACCATTGGAGAGCTTCATATAAATTGAAACTTGTACTCAGATTTTTACTCAAATTTGAGTTACCATTACAGGAATTTGATTATTATTCATCTCAACCATATTATCTCTAAAAAAATTCTCATATAAGCTCAAACATGATTTGTTATGCAGTTCGTCTTTTTAGGACATTTCATTTAGTTCAATGGACAACTAAACCCCTTCAACTATAATCTCACACGTTTTTAAAATAATTGAAAATTTTATTTTATGTTTGGTTTAGTTTTTTAAATTCATTTTGATTGTCACATAAAAAATTATTATATAATTGATTAATATTTAAATAATTTGATAAAAGATGATGTTTGGTTACTAATATAAGAAAAAGTAGTTTAATTTTGAATTTCAAATTTTTATATATAAGTCTGCCATTGTTTAAAAAATAATGAGCAAGGGAGTTGATTATAATTTAATTGATTTTTTATATAATCAATTATAAAATAATCGTTTTCATTCTGTAACCAAACTAAAATTTTTAAATCAGAAATTGATTTAATCGGAGATTGAATCAGCTAAAATAATTTAAACCAAACATAACATTAGTATATAGAACTTGGTAACTCAAAATAAAAAAGATCAATTATACTTTGCCCATTTTTATAAACTCCAGTGTTTTAGAAGTTAACACTTAATTCCGTTTCATCATAACTAAAGTAGTATTATTAGGTTTTCCATTTGAATAGACCCCGTATAACCTCATATGGGGTAAAGTGTCATTGGAGGTAACTTGAAAGGGGATACAGCGTAACATTTATTTCTTCAGATTTGATGTTGTTTTTAATACAAATGAGATTATTTTGATCATTTCACATCCTCTGTTAACCTTGTCATTGTCACATTTAGCACTTTGGTCACAATCACTAGAGGGTTAAATGTTGACTTTTAAAATTTAGGAAAATTATGTGAAAATGGGTCAAACCATTGATCAGGTATAATTTATCCAAAAGACAAAAAATCTAAGGGCATCAAAATTTCAAGATTCTAGACAAGAGGTCGAATTTAAATCACCCAGGTTTTTTATTTTTTTTATTGGGTTCAGTTCAACCAAATTTCAGAAAAGCCGGCCAAATTTCTTAACCAATTTCAAAGAAGATATTAATAATTGCCTTCTTTGTCTAACTTTGAATCTCTTTTTTTTTTTTTTTAAATCTGGTTGAATTTTCTTAACTATTCTAAATTAACCAGTTCAAATTTTAACATCCAATCTAGAAGCAAATTTGCCGAATTTACAAATTGACAACCATGGTCACTTGTTAATTACTTGCTTCACTCTATTGGAGAATATATTCCAATTTGCCCCCATTTGTTTGGTGTTCCAATTTGCTTCACTCTATTGGACACTTTTGAAACGTAATATTGTTAAACATTTAGTTTTGTTTTTAAAAATTACTTATATTTTGAAATAGAAAAAGAAAGAAAATGGAAATGACATGAAAAACAATCTGATGAATATACACTGTTAAGTAATTTTTCTATGTTCATAAAACTTGACTGAATTGAAAACTGAATCCTTCTCAAAATGACTTATTGAATACATGGAGAGGTACACACACATGGCCTTGTAAGACTTCTATGGTTGTATTCTAAGAAGCGCGGATACGGACACGGATACAATACGATGCGGACATGTAGACACGTTATATTTAAAAAAAGTAGGACATGGACACGGACACGTTAGGAACACGTTGAATTTGAATATCAAAAAATTCTTTATATTTTTTATATGATCATATAATAAAACTTAATGTTATTTCAATTAAAATTAGCATAAAAACACACAATTTTTAAAAAATATTATTAAGATATTAAAATAACAAAGTCATTAAATAAAAATTAAAGAACTTCTTCATTTAATCATCAACATCAATGATTCAAGTGTCCAGACATGTGTCGGAAAAGTGTCCAAGAGTGTCGGTGTCTGATACGGACACGTGAGCCAAAATAGAGTGTCCGTGTTTCATAGGTTGTGTTTGTGTTTCTTTCCTTGACCTAAAATGACCTTGTTTTGAATAATTTTGTTGTTTTCATGGTTGATCTTTTCAAGAATGGAAACCAAAAAAATTGAGAATAAGTTGTCAATGAGGCCCTCTAAAAAGCACAGATATAGACACGGGACACGGATACTACACGGGACACGTGGACATGTCATTTGTAAAAAAAGTAGGATACAGATACGTTGAGGACATGTTGAATACATAATAAAAATTTAATATTATTTCAATAAAAATTGGCATAAAATACACAAATCATGTAAATATTATTAATATATCAAAATAAAAAGTCCGTTAAATAAAAATTTAAGAATTTCATTTAATAATTAACATTCATGATTCAAATTTCAAAATAAATTTGTTAACTACTATATATATATATATATATATATATATTTGTGTGTGTATAAAAAAAATAGTGGAGAAAAAGAGGAGAAAAAGAGGGAAGATAAAAAAAATTCCAAATAAAAATAAAAATTCCAAAATGTGTCCCCCAACGTGTTCAAGACTTGTCCAAAACGTGTCTGCAACGTATCCGAGACTTGTCCAAAACGTGTCTGGGACGTGTCCGAAATTCAAAAAAATTAGACCCTCCTTTTTCGCTTGTCCAAACGTGTCTGACACGGATATGTGAGGCAAATTAGAGTGTCCATGCTTCATAGGAGGCCCTTAGTTTACCTCACTCTCTACCTAGAAAGCATGACATAAATGGAATTGGTTTTCTAATTTGTAATGTTGATGAAGTTTTTGATTGCTTGCTAGACCGAAAAAAAAAATTCTTAAAATTAAAATATACGAATAGCCCTTTACTAAAATAAAAATAAAGAAATACTCTTAAAATAATAAAAATACATAATCAATTCCTAGCTCCTACGGACCTGTGCCTACGCCTTGTAGAGGTGTAAAACACCCTATTGTAATTCCCATAACATCTCCCTGGCTAAGAAGAACTCGCTCCTAGAAAGTTATGGCATTGGTATTGCTCTAAAAGGTCTGGGAAAAGTTGTCTAAACTCATCCTGTATAATCTAAATATCATCTATATTGGGACGATCCTTCCACGCGATGAGATAACACTGGTATCCACACCATGGGGCGAAACAACGCTCGTAATACAATTATTGTTTCAATAATTGTAAAAGACAAGATAATGAAGTGGTTTATTGTTGAAGTAAACTCACATTAGTAATGCTATATAAAAAAGTAATATTATAAGATTAATGGTTTTTAAAATTTTAATATTCTTTCATGAGACTAAAATTTTTAGCTGGAAATTTGTATATCAATAATATTAATTCTTAATACCCTGCAAGTATTTAATTTTATTTATTTATTTAAATATTTAGCAATAATAATAATGAAACTTTTAATATCTCTCTTGTGCTGAAAATCAAGCTATGAAAATTTTAACCCTTGAGTTGTTTTTTTGGGTAAGCAATAATTTTATAGAAAGGAAAAATGATTACAAGAGAAGGGGAGGAGAGCGTCCCAGCTGTAAATATTCACAAGGAGGGGAAAACAGGGGAAAGGGAAACAAACAAGAGTGACTAAGTATCGACTATAGAAGATGGATCTGGGTAAATTCCATTACAAAGATTCAAGCCAATTTTTGTAGGTGCTGGGAACTTTCTCCATGTTTAAGCTCGAATTAAGATGGCTTGGGATATTTCCTGTATTATAGCAGTAGGTTCTGAAGCTATCCCCTTCCATAGCCTGTTGTTCCTTTCAATCCAAATGTAATAAACTGTTGCAGCGAGAGATAATTTCAAAAGGTTTGAAATAAATGAGGAACCTCTGATATGATGTAGAGCCCATGAGAGCTCTTCCTGCCAGCCTTTGAAAGGTCTATCACCCAAGCAATGGATTAGGATGGCCTTCTAGATTTGGTGGGAGAATGGACAGGAGAAGAAGAGATGCTTTGCAGATTCGTTGTTCTTTTGACAGAGCAGGCAAGTGGCATTGTTTGTGATTCCCCAACTTACCAATTTGTCTCTTGTAGATAGTTTCCCTTTGCATAGGAGCCAGAGAATGAAGGAAAACTTAGGGACAATTTTTGGAGACCAAACTATGGAAGACCAATCTGCAGAAGGCAAAAGGCCTCTGAGAGCTGCCAGGCTGAATTAGTGGTAAAGGTGCCTGATGTGTGGAGAGTCCAAATGACTTTTTCATCTCTATTAGGGGTGGGAGAAAAGGAATTGAGGGTGGTATTCATGATAGTTAACACAGATGGAGTGAGGTAAGTTGGGCAGACCCAAGTAGTACCTTGTATAATTGAGTTGACTTTGGCAGTGTGCAAGCTTGAAAAGTCCCTAATGATTTGATAGCCAAACCAGTCCAAAAGAGGCCCAAGAGGGTGCCAATTGTCATACCAAAGAAAGGTATTTTGGCCATTGTCTATAGCATATTTGATGAGGCACTTGAAGTCTTAGATTCAACATCTTCCTCCAACACTAAGAGCAGTCCCTAGGAATGGGGACGTACCAAATACTTCTGCCTTTCAGAAAATAAGAGTGAATCCATTGAAGTCATAAGCTAGATTTGTCTGTACTCAATCTCCATAGTTGCTTTAGAATGATGCTTTTATTCCAGTCAAAGTACCCTTTTGAGACCAAGTCCGCCCGTTCTTTTTTGGGGTTACACAAGCTGGATCATTGAACTTTTGCAGCTGCAGGCTTTAAGTCAGGCCAGACCAAAGGAAACTTCTGAAGACTTTTTCTATGTCATTAAACTTCGGAAGACTTTTTCTATGTCATTGATCACTCCTTTTGCAAGAATGAATATCTTGGACTGATATACCTGAATGCTGAACAAAACTGAAGAGATAAGTTGAAGTCTCCCTTCATATGAAAGTAACTTAGTGGTTCAACCCTTCACTCTGGCTACTATTTTGTCAACAAGAGACTTGCAATTATGGATCATGTGGAGATTATTTTTTGTGGGCCAACATGGGGATTTGTCACTTGACGATTTTCTTTGTTTCTATGGTTGGGGATATTATTCTACCTCCGCCTGTTAGGTTCTTATCTTGTGTTCTGCCATGATAATTCGAATCTTTTGGAGCAATTTTACCACCACAACTCACCAGAGTCAAGTTCTTTTCAACTAGGGAGAAATGGTGGGGAACATAAAGGATTTGTCACTTTTGGATTGTATATTAGGGTTTAGGATTTATTTATGGTTATTTTATATTTTCTTAGTTTTATGGTTTATTTATTTATTTAGGAGTTATTTTTATTTTAGAAAGTTTGTTTAGGTTTGCCAATTTATAGGGATTGATATTATGAGACAAGCAGACTTTAGCATATTGATATTGAATAATTCAGAATATTGGATTTTTCCCTTGGTCTCTTCTCTCTGAATTTCTCTGTCTTCGTCTCCTTCTCTTCCCTTCTCACTCTATTGGTTCTACACCACCTCAGCTTTGCCACCGGATCATACAGTGGCTGGTTCAAGATTTTCCCGTTAACCGTCACCTCTTCATGCAATGCCAAATGTGCCAATCTCAAGTTTGCTTTCTTTCTTGACATTGCTTGTATTGCAATCACTACACATAAGAAATCTCAGCAGCCATCGAGCTACCCCTAAATTTCAACAATGGCTTCATCCGTTTATCTGAAGGCTGGAACAGTCTAGCCATGCTCAAGAAGCTTTCGTCTGGGAACTGTTTGGAACTTTTAGATCTCTCTCAGGGCCTATCTGGGCAATCCTGTTTGCTACTGCTCTGACTTGGATTGGATGGTTTCCATTTCTTCTTTTTGATACTGATTGGATGGGTCGAGAAATTTATGGTGGCAAGCCAAATGAAGCTCAGAAGTATCATATTGGAGTCAGAATGGGTGCGCTTGGTCTAATGTCGAATTCAGTAGTTCTTGGAATAACTTCAGTGCTTATGGAGAAGCTCTGCCGGAAGTTAAGGGCAAGAGTTGTGTGGGGGGATTTCAAACATCCTCATGTCTATCTGCTCTGTACCAATGCTCATACTTTCTTTCATCATGAACAGTATGGATCTCATAGACACTAACTACCTCCAGAGAGTGTAGTAGTAGCTACACTAATAATTTTTGCAATTCTTGGCATCCCACTGGCAGTAAGTTGCTTCATTCTGCTTTTACAAGGAATAAGAAGACTGAATTTTAAAAAAAATTGAAAATGAAACTTCCATTTTTCATGCAGTCTGCATTGCCAACATCTAACTGGTCTATGCATGCAAAAGGCTAGCTTGAACTGATATCACCCAGGTGATCCTGGCTGACCATATAATCTGCCAGGTGATAACATCTTCATATATGCTTTCTCTCTCTCTCTCTCTCTCCGCCCTCCCATCCCCTCCTTCCTCCAGGCAAGAAAAATGTAAACTTTACGAGAGGGAGAATATTAGGAAGATATTGTTTGATTTCGGCATGGTAGCTTACCTAGTCAGGTTTGCCCAAGATGTGGTGGTGGGCGTGACCTTTCTGTACATGATGGAGGTCAGAGTGAGTTTGGTAGTGCTGACATCCCAATCCAATTTTATTTTTTTTGGTGGTTTGCGAGATAACTCTGTTTAACCAAACTTACCAACAAAAAAAAAACTCTGTTTAACCAAATGTTTTGCTTATTTGAAACAATGATTTGCAGATCACTTACAGTGTTCCGTATGCCTTGATATCCACAAGTATTGAGTCTTTGGGACTTGGCCAAGTTATGTTATTGTTGGAATGTTTTACTTTTAATATCTTTGGAGATGTGGCTGTTAGAGTGCTTATGTTGATGGTTTAACGTCACAGGACTATCAATGGCTGTTCTGAATCTGGCAATTGTGGTTCGACAGGTATGATTGATTCTTTTTTTTTTTTTTTCCAGAATTTGTGTTTCTGTGTTGTGATTTATGTCTACTTATTTTTTCATGCATTGATAAACTATAATGGCATTAGGTGATCATCCTACAAAAAGAATTTGACACTTTCAACTACTTTTTTTTTTTATAGGTGACACCCTCAACTACTTAATTATTAGTTAAAATAAAACCACATTAATGGTCCTTGATATATTAATACTATTAACCAATTTTCAGAAATAGATAAGTTAGCTTCAGTTACTGGGGGAAGGGTTTTTTACATGCTTGGAACAGACATCTCTCCTCTGTGGATCCTTTGGTTAAAACATTCAATGTTGTTGAAATATTTATCATTGAATGGGGGAAGGGTTTTTTACATGCTTGGAGCAGGCATCCCTCCTCCATGGAGCTTTTGGTTAACATATTCAATGTTGTTGAAATATTTATTCCTGACTCGATATTTTCCTTTTAGTGGTTAAATTGATCAGCAGCAATAAATAAATTATGTTATTCAAATTAGGGGTCATTCGCTATTGGAGTGCATCAAAGAGTGAATCCAGTCCCTTGGTTTTATTAAATGTATTCAGCACTCGGGAAGAGTGGCACTGACATCAAGGAAAAAGAAATGCAATTTCATTCAATAGAACCCTTCTTCCATGTTTTCTTCTTTATGATCTCTAGTAAACAATAAATGCGAATATGGTTTTCTTAGCTATAAATTTATATTAATTTTTTGTTTTATAAACTTTTTATTTTCCTAGTTATTTTTTTCCGTCCTATATTTAATTTCTAATGATAATATAATTTCTAAGGTCTGTGTATTGAAATATGAGTGCACGCATGCATATATATATATATCTTTGTCATGTGGGTTTAGTTCCAGCCCCCATCAGCATTTTTTTTTTTTTTTGGTTTTATGCTGAAAGGATCTCGGAGACCCATCAAAGTACGACAGCCAGTATCTTTCATATATATATATATAAAGCATTACCCAGATGATCAAATTCCCGATATAGAGATGGAGCTTCACTTAACAGGCCCTCAAACTGGAAACTTCTGCACAGATTTCATTATGGTTTTCATTGAAGTCCACATACAAGTGAGCTTTGTCAAATAGTTCGAAACATTATTGCATGATTATGGGGCAGCTGATATGGCCCTCTGTTCTTTTTTTAATGAAACTGGACTCCTCTTCTAGTGGAGTAGCATTGTTGTCTTTTCGAAACCCTGTCCTGTTTTATGCAAATAAACAAAATACTATTTTCTCTATTTTTTTCAAATTTTCTTTTAGGTTTGTAATAAATAACTTATTTTATTTTAACCGCTTTTACTTGAAAGCTATGAAGTATGGAAACTCTATTTTGACTCACGTATCTATGTTGAACACGTGTTAGACACGGACACGTCCTGGACCTGGACATTAGGCAGACACGCAAAAAAAGTGTCCAATTTGTTTTCGCTTTTTCGAATTTCAAACACGTTCTTAAAATGTTATGAACACATTAGGACATGTTAAGGATATGTTTTTTGCGAATTTTTTTTAAAATTTTTTTCCCTCTTTTCTTCTGGGCCATAGATATATAAATATATATTTGTTTTATAAAGTAGTTAACGAATTTTTTTTAAAACTTAGATTTATTGATTAAATAAAGAATTTTTGAATTTTTATCCAATGACTTTCTTATTTTTATATCTTAATTATATCATTGTGATTTGTGTGCTTTTTATGCCAATTTTGATTAGGTCATATAAAATAATAGAAGAATATATATTCAATGTGTTCTTGACGTATTTATGTCCTATTTTTTTTTTAGAAAAGCCGCGTCCGTGTTGTATTAGTATCCCATGTCTGTGTTTCTTAGCTTGAAAGGGTATTCCCCATAAAAGGGTTCTCCAATCAGTGGTAAAAATATATAGTTTGCATTTGGGTGTTACAATTATTGATCACTAATTGCTTCCACGGGAACTGAGTTATGTTGGTTGTAATTTTTCTGAAAATTTTAATTATAAAACCATGCTTATTGAAAAATTCTTAAAAGTTTTAGGTTTTGTTTGGATAGTTTTTGAGAGTTAGAGTTTTAAGAAATTTTTTGAGAAGTGTTTTTAAGTAATTTTTTGGAATTTGAACCATTGTTTGGATTGATTAATTTGAAAAAAGATAAAAAAAAGTAGGTTATGTTTGGTTATGTTTTTAAAATAAGATTTTTTAATTTCAAATTACAGGATATGTATTTGAAATTAATTTTTTTTTTATTTTTTAAAATTTAGATTGTCATATCGAAATACATTTTTATAATTTTTAAAAAATTAATTACAAAATTTTTTAAAATATTTTTCAAAAATTTTTATCTAAATTACTATCAGGTAAACATCCAACATTGATCCATTGACAAGCCATTCAAATTCTTTTTTTTTTTTTCAAAATTATTATTATATACTGGTAAGCCTTGATTATTATTATTTTTTTTATAGGAAACGGTTATCCAATAAAAGGCATGGCTTACATGATCTTTATTTAGGAAGATCAACTGTTTTCCCAATGAATAAGACCGTTGACGGTTTTAAGATCAATGTCCTATTCGCTTGGGGTGAGTATTTATTTTTTAAATATATGAAATTTATATTTTTTATTATTTTATTATAATATTTTTTTAAAATAAAAACTGCCCCCCCTTTATTTGTTTAGATTTTAAAAAATAAATTTTTAATTTTAAAACGTGGGATACGCTATTGACAAACTATTAATTTTAAATTTTTTTACTATTTTATTATTTAGATTATCATATCCAAATACATTTTCACAATTTTTAAAAAATCAATATTTTGAAACAAATTATATCTGAATTACATCTTCACAATTTTTAATATTCTTAAAAAATGTGATCGGAATTTAATACATTTAATTAAATATGATATAAAAAATTTAATTTTATTCAAATTTAATAATTAATTTAATAAAAATAACAAGATTTAACAAATTCGATTAATTAATATAACATATATTAATTATTAAATTATATAATATTTTTTAAAATTAAAGTTATATATCATAAGTTTGGCATAGTATAAAATAATATTTTATATGTATAATATATATTATAATATAATATTTTATAAATATAATATATATTAATATCATTGTCAGATCAAATAAAATTTAATTTGATAATTAATTTCTTGGAATTTGAACCATTGTTTGGATTTAATCTCTTGGAATTTGAATCATTGTTTAGATTTAAGATTGAGTTCAGGATTTTGTTTTTTAGTTGACTAAACAAACAAGTTTTTAAAATGTGAAATAGGAAAATCTGCTTTTGAATTTATAACCAAACACAGCCTTACATTGACTGTACGCGAAACGTTTGTGTATAATGGTCAAGGATCACATATATTCAAGTCAAAAAATATGTTGAAAACATAATATACTTCCATTGAAAAGCAATAATAGTAGTTGGTTGTAGGCGAGAGACCTATCAAGTATCAACTATTTTTGGCTGCTTGAGCATCTCGCTTAGGTATTCTTAGAATGGCATAATTTTTGTTATTTCTTAAATTTATAATAATAATCTATGAAGCACAAACACTCTATTTTGCTTCACGTATTAATGTTGGACACAGACATGCTCGAATACGCCCCAGATATGTGAAAAAAGTGTACTTTTTTTGTATTTCGGACGCGTTGTGGACACATTTTTAGATTTTTTCTAAATTTTTTCCTCCTTTTCTCCTCTTCTTCTCTACTTTATATGTATTTATATACTTCCATTGAAAAGCAATGATAGTAGTTGGTTGCCAACAAGAGACCTATCAAGTATCAACCTTTTTTGGCTGCTTGAGCATCTCGCACAGGTAATCTTAGAATGGCATAATGTTTGTTATTTCTTAAACTTATAATAATAATCTATGAAGCATAAACACTCTATTTTGTCTCACGTATCAATGTTGGACACAGACACGCTTGGATAAGTCCTGGACATGTGAAAAAAGAGTACTTTTTTTGAATTTCGGACGCGTTGTGGACACTTTTTTTGATTTTTTCTAATTTTTTTTTCTCTTTTTCTTCTATATATATAGTAATTAATAAATTTATTTTGGAACTTGAATCATAAATGTTAATAATTAAATGAAAAAGTTCTTAAATTTTTTTTAGTGGCTTTATTATTTTGATATATTAATAATATTGTTTTGATTTGTGTATTTTTTATGCTAAGTTTGTTTGAAATAATATTAGGTTTTTATTATATGGACACATAAAAAATATAAAAATATATTCAACGTGTCCCCAACGTATTTTTGTCTTTTTTAAAAAATGTAATGTCCGTGTCGTGTCATATCCATGTTCCGTGTCTGTATCCGTGCTTCTTAGATAATAATAATAGTAGCAGCAGCAAGAACAGCAGTTGGTGACCGACAAGACCCTTATCCGTAACGTTTTCTTCACCTGTTGTTATTTGTTGGTGCTTCCTGTAAAACTGTACAATTTGTTTGAAATTAGTGCAAGGAGTGAACTCCCTGAATAGCACACTTATGTCAATGAAAATTTCTTAGAGGAACCTTCGATAGCATGTAATGCACTGTTCATGTTTAGCCATTTAGGTGTTGAAGTTTTGGTGTTTGAGAACAGGTTGTGGTATAGCTCGGAAGTGGACCATAGTATAGTTATTTGGTGGTATAGCTCGGAAGTGGACCATAGTATAGTTATTTGGTGGTAGTGGTAACTCACCTGACTTAGCCGTGGCAGCAATTGCAGCCTTTGCCAGTGGACTTGTAGCCATCTTGGCTATTCCTTGATTCACTGCTGGCAAGTCCAGGACCCATCAACGAGGTATTTTGTTGTATTCAATTTGTTTGCATGTCAGTGGAGAGTAAAATGTCCACTAGTATCGATAATTTTGTAAATTGCTTTTGTTAATTCTATTGATTTCAGTGGTGTCATTTCCATTGAAGTTTTCCCTTTGTGAAGATTTATTATTGTTAATCCTTTTTTCATCCTTGAAACCACTTAAGGGCCTGGATATAGTCTCCTCTTATATGTTATTGACTTAGTAATCAACGTTGTATGTCAACTACATTGCACTTTGTGTACTAGATAAATTTTCGAGTTTCTATAACAATTATGATAATAACTGTAATTAATATATAATATATATGTATTTGATTAGTAGTAGCGGTAGTTGCGTTACTAGGGAGAGAGAGGACAGGAGTGACCATTTCAAAAATACATTATGGTTGAGAGCATCTCATGTGCACCTAGTAATAATCTGAGTATAATTATTTTTTGTACATTGGAAACCTATATTAAAGTTGATAAGTAGCACTGAGTTCATTTTAGCCTAGTCGATGGGACAAAGTTGGCCTTTCCCTTTAGTCTCATGTTAGGTTGGTGTGTCCTAGAGTCATAGTATTAGTTGTAGTGGTAGCAGTGACGTACAAGTAATAATGGAGGCCATTACCACCCGTTATTAACTTGAGTGGTATCTCCCACCATCTGCATGGGAGTCTTAGGGTTTAAGTCCCAATTGGGACATAGGGGCCTGTATTACTTATCAACAACGATAGCAACAACAACAATAATAAAGAAGTTATATCCAGTATCAGTCCCACCTATGCAGGATGTTGGGAGGGGATAACTAGATATAATCTACAGTATTATTTTTGTACAAATTGGCTGCTTCCAAAGTGTCTATGTGATATAGACACCTCAATTATGTAAAGTGTCCGTACGGCATATGATATGATATAGGTATGGGGTTCATCACACCTATTCTTTAGGTTACCTTCTGAGGCATTTTCTTTGTTTCATGGATTTTTCAAAATTAGTGAATTGACCATGACTACAAGCTATTATATATAGAGAAATTGCATCTATATAGGTATTAATGAAGAAAATTTGGGCACTGGTTATTAAGTTTAGTTCCTATATCATAACATTTGGGAATTTCGGAAATAGATGAATTTAAACATCTAGACAAAAGACCACCACCCAATATGATTATTAAATTCCTTGCCACATCGTTTGTCATCTTTGAAGCCTCTAAAAATCTGTCCATGCTTATAGTGATGACCACATACATAAATTAAACAAATGATGGGAAAATGAGCAACTCATAAAGCAATATTTCTTTCTGCACAAAATGGCAATTCTAATTGATGATGTAACAACTGTGACTGCATATTGTATGAAAGAAGCTGCCTGCAATTAGTGGAGAATCTCTTTGATGAGGAACAAGTTCATCTTGAAACATTGCTTTATATCTAATTACCATCGTGGAGTCTCAGATGTGGATTCTGGGATCACTCTCATGGCTTCCTTACCAACCAAGATAAAATGCCTGTGATTGGGATTTATTCCTGATGAAGAATATAATTTTTTAAGCAATGTTGATTGCCCATTGGTGGTTCAATCGTGATGTCCTGGAATCTCATGCAGTTTGCAAGTGAAATTGGTGCATGAATACTGTCAATTATGCTTGGTGGCTGACATTTCTGTGAACTGTGCTGATTGAAACGTTGATTGAGACATGCATTTTAGGCTCTGATTTTTCAGAAAGGTTGGCCACTTTTTTATGGAGGGTTCGCTGTATCATTATTCCTTCTCTTTCTTTCTTTTGCTTGCATCTGAACCTTGGAATAAATCCCTGCGTTATTGCATTTCTCAGTATCTATGCAAGTCTGGTTTGCCTTCAATGCCCCATACAATGCTTGCTGCAAATTCCTGTGAAACATTTAAAAATGCTGTCTCTTTTGTACGATTAGAGTACCATTAAAATTTTAATGTAGCAGTATATCAACATACTTTTTTGGATTAAATCTGAATTCAATTAACATAATTAGGATGGCATTTTGTCTATGTAAATATAGGATGCTTGATTAACTGATTCTGCACATGCATGCATGCACCAGAGATCACCTGTTCCAAAAGAAAAGTGAGGGATAGAAAGAATCTGTGAATTTGTTCTTATTTCTAGAGAATTATTATCTTTTCAAAATTCTGAATGCAGTTATGCTAATACAGAAGTATTGGAAAATATGATTCCTTCTGAAAACTTGCACTGTGATAAACCTGTCATATTTTCATGTTTAAACTTTTTGCAGGGCAGATTCAGTGCACGAGCCTTCGGTCACTGCGGGGCCCAAGAAGGATTAGATATACACAGAGTGCACGAGACTCCGGTCATTGCGGGGCTTGAGGAGGATTAAATATACACAGCCTTACTCTTGCAAGTGGAGAAACTATTTTCGTGACTCGAAACTGTAACATCTAGGTCACAATGGAACAACCTAACTGTTACGTCAAGACTTGCAATCAATTAAACTTTTGTTTGCGATCGTGTTAAAGAATAACTTTGTGTAAACCAATCTCATCCGATGGACCGTACAATTGAATCACATCAATGCTTTGATCCTAGAACTTTGTCATTTTATTATTACTACAATCTGACAGTATCTGCCCATGGTGAACCCCACCTCTCGGTTGGGATGGAAATTTCACAATTTTTCATTTCATCACCATCTCTGTTAAACATTTAATGAGCAGGACAAAAAAGAAGCAGAGTAATGCAATATTTAACAGTACACTGTTCTCATTCTATACCTTTCTGTCTCACAGCACATTGCTCTCAACTGTGGAAAAATTTATTGAGCTGTACACACATGGTACCAGACATGAAGGTATGGTTTTCAGGTAAATAATTTCTTATACAAGGAAACAAGAGAAACTGAATTCTTGATGTTGCCCGGACAATGGAGTGAAATATATATATATATATATGTGTGTGTGTGTGTGTGTGTGTGTGTTTATCTTCTGTTGGTTTTGCAGAAACAGGTAAAGGCCAAAAGGCCCCCACTGAAGACACACTCTAATCTGTGTTGTGAGAAAGGGGATACAAGTTAAATGGTTGGAATTGGGGCACGTAGTTAGTGTGGTGTTTCGGTGTTCCCTTTCTTCCATCTGCCGGTTCTCCATACAGAGCCATCTTCTGTCAACCCATTAACACTAGTGGTCCCATACTTCACACACCACCTTCTACCCTCACATACATACCCCATGGCCATGAAGATAACGTTTTTTAAAAAAGATATGAATCAAAAGGTAAAAAGAATCCACTTAGATTTGACACACTGCCCACTTTCAACCGAGGAGTTCTTGCATGAACTTGGTTCATAAACTCTACCAATTACATTTTGTCGTGTAAATGAGCGTTATTTTTGTCTCTTAAAAGTCACATATCTTGTTCAAATGATATGATATTATAAGTTGAATCCATCGATTTGGTCCATACAAGAATTTCTTCTCTCAACCTTTTTCAAAACCCCACCCCACCTCGTGGGTTTATCCTTTTTTTTTCAATGGGTAATATACGCGCACTCGTGTCTCACTTAACCCTACACCTTTCTCGTTAGAAGTGATAGGAGATACCACTTGAGCCAACCACTATGATGGGTTTATCCTGATTTACCCACAAGAGAGAGAGAGAGAGAGAGAGAGAGAGAGATGGACAAAATTAATAGCTCATGTGAGAGTGCTAATGTTCTCTAACTCAGGTGGTATTTCTTGGTAAATGATGAGAGAAGGTTATCCCAAGTTGTGTAGCCCATGGCTTGGACACACACACACACACACACACAGCCAATCATAGAATGATGCAGATGTAGCACCCCATTAATAAATTTCAAACTTTCTGAAATGTTTTAAACCAACCACCCCCATTACCCTGCTACATTAGTGATATTTGAGGAAGATCTTTGAAAGAGGATCCCCTTGTATTAGGACCTAACAAAAAGCCCACATCAAAAGGCCCACCAAAAACCCACCATGTAAAATTGATTAGACTGTTGGTCACTTGATTTAGGACCCTCTTCAACAAATCTCTTAATGGAGCACAAATCTTCTTATCCATCCCCTTTTCCACTCCTTAGGAAAAAGAGGAAAAACAAACCTCCCACACTAAAAGTTCTCTTGCAGTATTTCCCCCAAATTTCACTCTCAAGTTGCCCAAACAAGTGTAAACACAGAGCCAAAACAGATGGGGCCTGAAACTGATTTTTACTTAAGCTTGTCACCTCTCAAACTGGGCAAGTGCCAAGGGCTGTTTGGCTGCTTAAATTAGTTCCAGACAACATAAGTCATGTTCTGGGACTGTGGTTCTTCACATGGGTTGAAGGAAATTGGAACATGCATGGTGACTTAGAACATGCCAACATTTCCATGGCCACACTTCATTGCCATGTCAAAATATGCCAATATGCCCGTCATTTCACAACTAGAGGGAATTGAATTGAATTGCTTGTCAAATCCATTCCACTTGCCAAGCCAAATGTCACTTTTTTATATATATATATATATTCTTTTTTTCCCCAAGTAGAAATTGAAACCTAAAGAGAAGGTTTAAAAGATTATCCTCACTTAAATTGAAAAGTTTGAGTAATTTAGAACAAACCCACCTATAGAAACAAGCCAAACCAAATTTTTTCCGGTTATGGTCGGTAAAACAGTAACAATAACAGATATCACACTTCAATTGTCTCACATTTTACAAAAAATAAGATTTATTATTCATGCGGACACTAACAAGTCTCACTCAATGTCAGAAGACATAAATTATAAAGTGAAATTCATTATTTACAGATACTAACAAGTCCCACTCTTTATCAGACAGTGGGTTACAATGTGTAACAAAATCATATCTTTATTCTTAAAACAAATATACCCACCAATCATTTGTGTTAGGCTTCACTATCAGCCATCTTATGACTATATGAGATAAGATAACAGCTTATTGCCGTCCACACTGAGACTTGCCTCTATTTTTTAGGTACTCCACCTAAAAACACATCCATCAATCCTGACAATTAAATGTTTAACCATGGAGAATCAAATATGAATATAAATATATATATATATATAGAGAGAGAGAGAGAGAGAGAGAGGAGAGGTCGGGCCCCCCACCAGAAGTAAAGCATTCTTAACTAGTAGCCGCTTCTTAATAGGCATTCTGGCATTGATATGTACTATGTATATATATATTCTCATCTTCTATCCCTCCCACCCCATTCAAAGCTCCTCCCAAAAACAAACAAACTACACGAGCACAAACAGAGCATTCTTTTTATTCTTTTGTTTTTTTCTTCCTATCAGCAACCTTTGTTATTAACATTAATTTCTTAGTTCTTTAACAAGAAGATAGCCATAGCCATAGCCATGTGCAACCCAAAGCCATCTTCTCCATTATCATTTATCTCCACTAACAAAACCCATTTCACAAATCCCCACAAAACCATGGATCTTCACACTGATGATGGTGATGATGAACTCCATAGATGGCCAACTCCTTCTCAGGTAAAAACCCAACCAACCATCTACGTAAACATAAACAAAATTTCTTACCATAATAATATCTATCTATCTATCTATCTATCTATATATAAATATATGTATATATATATATATATCATCGCCTAAAACACTCATTTATTGCATGTTCTTTATTGGTTCTTGAATTCAGGTCTTGGAAGAAATAAAAGAAATAGGGAAGATCTCAGGGCCAACAGCTATTACAGGTCTACTACTATATTCAAGAGCTATGATCTCCATGCTTTTTCTTGGATATCTCGGCGAGCTTGAGCTGGCCGGTGGCTCTCTTTCAATTGGTTTTGCAAACATAACCGGCTACTCTGTTATCTCCGGCTTGGCCATGGGCATGGAGCCTATCTGTGGACAAGCTTACGGCGCAAAACAATGGAAGCTTCTTGGCCTAACTTTACAACGAACAGTGCTTCTTCTCCTCTCCACCTCCCTACCCATCTCTTTCATATGGCTTAACATGAAGAGAATCCTTTTATGGTGCGGCCAAGACGAAGAAATCTCATCCATGGCGCATACTTTCATCGTTTTCGCCATTCCAGACCTCTTCTTTCTCTCATTACTTCACCCACTTCGTATCTATTTAAGGACTCAAAGCATTACATTGCCATTAACGTACTGTTCAGCAATCTCAGTTCTCCTCCACGTACCGCTCAATTTCCTTCTGGTAGTCTATTTGAAGCTGGGTGTTGTAGGGGTCGCCATAGCCATGGTCTGGACCAACCTCAATTTCTTCCTTCTGCTATGTTCATTCGTCTACTTCTCGGGCGTGTATAAGGACTCATGGGTTGCTCCGAGCACCGACTGTCTCCGCGGATGGTCGTCATTACTCGCGCTCGCCGTTCCGACTTGCGTCTCTGTTTGTCTTGAATGGTGGTGGTATGAATTCATGATAATGCTTTGTGGGCTTCTTGTCAATCCAAAAGCAACCATTGCTTCAATGGGAATTTTGATTCAAACAACCTCTCTGGTCTATGTCTTTCCATCGTCTCTAAGTCTTGGAGTCTCCACCAGAGTGGGGAACGAGCTCGGCGCAAACCGGCCGGCGAGAGCCCGCATTTCGATGATCGTCTCAGTGGCCTGTGCCGTTGCTTTAGGCCTCGCCGCCATGCTGTTCACCACCTCAATGAGGCACCGATGGGGCCGGTTTTTCACAACAGACCCAGAAATTCTTGAGCTCACTGCAATAGCATTACCCATAGCCGGACTCTGCGAGCTCGGAAACTGCCCGCAAACTACTGGCTGCGGCGTTTTAAGAGGCAGTGCGCGGCCTACCATTGGAGCAAACATCAATTTAGGATCATTCTACTTGGTGGGAATGCCAGTGGCGATCTTCATGGGCTTTGTGGCGAAAATGGGGTTTGCAGGGCTTTGGCTTGGCCTTCTTGCAGCCCAGGCCTCTTGCGCCTTCCTCATGCTCTATGTGCTATGCACAACAGATTGGAATGTTCAAGTAGAACGAGCAAAAGAGCTAACACAATCATCTTCATTTTCCACACCTTCTGCAATTTCATTACCAGTATCATCAACATCATCAAAACCAGCTGAAGCTAAGAAAATGGCTAATCTTGAAGAGATTTTGAGCACTAATGATCATGAGTTGGTGAAGTCAACTTCACTTGAAACAGACCCTCTCATATCTACTACACGCACTGTGCATTAACTACTGTACTTCTACTGCTTTCACCATTTTTTGCCCCACTCTTTGAACAGATGATGTGGAAATTGTTTCATTTGAACTTCACTTTCATCTCTGCCTTAGGGAGAGCTTTTCTTTTTCCTTTTTTTTTTTTTACCCTTTTCTCTTTCTTTCTGTCTCTTTCTTTTCCTAACATGCTGTAATAATATAATTGTAGAGCAGAATAGAAATACATCTTGTGTATTAGTTCTTCCTACCAGCATTGAGAGGAGAGAGAAGGAAGAGAGAGAAAGTTTTAAGCTGTCGGTTGTTTTAGAGGCGTGATTGAATGGATCCGCCTACCCTTTTGCTGTTCCCTTCTATACAAGGCCACAACATTCACTGCCTAAAAAGGAAAATTAGCATAATGCTGCTGCCAAAACCACCCACATTATATATATATATATATATATATATATATATATATATATACACACACACACATATATATAAATTAGCATAATGCTGCTGCCAAAACCACCCACATTATATATATATATATATATACACACACACACACACACACATATATATAAATTAGCATAATGCTGCTGCCAAAACCACCCACATTATATATATCTTCTTACATGCATACATCCATACATACATATATATATGTATATTATTTTTCATTTCTTTGTTCAACAATATGAATTCTGCCAATCTTCTTCCCAAAACATCCTTCATTTGAAAAAAACCGTACCAATCTTGAGAAATGCTAGAAAAAGTTAGTATTGACACACAAATTAAAGTGGTGGGAACCATAATTTTTTTCATTGGAATTCACAGCTTGATTGAAAATGAAGGAAAACAATTTTTTTCTCTTTTAAGTATAATTTAAAAGTTTGCTTTATTATTTGGACCAGCTTATATCATGAAACAATAAAACAAAGTAGGAAAGCCAATGTACTTGCAAACCTTCTAACAAAAAACAAATTGAAATCTTAACATGAGAGAGGGTGGGGGTGTTTGGTACAAAGAAAGCAGTAAATGATGTGATAATTGGTGGTAGAGGAAAGTATCTGTAGATGGGTGTGGGGGCCCCTGCTTCTAACTGAAGAAACAAAATCCAGCTATTATTGCCTCTGTCTACTTCTCAGATGACAAAAATGGGAGCAGTGCCTCTGCACAGCAGTTTCCAGCGCCCCCCCCCCCCCCTTTTCCCCCTCCCCCCCACCACATCAGGCTCCATTGGGTTTACAAAGCTACCACAAATCAACACACAAACACCACCCTATAAATCAGATTCACAACAAAAAGAATATGTCCATTATATTATTAATATAATATATATACATGATGTATACGAGGGCAAGTCATAACAAGATAATAAAATTGTTTTATTATAATTTAAAAATTAAGAGTGTGAAGTATTCGGCTTGCGAAAACAGTTTTTATGTGAAAACTATGCTGATTTAGCTTTCTTTTAATATACATGATGTATGTGTATCCTCATATATTTACAGAGACAGAGGATAAGAAACAGGGGAGACATATATATACACATGATGTATACGAGGGCAAGTCATGACAAGATAATAAAATTGTTTTATTATAATTTAAAAATTAAGAGTGTGAAGTATTCAGGTTGCGAAAACAGTTTTTATGTGAAAACTATGCCGATTTAGCTTTCTTTTAATATACATGATGTATGTGTATACTCATATATTTACAGAGACAGAGGATAAGAAACAGGGGACACATCCTATTTTGAGAGACACACCTAGGGGCTAAGGCCATCAGATATTCTCTATATCTGCCAGTGCTTTAAAACCAGCTCTCACCTCACCTTTCCTTTCCTTATCTCCTTTATAAATTTAATATACCTCCATCTCTATCTAGCTATCCTAGTATTACCCCATAATCATTCACTTGTGGCAACAATTGTTTCTGAAATGTGTGGTATTGCAACAACTCTACGTCACTTGGCTCAATTCACATTCTATCTACATCATTTTATTCGGTCATTCCATAAACTATTAAGATATATATATATATATATATACATATATTAATATTACTTTTTACACTATTGATCCAAGTTCCATTTACCCAATTCTAATATACTCAAATTAAATTGGGTATGACGTTATTTTAATTGATCAGCAATATATATATATATATATATATGCGTGTGTATAATAATAATAATACTATTATGCAACCAGTAATTTGTTTGGTAGAATAAATTAGGTAAAAATATATTGAGATGAGGTGATTAAAATTTTTATCTTTACATGGTAGATCAAAATTCAAACTCTATGTCAATTGCGTGTGCACCCAATCACTGTGCTTTAAAAAAAGTAGAATAAATCAGAATAATACATGCAACACAAAGAACAATTACACAATAAATAGTAAAAATAATGTTGTTAAGTATTTTTTGGATAGATATATAAGACCGGTTCTAATATTAAAAGTTATTTTACTCTTATTAAAGTTAAATTTTAGTAGTATTATAGTACCAAAAAATTATTTTTTTGACTTTTTGCTTCAACGATGCAATGTTATTTTTTGACAAAATTAATATTTTTCTTCTCAACTATCATTTCTTTTTCCATCAAAATAAAGTTGTTACAATTTGGACCGTTCTTTAAGATAATAGGCTATTAAACTCAAAGTCATATTTAGTAAATACTTTGACTCAAGTTAGATTTTAGTAAAAGCTAAAGGCCACCATTGAAGTGTACTTTCTAAGACCATCGAATATATTATGACTTTAGTATGGAGCTTTGACACTTCCGCTGGAGCTGCTCTAAGAGTGCAGCTATTCCTACTCCTTAAATTGCTATTTATGTTAGAATGTGAATAACAATTTGGGAGTTAAGGGAGTAGGGATAGCGTCAACCGATATAAATTTATAAGAATAATATTTGCTTCTAAACCACTTGAGAAGAACTTTTTTCTATTTCGGGTATGTGTTATAATCATAACTTATCACATATGTAATATACATGTACTTTTAAATTTTATTTAAAATAAAATAAAAGAATTACATAATATTTATGTAATTGTATAATCGTAACATATACATTAATAAAAGAAGATTGTTCTTACCTGATTTGAAGCCAAAACCAATTTATTACCAACAAATTTGGGTGAGATGAGTTTCAAAGGAGTAAGCAAATAATGAGAAATAATTTGTAGCAATGTTATACATCATGAGATTTTTTTTTTTTTCCTTTGACAAATTTTATTTTGAAAAAGTAATTCTTATTTCTTTCTTCAAGATAAGTAACAAAAAACAATCCTTCATTCAACTTGGTGAAAATTTTGATAAATGTAATGGTAGTGATGTGTAAAATTGTTTGAAACTCGTCTAAATAAAATTTGTTTTTCCAATTTGTAAGGAGTATGAACCACACCAGATGACCGATAATCAATGAGCTTAACAACTAATTGATGATCAAAATTTAGTCATTATTTTGAGATTATTTCAAAATTTTGTTGAAAGACTTTTTAAAAAAAATATTGATTTTTTAAATAAATTTTGACTTTTTACAAGTTTTATTCTTAAACTCCATTACTTAATATATATATATATATATATATATATAATAGAGTGGGAAAAAAAATCCAAAAAATTAAAATCAATTCCCGAACAATTACTTCTCAAAATCAATATTTACTTTGAAACTCTCAAGATTCTTGAAAGAATATAATCTCTTTCGATAATAACTATGATTCTTGTGGTTGGTGGAATATTTAAGAGAAATGTCAACATCAATCGCGAGTGTTATATATTTGTAATTTAATTAATGAATATATTACATACACATGCATGATTGCGTATAAAATAAATGCATATAATACAATGAATAGTTAAATTGTGAGTATAAATATTCGTGATTGACATAAATATTTAATTGGAGCACCATCTCAAAGAGAAAGTTTTGGGTAAATTTGATTTATGAATCTAAGTAAATTCAAATTTGTCTAAATTATCTGATTTTAAAAAAGATAAAAAAAAAAAAAATTCCCATTCAATTAACAAATTGTAATTAATTTAATTTATGTACCTGATCACTCAAAAATTACTCTCATCTGCCACACGAGGCTGATGCATATGCAAATGATGATGTGACATGGTTAAACAGTTAGAAGCTTGAAACAGTGTGTACGCCCCGTATTGGTACTGATGTCCCTAGTGTTGGAATAATTGGCGGGGAGGGGGGGTACGGACTGGAACTCTTCTGCTAAAAGACAACCTCTCACTACTTCCAAAATTACTGTAATGTACATTTTGTGCAGTGTACTGTTCTCTTCTCAATGAGAAGGAAACCTCTCTCTATTCTGATGGGTAATTTTGTCCTACCAAATTAATATAAAGGGTTGTTTTGTTTTGAAATACTTAAAAATTTAAATATAAAGGCTAATTACACTTATCTTTCTTAAAATTTTTGACAATTATAAAATTTTTTTTTATAATTTTTGAAATAACACTGTCCTCCTTTTGGTTTCAATGTCGATAACAAATTTTTCCTACCATCAATGATTGTTAGTTGACCTAACAGAGTTTGATGATGTAAGTAATTCTTTTTGTCTAAATACCGATTTTACCCCTTACAAGTCATAGTTAAATAACAAAACTACCCTCACTTTAATAGTAATTTTTTTAATTAAAAATAAAATAAAATTTCTCCTTCCATCTCCTCTCTCTCTCTACCTTCCTTCAAACGCATTTCTTTCTCTCTCTACAACCCACTCTTTGTCTCTCAACTTCAAGAATCCTCTTTCATGGCTCCTAGTTTTCCTCTTTTTCTCTCTTTACATATCACCTCCATCCTCCTCTTATTTTTCCACAACTTTGATCCACCAATTTTTTCTCATTTTCTACAGCTTTCTTATAACCCAAACAGTCTCGTTCCTATCTATCTCCACAGATCCATAACAAGAACAATCATGCGATCCTTATTATCATTTTGAGTCGACTTTCGTGAAGTGTTGAGATTGAAGAATTATGCAACGAAGTTTTGTAGGGTTTGAGGATCGAGAGTTTGTGTTGTTAATTTTGTTCAATGGCAACGGAGGCTGGGTTGGTCGAGCATAGAAGAGACAAGGTTGAATATGTTCATAATATTATTAGAAAGAAAAAATACAAAAGAAGCATGAAGCGGCCGGAGGCACCGTTTGTTCTGATGTCGCTACAGAGGCTGTTCTTATCTTGTCAAGACGTGTTTCAAGAACTTGGAACCGCTCCTGCATCTACTGATGTACAGAAATGGGGATTCACGATGGGATGGGAAGCAGAGGTGGTGGTGCCGTCAGAAACGGATTGAACTTAATGCAGCCTCTAACTTCTGTATCGGCACTATAGCTATTGAGTTGTCTTCATCACTATTGCCAGAATTACCTTCGAACCTCAAACCCTAGCTTCTCTTCACCCTGTACTCCACAACTCTGCTTCAACCCCAAACCTCTTTATCTATCTCTCCCAAACCTCCAACGAACCCCCAAACTCAAGGTTTTTGCTTCCACATCAACACCGACAATTCCCACCACTTCACCGAAATACCCCTCCACACCCCTCCTTTATGATTCCACTCGCATTGTTTCAGCCACTTTTGCCACAGTTCTCTCAATTTCAAGATCACTCATCACCAAAATTCAATCAATTTCACACAAAATTAGCGAAACTTGTGCAAACCCTACCCCCGAAGAGTTTGAGAAGATTCAAACCCTATGACAAAAACTAGTTTGGATGGTTGGGCCACTGTTTTTTTCCATACTACGTGACTGTCCCAGGGGGTATTTGAACATTCCGTTAACGGTGGTTGCAGCTGGAATGGAGAAATACCCTTCTCTAAGATTTGTGATGGCCGATGCATTTCAGGAAAAAGAATTGAGAGTATACGCCCTTAGATTAACCCTTGAGCGACGGGTGCAAGCCTGTAACCCACACAGAGACAAACTGAGAGGAAGAAAAAGGGAAGAGAATTTTTGATTTTTGACTTTAAAATAATTATTAAAATATAAGGGGTAAATAGTAAATGAACATATTCTGTTAACGTCGTTTAGCCGACAGGTATGACAGGGGGACAGTGTTATTTCAGAAAGTATAGAAGACGTTTCTGCATTTGTCAGAAATCTCAGGAGAGGTAGGTGTAATTTACTCTAAATATAATAAATTGTATTATAATAAAATATATTTTTGATAAAATTTAAATATAAAATTAGAATTACTCGTATGTATATATAGAATACTATTATAGATAAAACTTTTAATGACACCTTGGGACCATCCCCAGATTAATAGGGTACTTCATTCTCATATTATCTTGATCCAATAACCACTTTTCAAATTTATGTCCATCTTTATTCCTACATCTTAATTCAGGCCCCTTTTTCCCCCCTCACCTGGTCGACCAAATAGGACACTTGTACTGTGATTTTTTATTTTATTTTTATGAGATTATTTAACTAAAAATATGAATTTATTATTTTACCTTTAAAAATAATTATTTTAATAAATATATTGTCAAAAAATTCAACGTTAATTGAGAGCATGAATTTATTATTTTAAAAAAAAATCATGTAATTTTTGAAAAGATAAGAGAGATTTATATAATATACAATGGTGTTTTAAGCTTATAAAAAATTTGGTTAAAACTCTAATACTGTCATTGACAGATTTTGTATAAAAAAAAAGAATTTTTATATTGTTAATATAACAGATGAGAGAGAGATCAGTATTATTTCTAAAAATACATAAAAGATTTCTGTAGATGCCAGATAACTCATGAGCGGTTGATGTAATTATCTATTTTTAAAGTCTCGTCAATTACTTGGATCAGATTTTATACGGAAGAAAGAATCTGTATATTGTCAATATAACAAATGAGAGATCAGTATTATTTCAAAAAACATACATAAAAGACTTTTGTAATTGTCAAAGAACTCAAAAAAAGTTGATGTAAGTATATATTTTTAAAGTCTCGTCAATTAATATTCCAGATAACTCTCTCTCTCTCTCTCTCTCTCTCTCTCTCTCTCTCTCTTTATTTTTATCCGGACTTTGAACTATTTTTTATAAAAGTAAATAAATAATGTCATTAAATCACTATCCGTTTCTATTCTATTTTTTTTAAAAAATTAAATAAATAATGTGATTAAATCACTATCCGCTTCTATTCTATTTTTTTTATAAAAAAAAAAAATAATGTCATTAAATTACTATCCATTTTTATTCTTACGACAATGTTACCTAACACAAATTAATTTGAACCAATTTTTTTCTCATAGATAACATGGAGATACATATATATATATATATACTTGTTTATATCATTCTTTAAATATTGAGTTAATTTTGAATAGTAAGTCTACACATATCAACATGTGTATGCATATCTTCCATCAATATGTAGTGTGTTTGCCATTGAGATGCACAACGTCCATATGATTTGCTTTATGATGGAGGAAGCCATAATATATATATATATATATATATATATATAGATAATCAAAATCCATCACCATCCAGCTAACTTGGAATCGAATAATTTGAGGCCATGTGTCACCGCAAATAAAATTCTAATCTTTTCTTCGGTTAATGCACACGTGTCTGGCAATGTATAATCACATTCCTTAATTTGGTAGTCCACCAACAGCATCATTCTATATGCAACAAAAAAAAAAATTTTAAAAATAAATAAACTAAAAAATACAAACCGACCCATTGGAGGAGGAAGACTATGGTTAAGATCCACCATACAAATTACAATACAAAATAAAAGCAAGAAAAAAGAAAGTAGAATTACAAAGAAGATAAGGAAAAGTTATAGCAAAATTTTACATGAATTGTTTATCTAATTATTTAGAGATATGTTTCTGGCTATTGCAATGTTCTGACATCCGTGATTTCAGTATTTTGTATAATTTATGTGTCTAATTATTTAGAGCCATATTTCTGTTAGTCGTAGTGTTCTAATATTTGTGAGTGTGATTTATACGTGGACACGTGAATCACTTCGACCAATAAAATTGCAAATGACGGAGCACTTGCAAATGACGGAGCACTACAACTCTAACTAGCATTTTTCAATTGTTTAAAGCTCTTGCTAGTGTCATACCTAAAAGTAGCAATAGTATTTGTGCCAATTTCCTAACGACGGGTGACAATGTGCTTTAACAATTGTTGGAAGGAAGTATTGTTAATGATGAACACATTGAATTAATTGGTGGAAGGAATATGTTTGGTTAGTGATGAACCATACTATTTAACAAAAAAGCAAGCGAACAAAAAAGTAGAATTACAAAGAAGATAAGGAAAAGTTATAGCAAAGTTTTACATGAATTGTAAATCTAATTATTTAGATGCATGCTTTTGTCAATTGCAGTATTTTGACATTGCAATATCATTAGTCCGTGTAATTCATGCGTCTAATTATTTAGGGCATGCTTTTGTCAATTGCGATGCTCCGATATCCGCAATCTTATTAGTTATGCATTTCATATGTTAATGTATAAATTACACAGACTAATGAGATTGCAGATGTCAGAGCACCGCAATTGTGACTAACATTTTTCAATTGTTTAAAGCTCTTGTCAGTGTCATACCTAAAAGAAGCAATGGTATTTATGCGAATTTTTTATCTATAGGTGACAAAGTGTCACCACTCTTTTCATGAAATGAGTGTCAAAAGTGCTTTAACAATTGGTGGAAGGAAAACGTATACTTAATGATGAACCATACTATTCAACAAAAAGGAAGCAAAAAAGTAGGAATACAAAAAAGATAAGGAAAAGTTGGCAAAGTTCTACATGAATTGTTAATCAAATTGTTTAATGGTATACTTCTATCAATTGCGGTGTTCACATTTGCAATCTTATTAATTTGTGTGATTCAAGTGTTTAATTGTTTCACGATCTCATTAACCCGTATTTCATGCGTGAACATGTAAATTATACGTATTAATAAGATTGTAAATATTGACAACCGTGAGAAGCATTAAAAATTTTTAATTGTTTAAAGCTCTTGTTAGTGTCATACCTAAAATAGTAGCAATGGTTTTTGTGCCAATTTCCTATCCATAGGTGACAAAGTGTCACCACCCTTTTCATGAAATGAGTGACAAAGTGCTCCTTATCCTTCTCTTACCCTAAACAACAAAATTCAATAAACAAAGGGAAAAAAACACTAATGGTGAGTGAAAGGAGGCTGTGGCCAATTCAAGCTTTATGCTTACTATAACAAGTGTTGAGTCCCCTAGGCTCTAGGCAAAAGACAATGAGTGTCAAACTCTTGGCCGAAAGGCATGCTTTCCTCTCAAGTCTAAAAGTCTAAAAGTTAGTGCCCTCCTTCTCATGACCCCACATTGATGCTCCCAATTTCTAAGCACCTCCATCTACGGTCTAGAATTATTGTCTATTTTTGCTCAAGTGATAAGACAAGCAACATACAAAAATGCTAGAAATTTTTAATTATATTTACAATAATTTATTATTACCAAAATTGCCGCCGTTGGAGATGCATGTTGTCTTTCACTTGATTTGATGAATCTTTCCAATACGTACTTGAATGCTAGGCTAAGCTAATATTTTTTTTTTCAAACCACCCTGGGTTTTACTAAGATTACATCCGTCCAATCATGATCAGACGGCTGATATTGGGCGGCAGGCATCTCGCTCTTTTTTGGGTTAAAGAGGCCCAAGCCCATATCTTGAAAAACCAAAAAGAAAAAAGAAGATTGAAAATCGGTCAATAGAGGCGGTAAAGAGGGAATAAAAAGGGCTGTTTGGCGTGAGCAGAGCAGTGAGAAGAAGAAGGAAAAAAGTTGGATTTTTTTGTTAGAATATTGCATGGCGAATCTGATCCAATTCAACTTAAGGATTTGTTCTCTATAATGTGCTCCTCAAATTTATCGGTTTAAAATTATTGTTTTAGCCTTTCTATATATATATATATATATATGTATGTATTTATTTTATTTTGTATACATATTACGGAAGTGATGATCATAATGAACTTATAAAGATGATGAAAGTTTGTTAAAAGCGTTAGAGAAAGAATGAGAGAAAAATAATATAAATAATTTATATGGTTCGATAACATTACATGATTATATTTGCAAGAGCGAATGTTAAGTTCTTTTACTATTCGAAAAATAAAATTGCAACATTTTTATATTGATTCCACTCACATAACTCGATCAATATATAAGACCTAAATACTAATTTCGCATATTACACAAATATAAATTACTATCTCTAAATATACTTTTTGGACTTAAAAGAACAAAAACGACAGACTTGTGAAGGTTTGTTACAAAATTAGAAACTTGGATGCGTTAGTAGATTGAGAAACTAAAATGAGCAATACTTTTATGTGACAGTTGGGTTGTACATTTAACATGGTATTACAATCTTGCCTGCTTTGAAGTGAGAATTAAGACTGCAATTTGGACGGGCTAACTCGAGACTAGCCTGAATTTTTAGGGCTTGTACTTTTTCTTTTTTTTTTATACTTTGAGAGGAGTTTGAGCAAAAGAACTCAAGTCCTATCTAAATTAAGGTTATGTTTGGATTAAAATTTTAATAACCCGAACCTGAATTTAATATTTTATATATTTTATTTTTTTATACTTTGTCAATGATTTATTTGTTTTATTGCCTTGGTTAACATTAAAACATAATTTATATAACTGATCCCAAATAATTAGAATAAAATTTTATTGAGTTTAGTTAATTGTATTGTGTTAATTAATATATTGTTATTTTTTTGCGACTCAACTTTAATCACACAAAGAGGGAAAATATCCTATTGTATTACTATTGATTAAGTAATGTTATGTTTATCGTATTTATTTATCTGTTGATTTGATATTACTGTAATATCGATATTTAACTAGTACAATACTGTCAAGTCGACAGATAACAAATTTTTATAAAATTTAAAAGCAAGCGTAGTATTAGATTTCTTGTTTTTCTGGTTATATTTTCTTGTTTGAATTCAAGAGATGATTATGCTTTCGGCATGATAAAATTGACATTTTGGAATTATTTCATCTAAAAGCCTAGAATGGGGGACATGCTTGACTGTAAAGATTTCTTTGACCCATATAAGGTAATACTGTTAAACCCACGTGACAAGTTTGATAAAAACTATGAGATGATGTCGACAAGATTCTTCTTTATTATTCTTTTATCTTAATTAATGCAAAGTAAAAGTGTCGATAAGGCAAGTTTAATAAGAATAATGAGATGATGTTGACAAGGTTCTTTTCTATTACTCTTTTATCACAAGTGATGCAAAATAAAAGTGTTAAGTGATGCAAAGTAAAAGTGTTATTTATTTATCTGTTGATTTGATAGTACTGTAATAACGATATTTAACTAGTAGTCTAGTACAATACTGTCAAGTTGACAGATAACAAATTTTTATAAAATTTAAAAGCAAGCGTGGTATTAGATTCCTTGTTTTTCTGGTTATATTTTCTTGTTTGAATTCAAGAGATGATTATGCTTGTGGCATGATAAAATTGACATTTTTAGAATTATTTCATCTAAAAGCCTAGAATGGAGGACATGCTTGACTCTAAAGATTTATTTGACCCATATAAGGTAATACTGTTAAACTCACGTGACAAGTTTGATAAGAACTATGAGATGATGTCGACAAGATTCTTCTCTATTATTCTTTTATCTTAAATAATGCAAAGTAAAAGTGTCGTTATGACAAGTTTAATAAGAATAATGAGATGATGTTGACAAGGTTCTTTCCTATTACTCTTTTATCAAAAGTGATGCAACGTAAAAGTGTTATTTATATTAAACAGTGCTTAATTAAAGTGTCTCTCACCATGTTGTCTCATAAACCAAAACCGACGAACTTTGGATATAGAAAATAATAATAATAACAAAGTCAATGTGGGAGTAACAAACAGCTCAAAATAAAGTCCCTTTAATTAGGAGACTATTGAGTTTAAACCACTAACATAGTCATGAACCCTTTTTATTTGGGTCATTTAATAATTATCACTGAGTCCAAAAAAAAGATTATTTAAATTATCTTTTTTACTCCTAAATATAAATTTGTAAGATCTATAATAATAAATACTTGTACGTTTTATCACCTTTTGTCTAGGGTCGATCATATAATGAAGTTGAATATGTGTGTCGGGAGTGGAGGAGGAGGGGGACAATACTTGGTTTCAAATTAGGTATGATGAATATCTTCTCGCTTATGTATGTGTCACGATCTTAATCTGTCACGTAAAAATAAAAAATACATGTGCATTACAGACATGACAAAATATGATTAAGATACGTATTTGAATATGAAAACAATTGCTCCTACGCTAAGTATTGTTTGATATATATATATATATATATATTGTGTACTGTATATATATTGTATATAGAAAAGTGGATTCCAACCTCCTATACTTAACATGACATATTTTCAAATCCGTTTTATTTAGTATTTTCCTTAAATGTATTTCAATGAGTTAAAATAAATATTAAGGGCAGATTATCGTCTCTTTTCTATTATTACTAAAGAAAGTGTTTTAACAAAAAAAAAATTAAAATATAAAAAATATTCATAAATGAAATAATTAAAAACTCTAAACATTAAAATCGAAGGGTATATAATTGTTAACTTTTAAACTTTTTTTTCTTTTTTCTCTCACTAATCATTCAAACAAAAAATAATAACATTTTTTTCTTTTCTCTCCTAAACTAACAAAGAAGTTATAAATGAACACTTATTTTATTTTCTTTTCTTTTTTCTTTTATTTTAAATTTTCTTTTATTTTTTTCAAAACTTTCAAACGAATTGTAAAGCTCTTTCTTTTTTTTCCTCTCCCTCCAACTTATGGAACTGTTAAGGGAGAAAGTGGAAGAGTTTGAGATGTGAACACGGCATTTAAATTTACTTACTCCACCACCAAATCAAGCTACAATCGTGCCGTGCTTCACTCTCAAAAGGATCATTTTACCATTCAAAGATGCCAATCGTGTGGCATGACGCTACAGACACAGCACTGCGGTGCCTGTGCCGTATGGCCTTCCAAAAGGGTCCCTAGGCCCCTGGAACATCCGCTAAGGGACGAACCTTGTGGGACATGGACATCACTTCTAGGGAACAATGGTAGTCATTTGTTGTGTATTGCTTTGACAATTTTAGGCCATTTCTTGTCTCTTTAGAAACTTGAATAGTATTGTTTTGGTTTCTTTCTCCACATCAGAACCGACTTCCAATTTGGAATATCTCAAAAAAAAATTACCATTATTGGCCCACTTTGTGCTTTCTCACTCACCCAATGCATTTTCTTTATAGTTCCCACGTAAGCACAAATTGAGGGTGAGTCTTGATACAAAGGTAAGATTATTCTATTATGACCTGAAAGTTTTTGGTTTAAATCGTAAAAATAGCCTCTCTAATTTCAAGAGTATGATTGCATACATCTGACAAAAACCTTCTTTTTTGAGAGTAAGAATAAGACTACATACATCTAATGAAAACCTTGTGTATTCAGCTAATCTTTTTCCACCCAAAGTCAAATGTATAAAGCTACCATAAGAACTGCTCATGACTGTTTTCAATAGTAAGAAATGTTTCCCATACAAAGTCAAATGTATAAAGCTATCATAAGAACTGGTCGTGACCATTTTCGAGAGCAAGACTGTATACATCTGACACAATTCACGTGGATTGAGTTAATCTTTTTTGCACAAAGTCAAATATATAAAGCTACATAAGAACTAGTCATGACCATTTTGGAGAATAAGATTACATGCATCTGACAAAAATCTCGTGCACTAAATCAATCTTTTCTTGCACAAAGTCAAATATTTAAAACTATCATAAAGACTAATCATGACTATTTTCAAAAATAAAACTGCATATATTTAATAAAAATCTCGTGCATTAAAGTAACATTTTTTAGCATAAAATCAAATATATAAAGCTACTATAAGAACGGGTCATGATAGAAGATGGAGCCACGCCTTTAGCCACTACTACAATGAGTGAAAGCTGAGAGAGAAAAGAGAAACATCTTTCTGTTTGTTTAATTGGAAAGGGACGAGCCAGATTTTTATGGATAACACGTGGAGGATTGGCAAAATGAGGTTTGATTTATACTTTGATTGCACGAAGCTTTGCTTTGAAGTGAAAGGAAAGGAAAGCAATTGAAAAGATTATCACAATCTTAGCTTACTGGATTTGACATTGTTTTTTTCTTTATGTTTTTTTGTTTTTTGCATTAATGTTTGACCCAATTCCTCTGTTTTGTGGTTTGACTATCTTGTTTAGTCGGTTTTCAACTGGCTTTGTGGTATCTTGTTTAGTCGCTTTTCAACAGACTTTGTGGACACTTCGATTGGAAAACTAACAAATGGGGTGGGGGGGGGGGGGGGGGGGGTGGAAATTATTAGGACAAAATATACTAAACTTCCTTGGGTTTCATTCCCTTTTTTCGGTGGGATTTGGAAAGGTCAACCACCCCCACAATACATAAGTATTGGGTGGCCTGAGAGCACCACGTGGCCGTGATGCCACTATTCAGTAATAGGAGGCATTTCTTAATGAGACTACGTGACACACTACTCTTTTAATAATATTTTACTGTATATATTATGATTTATTGAAAAAAAAATAAAACATAACACATATAAAATGACATGATACTATTAAAATGTATACAACCGTAATGATAGGCATTGGAGTGTCTGGACCTTATAAATAGTAATAGGATAGTCTTTCGGATTGGAGATTTGATCCGTAATAATTTTATATCAGAACAAACCCGACCCTTTATCCGGTGCCATGCCAAGTGCCTGCATAAGAGGGTGTTTGCACCGCAACGGGTCTACCTTCTTGTCGAGTGGACGAATAGGTAAAATAATCTGGCCTTAACGAAAGCAATTCATGGTAATAAGTCGATCCCATTCAAAAAAAAAAATTTAATATTGAACGTCATGTGAGATAAGTTTCACTTATTTTAATAAAACATAACTCGTGTGGGTGTCAGCCCATCTTTGGATAAGGATATGGACATGGTCTTGCTGAAAATTTTCAAATAGTGAATGTTACAATCAGATATATCCCAATTATTTTAGTAAAACACAGCCCACATGCCAGCCTATGACTGGAGAGGGCGGTGCCGCGCTGTGAAAATATTTCCTACAACCCGTATGGAAATGTGGATGGGCAGGATGATGATGACCACAAGCCATTCAACAAACGGTAGCAATAGAAGGTGAAAAAATTGGTCTTTGAGCAATCATTTAAGTCGTAGCACGCTAAAATATCGCATCATTGGCGGTCTAAGTTCTATCTTGAAAGTCAAGAAAATCAATTATCCACAATTAACGTGCAGTATCTGCAAGGACAATAGAGCTCTATACGTATCAGATTCATGTGAAAAGAGGATAGAACAGCTCCATTAGCAAGAAAGCGTGTGAAGTTTCTTAATAATGCAATCCTACTACAGAAAGCAACTCTATCAAATGTATATAAAACACACACACAAGACAGAACAAAACAAAAATATGACCCCATTCTCTTTAGCAATATACCAGAGATATCAACACAACTACAATACTAATCATCACTAAAAACGTTACAGATTCAAACTAAATATGACATTATGGAACAAAAAATTGTCGAGTAAAGCATAATAATAGGTAGGCAATACATCTCATCATACAAAGTATATCCATGTAAAATGTAAACAAGCCAGTTCCCTTGCATATTTTTTAAAATATGCAACTGTCTTAGTTTCCTCTCCCGATGGGTTGCAATCATATTACTCGCACACCGTCTCAATTTTATCAATGATTTTAAGTAGGGGCTCAAAATTGAGATGACTATGTCAAATGTGTTATGCAATAATGCGTTAATCATATAATGCATATGACAAGCTCCTCACAGAAAATCAACAAATTCTTGAACACCGAAAATCTTCAAAGGCAGAGAATCATGGTCTAGTGAAGGAATGGTCAGACATTACTGAGTTCCTTAGAATGACTGGCCATCCTGAGAATAGTTGACAATCAAGTCCCCTATCATATGAATGTGTTTTGCAGCCAAATAGTTCCATTAATTCAAGATATCCTCTAATAATAACAATTCGTACAGTCATAGTTCTAAACAACTGATCATGCATGCATATTAAACATTTTCTCAGAAAGGGGCAGACCTATAATAAAATGATAAGAGTTCACATAATGCTTTACTGAAATGTATAGTTGCATAAACGATAGTGCAATTTTGCACGTCTAAGAATTTTGACAGGGATTCTTGTGCTCATGGTACGTGTGTTGTGTATTTAGCCCAGTCATGCAAAACCTAGAGGATTAAAGAGAAGTATATAACAATTCAAAAGTCCAGGCCAGAGAGAGAATTACAATGGCTATATAAAAATTAAAATTAAAATTTATGTTACTGTACAAAGGTTATTCAACAGTATGACCAAGGTGAAAAATGTTGCATGTCTCGTAGAACAATGCCTGCAACTCAATAAATCAGCATTCTGCCTGAACCATGCTTGGAAGGTTCATTTCAAGCTAATGCAAGATAAAAGCTTCTTAAAGAAATGGACAATGATTAAAAATGTTGCCCAAACATGAGCTTTACAACACTTCTCTCTGTGTTTCTTCATCATCAGCTTTTGCAAGTTCTTCTATTTCATCCACATCATCAATGGGAATGTCTTCGCTGTCATAATCAAAGGAACCTACAGTTGTATTCAAAATGAGGTCAGGTAAGAGGAGTGCTATTTTACAGCTGAGTAACACAGTTTTCAGTGGAAGCCTGGACGAAAGAAACTTTAAAATAAAATTTCACTACAAACAGCCAAGGACCATCTTGTGCAAATCAAATTTTCATGTCATAAGGCACATTGGATATACCAAAAGGACATCTATCTTGGTTGTCTAGCTATGACTCGAAAAACCTACTTGTGACAACTAGACACTAGAAGCTTTGATGAGACTCTTTTTGCCAGCACACAACCATAATAGGAAAAGGAAGGGAAACAATGCCTATGATGAGCTTCTATTTGAGTTTATCATTTCCAAGATCTAATTAGTGCTTTAAAAAGTGTTGTCATTGCTACTCTCAAGGCTTGCCTTAAAGCAAGATGTCCCCAAAATATCTTAAAGTCTAGAAAAAAAAAAAAGTAATGGTCATGGGAAATGTATGCCTCAAACTCAGAAGGCATTAAAAAATCGATGTTTTGAACACTTTTTGCACCTCCAAGAGCTTTTCTGGATTATTTTTAGGGACTTTAAAAAAAATTAAATCCTTGTCCTTAGGGCTTAGACATCATCTTGTAAGTGTCAAGCACTTTACCTTACACTTTCGCATTTTACATCGGTAATTGTTAAGCAAATGTATAGGAATAAATGTTTTAGGTTTTCTGAAAAAATGGAAGTCGGCTAAGTCTCATTCCCATAACATTAGCAAGATTACAAATGCATGAACATTCATGAGTTCATTTATGTTCACAAGAATTTAAAAAAGATCACAGTCCAGACTAATCTAACTTCAGGGCCTTGTATAGGCCCAACTCCAAGAGTCCATAATCTGGGCCATGCATGCCTTCTTTTAAACTACTTTTTTGGAACCTTATAAATATTAATGATTACTATGTATGAATATTTCACTTTTCTTCTTCCTTTTCTTTAATTTTTTGGGTAATAAGAATATTGAGTATTTAACTTAAACAAATGAAGAATTAGGTATGTCATACAAACACAAGTAGTTTCTTATACATGGCACTTGAGGCAGCGGCCAGACAGAACTCCAGAAGTTTTTTCAGTTCTTCTTGCTCATCAACTCTAAAAGTTTATCATGAGACTTGCAACCCGTCGAAACTCGAGTAAGTATGAGATACTCATTGGCAGATTTACATGGGGGTTAAGGGGGGCAATGGCCCCCTCCCCTCAACCAAAAAAAAGAATTTAAAAATTTTGAGCCATTTGTTATAGAAATTTTTTAAAATTAGTAGTCACCCCCCAATTTTTTTGCAGATTAGTTTTAATTTTTGTCTGCCCCCCCCCCCCCCCCCCCCCCCCCTCTCTCCCCCTCTTCATTGTCTAGATCTGCCACTGGAGGTATTGGACATTTTGGATCAGAAAAACTTAAATTTCAAGGGTCACAGTTAGTAGGCAAAGATTCCATAACAGATGTGTAAATAGTCTCGAACAAAAAAAATAAAAAATATAAACAAAGAAGCTGATCTACTTCAACAATCATGTTAGAGAATGATGAAATACTCGCCTCTACTAGAAAAGGCTGCTGGACTATGGGTTAGCTCCCTTGTTTCTACTGTGTTATCAAGAAGATAGGGAAGTTCGAGAAACTGCAAGAAAACTTCTGTTTGAGGGTTCCGACAATATCCTGCAAAAAGAAGAGGGAATATGAATTCTCCACATATATTTTCTGCAAAAACTGTTTCTTAATCTATCAATGAAATACAATACCATTTTAAAAATAAAAATAAAAAAGTAATGGTACAATACACCTCAGAAGTCAGAAATTATGCAGGTTGAGAAACCAAATCTAAAATAATACATCCGGGATTTACTAAAAAAAAAAAAAACTAACCCAATGCACGAGACTCCCACAACTACAGGATCTAGGAGGGTTACATTTGAGATTCATGTAACTTAATATTATACATCAAGACTCGCCATCAATTTCTTAAGTAGTAAGCCAATTAACTTAAAATTAATAATACGAATAAATAAGTTAAATTTATAAGCTCTCTGATCCTAGGTTATTGACTGAGAAGATAACCACAACAACTATTAATAGCAGATAATCAGTGACACTACTAGCTTATTGCCTGGATCTTCTCAATGACAGCAGTAAATACATTGTGGGTTCAAACCACCATTGCTGATAAGCCAACAGAAACCTCACAGAACCACGTGTATCAAGCTACCCATCTTCAGTAAACAAAGAAAGCAGTCTTTATACCCCATACAAGCAAGAATGTTAGGACTACTCATCACATGTATTGGCTAATCTGTAAGACAAAACTATAATTGAGTTGTAATGATTACCAAGTGTTAGTGAGTGTAGAGTCCCTAAACCTAGTGATCTTTGAAGAACATGTCGGGTTCCAGTTAAAGGCTATCTTATTTCCGCATGACTCGCACATACTCATATGACGCAACATTGGTAAGCATTTGGTAAGTTAGGATTGGATCTATCCCACACACACTCTCTCATGCATTATGATCAAATTACTATTTTTATATATATGTAAAAGTGACTTATCAAAAAAATAATATATATATGTAAAAGTGTATGGTGTAATGGTTATCATATGTCATTAATCTAAAACTGAGATTCTTAGGGTTTTCACAATATTCATTCGAACGAATCATAGGTTCGTTCGCACGAATATTTTAGTGAGCTTGTCGAAAATAAATATTAACAAACGAATTTTCCAATAACCCATTCGTGAGACATTCGTTCAAATGAATGATCCAACGAAAATTCCAGTAACCTACATATCACATTCATTCGATAGTTCGTTCGAACGAACTGAGGTTCGTGAGAACGAACCAATTTGTGGGAACGAATGTCACGCATATTATTTTCCTAATTGGATTCAAACAGTGCAATTTTCTTTCCAAAACATATCCTATATAAGAATTTGATCCCTAGTTCGTGAAATGATTTTTGACTATTATCATAAAGAGTTTCTAAACTTTCCAAAAGTATTTTTCTTCACAATTCACATGCATATTGCACACATAGATCAAATCCTTGAAGAAAGAACCTGAATTCCATCTTCTACATTGTTCGATGAGTACATGTTTGTGGAATTCAAGTTTGTGCGATTGGCAAAGTTCGATATTGCGTGAAGTTCGCAATTGTGCTTGGATTGTCGTTCGTGGAGTTCAAAAGATACTTGAGGATTCGAGTTTTTAGAAGATTCGGATTATCAACAAGGCTTGAGGGACTAAGACTGAGTTGTAAAGAATCTGTAATCTTCGAACATCTTCTAGTGGATTCACATCTGAGTAAGCACTCCAAGGTTTTCCAAAGCAAATTCAGTTGATCTGTGACGATTTCCTCATCAACAAATTCGGTGCACTGTCTCGATCTTTTTACTATTACTTTATTTATTATTGCCATAATTTATTATTGCATGTCACTGAATTTGTTTACACCCATAGCACGTGAGCTTGAACATAATTAAACGAATAAATTTTTATTTTCTAGTAAGACCTATTCACCCACCCACCCCCATCTTCTAGGTCTAATTCTTGACATTTAGACATAGATTGCACCCCTCAAAGAATCAGTTAAGAAGCTAAAAAAAGGTAAGAGTAACACAAGACAAAATGCAAGCAAAAAGGCATCAACTAGGCAAAATTCAGGATGACCTTTGTCAACAACCTTCTAAGCGTGGTATTGTACATCAAGAACTATTCATGAAAGCATGAAATCTTTCAAGATATTTAATTTAGTAAAGGAAGGTAGGTCAAAAAGAGTGGTAGGCCGAGGAGGAGAGGAGAGGAGAGATAACGAAGTCCCCCAAGTCCACAGTGCAGAGAAAGAAAAAAAGACCAACCAAAAGGAACTCTACCAGTATAAAATGTGTTTAAGGGTTATATATATATATATAAACAAGAATCGGATGCTTTGTTTGCTGTTAAGAGTTTCCATGATTTTGAAGGAAAACACATGTCGATAGCAAACTTTGGTGAGAAGACGTTCAAGATAAGTGCCGATGGAGATCAAAGGTCCGACTACCTACAGATCATCGAGCGAGGGGTAGGGGTGGTTCGTTGACTGTGGGTAGCGAGATCAGAGTTGGAATGGCAGCGTGTGACGCAGGAAGAGGCTTCAAAGGAGAAGCGTTGGGTGATTTATCCAAGAAGCCTCTATGGAAAGGGACGATGCTTGAAGATTTGGAGTCGATCCAACAAAATGAGGAGGTATATGAAGGTTGGGACCTTGGGTGACTTGAGTCGGCATCGACGAAGGGGGTGAGGAGGATTTACTTGCTGGAAGTGACAAAAGGAGGTGGATGGATGCTGGTGGCTAGGGCTTTCAGGAATTTTGGGGCTTAGATTCCACGGAGGAGGCTCGGTAGAGTCTCGTATGTTCAAGTAGTGAGAATCAAGGGATGGCCAATAACTCTAGCTAGCAACGGTGTACCATGTACCAAGGTCTCAGAGGAGGATGGGAGGATGTGGCTGTATTAATGGACTCGTGTGAAGAAAGGCTGAGCTTTCCAGACAAAATCCAAGTGGGGCAACTCAAGTCTCTGACTTTGCCGGTGCCGGATAGGGAAAGGGAGTAGAGGTGGGTGGACCACCATTGCGGAGTCCCAACTGGGTTTCAAGTGTTAGACATGCATGGGACTTTTTTAAAGCCAATATAGAGTTTTTTAAAGCCATAGGAGACCGGTGTGGACAATTTATCAGAGTGGATGAAGCAACGAAGAATCAAAGTCATTTGAGATGGGCTAGGGTTGTGATTAAAGGCTCAACTGATACTATTATGGCAACAATCAGGATCGGTGTTGGATGGTGGAAGGTGGAGGTTCCTCTCTGTATTGAAGCTGAATCTCAAATATGGAAGGAGGAGAGGTCGAGAACCAACGATGGCAAGGCAACAGATGGGTATGGAGAAAGGATAGGGAAGAGGGAGATGCACACACCAATAGCGCAAAATGGTGGAGGGAGAGTAATCTAGAAAAGAGGCAAGTGGCACAATGGGGTGCTTTGGCTTATCAGATAAGGTTGGGGGTGTTTAAATTTTAAACTAGGTGGGCCTCAACACCAATAGACGATGGGGGGAGCCTTGGGTTGCGTGGGCTTGTGCAGGGGAGTAGGCCAGGAGGCAATGGATTGGCGAGTGAGCGGAGGTGTTATTTGGGTAGGCCCAGATTTAAATATTCAGTCAGGAAACATTTTGGGTCCCAAAAGGGCAAAGGGGATGGTGATTTGGGCCTAAATCAGCCTACCAAGCTCGTGGTCCGTCATGATAGGCAGAGTAGGGTTACTGTTGGTAATCTGGACCTAAATGGAGAGGGTTCCATAAGACTTGAAGCCCAGCTCGTCCCGCTAGGTAGAAGGGTCAAATTATAAGAAGAATAGATACGGACATGGGATACGGATACGAATACGACACGACACGACACAGACATGCAGACACGTTATTTCTAAAAAAAATAGGACACGAACACGTTGAATATATATAATTTTTTTATATTTTTTATATGACTATAATAAAAACCTAATGTTATTTTAATTAAAATTAACATAAAACACACAAATTTAAAAAATATTATTAAGATATATTAAAATAACAAAGTCGTTAAATAAAAATTAAAGAACTTCTTCATTTAATCATCAACATCCATGATTCAAGTGTCCGGCCACGTGTCTGGGAAGTGCCCGAGAGTGTCGGTATCCGACACGGACACGTGAGCCAAAATAGAGTGTCCGTGCTTCATAGGTCAAATTTAACAGAAATTGGGGAGCGGGGGGGGATGTGAAGATAGCTGGGAATGAGGGTGGCAGTGGCGAAGATGCTGAGAAGGCGCAGAGAGAAGAGGGAGAGGGAAGGGGCAGCTGGACACATCTAGAGGACAGGCTCGTTACTGGCAGCAGGCAAGATATGGCAGACGCAGAAAGTGAGAGAGATGATCAGCAAGCCTTGCAGATAGAAGCTGATTTTTTCTCGGAAGGGTTGTCAGGAGGTAGAGTAAAGAAGACAACAAGTGTATGCCTGTATGGAGGATAATGATATAATCCCCATATATTTGTTTTGGTATATTTAGAGGGAGACGAATCATCATTTTTTGTGCGCATAAATTCAAATGACTTAGCCCTCTTGTTTGCAGCCTATTCCTGACCCATGCACGACACTCTTGCATGTCAAGCCGTACATCCCTATAACCAAAAGACAGATTTATCAGTTAGGAGGTAGAGCAAAGAAGACAACGAGTGTATGCCTGTATGGAGGATAATGATATAATCCCCATATGCTTGTTTTGGTGTATTTAGAGGGAGACGAATCATCATTTTTTTGAACGAGAGAAAATGTCCATTTGAAGATTCAAGGACCATTTTTTGAAAGTTCTATACTTTTGGATTATTGAGGCATTACCCTTCGTATGTTTTTAGTTTTGTGAATTTTTTTTAAAATATGAGACTCTAGTTTTATTTGGGTCTCATTTTATACATGGGTTCACGCCTGGGCCTTTTTTAATATACTTATAAAAAACCAATGGTTTGAAACCAATTCATTTTACACAAAGTTAGGAACCATATAGAGGGATCCTAGATTATGGTCTATTATAAGAGTTCATTACGCAAATCAATGTAATAGCAAGTACAATGTGATGCATGAAAAACTCATTACCAGTATGGGAACCATGAGAAACAGGCTGAGAAGGATCATAGCAAGGAACAGTGCGCATAAATTCAAATGGTTTAGCCCCTCTTGTTTGCAGCCTATTCCTGACCCATGCACGACACTCTTGCATGTCAAGCCGTACATCCCTATAACCGAAAGACAGATTTACCAGTTACCTCTTGTAAAACAGTAATCGAATGTTAAATAAGGCACATCTGAAGGATATACACACCCAAAAATTGGAGGTTTCATAGTTGAAGGAAAGACAGAGTTAAACTTCTGTGTGATTGCCAGCCATTCTTCATCATACTGAATCTCATAAGGCCCTGGCTCCGATTCAATTTCAATAATCTAAAAAAACTCAGTAAATTCCAAAACTGAAGATATCAGCTTCAAGCAATGATTACAAAAAAGGTAAGACAACAAGCAATTGCCAGAAAACTACTTGCAAAAATTTGCGTCCTGGAAGACATTTATCAAGTGCAAGAAATTTTGTAACAGGACCACCCTCCTCATGTTCAACTAGAGCAGCAAACTTGCAGTGTAGGTGAGCAGAAAACCAATAAGAAGGCTTCAATTTTTCCAGCAATTCCGCAGCAGCTTTACTTCCCAGGGTTCGTTCCTGAATCTGAAAAAGTACATGTTTGAAGTGATCAAAATTTACCATCATACAACCAAAACAAGTGTATTGTATGGGAGATGCTTGAAGACAGAACTCGTGAAATAATGCACGAGAAAATGAAAAAGAAAAGGCAGTTCTACGGTATAAATCAGAGGCCACATATAGCATGGATTTAAAAAACACCCAATCTGTACGTATTGATTTTTTGACCATCCGATACCAATATAAGCCGAAGTAAAACCAAAATTCATCAGCCGTTACCAGTGTTTTGAATTTTTCTTTTCTTTTTTCTTTTTCTCTTTCAGAATCCTTATGATCCTTATTTTTATGAGGTCCAAGTACAAGTATGATACCTAACAAAATAATTCAAAAAACACTGAAATGAGTTACCAAAATAATTCGAGCCAATACAACTTTGGAAAAGGCCTGTTGGACTCAATTTTTTAATTTTTTCCATAATTAATCACACTGAACTAATTTTCATACTTATAATCATTTTTTGCTATTATTTGTATTAGTTGTTGCAATGTTATTCAAATCAAATAATACTTTCTCATTAGTTTAACTTTAAAATAAAAAACATATAAAATAGTAAAATATCTTTCTAGGTGTTATTATAAAAAAATGTCTTTCTAGTTATTTGAAAATTTAAAATTAACAATAAAATTCAAAATTAACACCTATCAAAAAAATTGAAAATTAACAATAAAAAAAATTAAAATGTGATAAATGTTGTCAAAATATGTGTATCAATGATTTTAAGAGCTTTACTAGTATTTGAAAAAAAAAATTGTGATCGCGATTTCTAATTCCCAACACAGATAGTCCGATACTCCTGGTACCACACACCACAACAGCGATTTAAATCCATGAGATATAGTGGGCCATTACAATTATAACAAAACCCTAATTCAATGTGTCACATTCAAATCATTATTAAAAGTACTGATAAAACTATCAAATGAATCATAACTAAGCTACTCTCATTTCTCGATAATTCTTAAGACACATAAATTGCAAGGTGGAAATGGCCATTGTTCTTGGCTTACAAAAACAATAATGTTTAATTAACCGGCACAGTTCGAAATATTTTCAGAAAATATTAATGCAGTGGCCTATGGTAACTGTATCCAAGTCCACCAAATACCCACTTATATAAAATACTAAAAATTGTTATGGCTTCAAAATTAAGATGCTTCATAGTTCAAATGGAAAAAGTCATGATTAGTGTTCAAAGCTTAAAACATTTTTATTACACAAAAAATTTAAATCTATATATTGATAAGCATGTGTAACTTGCATGCTAGAGGTGCAATGGTAAAGTTGCTCCATTATGACCTAGAGGTCGTGGGTTCAAGTAGCGGAAACAACCTCTCTACTTGCAAGGATAAAATTGTGTAAGTTTAAACCTCCCAGTGGCGGCAGTCATGTGCAATGGGTTAGCCCCACGTGTAACTTACATGCTAAGAATTTTCAAATCAACTTGACTTAACAATGCCTTCTAATTTGTAGACGTGAACATTAGCTTTACATTTTGACAAGTGACAAGGCATTGAACACATCATGAGCATTAAAGTAGCATTGATAGGTAGGCGTAGTAGGTATGCTAGAGATTTTCAAATCAACACCACAAAACCCTTCTTCCTCATGACCCATGGACTCATAAACAAGCACCATGGTGTGACATATCGGGCACAACTATTCCCAAATATTCAAAAACATGGACAAGGCCATACTTAAAAGTAAAATAATGGATAAAGTAATAATTATAAATAAATTCCATCAAAGGGGTAATTTACTATTCCTTTTATCCATTTTTAAATTACTTAAAGAAAAACACTTCTCTAAATGTCCATTGATGAGTCAAACATTGGTGTCATGTGATGCCTAATATGTCTATTGAGAACTAAGGCATAGGGATACACCTGCTTCACCAAATGATATGGGATCAAGAACATGTATATTACTTCCTCTTCCAATTTAGGACATTTTTTTTTATCGGTAAAGTATTACTTTTATACTATATTAAAAGGGAGGGCAAACCCAAAAAATACAACAAAAAAAAAAGAAACTGACTACAAAAATTACAGCCTAACATCCCTCAAATCCATAAATTTATCTAAATACATTGAATATTCTTCTTTATTCCATAAGAAAATATTACACAAAATTATGTTTGATTCTCCAAGAAGGAAGCTCCACCCCATCAGAAGGTCTTCAATTCCTTTGCCGTCATAGGCACCATACAAGACAAATTGAAACCATCTTCAATGCAATATTAATATATAAATATCTAGAATGTCCTCAAGAATTTTTCATTTTGAAATATACAAATCTACCTTTCTTAGATCACCTATTTGCATATGAAATTCAGAGAACAAATTAGTGATGACAGCAGCAGCAATATTTCAATAGGTTCTTCAGCAAATGAATAATTACTTGTATCCATCACAATTAGTGTTATGAAATGAATGAGGGTCAATTTTTTATTAATTTATTCTTATTAAGCATCCAGACAAGTTCAGACATGACCATCCACACGTCACATTCAAAAGTGTCCAATACGCTGATAGTGATTTAGATGTACTAGATATCAATTTTTTAATATATAAATAAATAATCGTTATAGGTTCCTCATATAAAGCTATATAAAAGGTTTGGTACCAAGTTATTTGTCAAGAAAGAAAAAAAAAATCCAACACCATGCTAGCAACCCCACTTCCAACTTGAAGTCGACTTAGTCCTCCACATAGATCTAGAACTCAACAGCTAAAACACGCATGCTAACTCAACTATAGGTCTGCCCCCAAACCAGTAAAATAGGCTTTTCCTGCTTAGTAAATTTTGTGCTCAAATGCGAATGTTCAAGGGGCACAATTACCTAAGTCAATGAGAGCTTTGTGGCACCAAGGGACACAGCCAATTTAGATAAAATATAGGATGCCTCACTTTGCAAACAATGACAAATAAGAAATTTTGACATCGCTTGAAAGTTCACAATTGTTGTTACAACCCAATTTACATCATGCAATCCTACAATCCTTAATGCATGTCAATCCAACTCCATTCGAGACTCCCATGTCAGTAGACTCTTATCATACTCCTACAGCATCAGTAAGACAATGGAAACAGAAGCCAACTCTTGTGCTAAACCAAGCAAACCAGCTGAGTCCAAAGGAGTCATTTATGTGACATTTGACAAATTAATTGTGCTTTTTCCTTCTAAAGTTCCACCATAGAATAAGCTCCACAGCTGTTTATCACAACCCACATCCAATTGGAGATATTATAACGATTTAATAACTTTGCGCCTTTGAAAGAATAGAGCAACATTGGTTCAATTTCCAAACAACATAGAGATTTTTCATTATTTTCCTTCACTTAATTTCGGCATTACCAGGTCCAGTTAAAGATTTTTTGGAGACTTTTTTTGACACTTTAAAAACATTAAATCAATGGTCGTGAATTTTCCATTAAATGAAAAAAGCTATTAATATTATTGCCAGTAACTACCAATGGAACCTGAGAATATTTTCAGGTAAGTTTTCAATAATGTCTTCTCAGAAATGGGTGGAGATGTGTATCACTTCAATCCCCTTCTCAGTTTTTTCATTCCTCTAAAGGACTGAGACAAGGAAGCCCTCTATCTCTCCTGTTGTTTGTTATTGTTATGAAAGCATGAAATCGTTTTATGAGTAGAGCGGAAGGCATGGGCATGCTGAAGGGTTTCTCAGTGCATAGCGAGAGGGGCAAAGGGTTGATATTTCTCAGTTGTTGTTTGTTGATGATACAATTATCTTTTGTGAGCTGTCTGTTAGACAATTGTGTTTCATCCAGTGTATTTTGTTATGCTTTGAAGTTGTGTCTGGTCTTCGGATTAACTTGGCAAAGAGTAGTATTGTGCCAGTGGGGGAAGTGGAAGGCGTGGAGGTGTTAGCTAGTAGCTTGGGATGTAAGGTGGAGTTCTTCCATCTGACTTACCTAGGTCTTCCTTTGGGAACTATAGCAAGATCTTCGACTGTTTGGGATCCTGTTGTAGATAGGTTTCAGCAGCGGCCAGCAGGATATAAGGGCCAGCTTCTTTTGAAGGGAGGGAGACTTACCCTTGAGAAGAGCTATTTGAGGAACCTTCTCACATATTTCATGTCTTTATTTTCTACTCCAGTTTCAATTAGTAGGAAGCTGAAAAAAATTCAAAGGGATTTGTTGTAGGGTCAAAAGGATGGGGAGGAGAGTTCATTTGGTGAGATGGGACAAAGTCAAAAGGCCTATGTCTGTGGGAGGGTTACGAGTTAAAAATTTGAGGGTGGTTAACAAATCTCTTATGGGTAAGTGGTTGTGGAAGTTTGAAGTGAATGAAGGAGGTCTGGGGAGGGAAATGATTGCTTCTATGTATGGGTGTGAAGAGGGTGGGTGGTGTTCTCGCGAGGTGGAGGGGCCTAAGGGTTGGGGGTTGTGGGGTTCTATTAGAGGAGGATGGGACGATTTCAATGCTAGGACTAGGTTTGATGTGGGTGATGGGCTGAGAGTCAAGTTTTGGGAGGATGTGTGGTGTGGGGATTTACCTTTAAAGGAAACATTTCATGTTTTGTATGGGCTGGCGTGTGTCAAAGGTGCGGTGGTGGGGTAGCGGTGCAAGGGGACAGAAGAGGTGGGGGGTTCGAGTCCCACATTTAGGAGAAATTTTTTTGATTTGAAGGATGGAGGAGATGGCTGCTTTCCTAAGCCACATTCAGAATTTCAGAGTTGTGCGAGAAAGGGAGGATAAGTTAGTGTGGCCAATGAATAAGAAGGTTTTTTTAGTGAAATCTTATTACACAAGCTTGTCTGTGTTTTGAGGTCTCAGATTTCTCTCGGCACATTATTTGGCATTCCAAAATGCCTCCTAGAGCTTCCTTTTTCGTTTGGGAGGCCTCTTAGAAAACTATTATGACTGGAGAAAATATGAAGAAGAGAGGTTTTCAAATGACGAGCAAGTATTATTTTTTTTTAAGAAAAAGGAAGAGAGTATCAATCGTATACTCATGCATTGTCATGTGATCCGGAAGTGTTGCGATATGATTTTGTCTGTGTTCGAGTTGTCTTGGGTTATGCCGAGGACTATGAGGGGTCTTTTGTTAGCATAGACGGAATGTAAGTTAGGTAAAAAAGCAAAGAATACTTGGAGGATAGCTCCTATTTGTCTTATATGGAGCATTTGGAAAGAAAGAAATAGGCGTCTTTTTTAGAATGTGGGGCAGTCACTTGCGCCCTTCAAAGATCACTTTTTATGTTTATTATTTTTTTGGGCCAATAAGGCTTATCCTATAAATGACATTTCTATAGTCGATTTTTTGGGGGTCTTAAAGACCTATGTAAAGCTAGTTTAGTGTGTAAATGGGTTTGCCCCCCTTGGGCACCTTTTATATTATTACTCTCTTACTTATCAAAAATATATATATATATATATCTAATGAATATTTCATCTCTGCTGGTTAGTAGAGAAGCATGCCCCTATATCCTCTATTGCAATAACTAAGCTATGTTTATTGCAAAAGCAATCCTAGTGAAGGTTTTATATTTCCAGATTGATCACAATCACATTACCAACCTTCCAATTAAAGAAATAGAAAAATATTTCTAGTGAAGAAAATATACCATAACCCATTTAGGACTCATAGAAACATCATTCTTAAGCTTTCAACAAACTAATGCATCAATGATAACATACTTGCAATTACCTCTTTCTCAAAAAACGGTTTCTGTCGAACAAGGTCCTTCCAGTTCCCATGATCAGTGATGCCAATAGGCCAATCATGTGAAAGGAAAATATCAATCGGCTCCCCAACTTGCATGAGCTTGTGAACGTCGTACTCACGGACATGATATATAGACCTGATATCATTCTCATTATAAGGAGGCCTCTCATAATGCCCTGCTCATAAAAGGAATAGCATCAGCATTTAACTTTGTGACAGGTAGAAACCATGAAAAATTAAAGGATAAAAACACAACACAATATTGAAGAGAACTATATCATCAATTCAAGTAGTAAGGGCACAAATATTAACCAACCTAAGCGATAATGGTGGGCATTATAAATTCCAGAGAGTCCACCAATACGAATGTTGCCAAACTTGACAACTCCAGAAAACCCCAAGAAGTATATATCAGGCGCCGCCCATCCTCCATAGTATCTAGAGAAACAAGTAATTAATATTCATGAGTTACATTGATGGACCTGTTTAGGTATTATCTCTCATGTAACCAGTAATAACCATGGGGGGAAATTGAGGTGTACGCACTACAAATTGATAATCAAGATAGATTATATCACCAGTCACCACATGATTTTTATTTTTTATTTTTGATAGGTAAATCGCACACACTTTGCCCCTTAAGGAGACTTGAAGCATCAACCTCTCATATAGGGAGGTGGAGGAGATACCAACCAAGCTAGAGCTTGTTGGTGTCACCACATGATAAAGTACATGCCATACAGTAGCTATATGTCACCAAGAAGAAAAACACTGAAGAAACATCATGGGTTCGTATGTTAGAAGTTCCAAGAAAACTAACAAAGAGCAGAGGTACCAAGAAGTGTTTATGCAGATTATTATATTCTGAATAATTACTGCAATTATAAAAACACATTTGTAGAAACTTAAACACATTGATACACAAACATGACTAAGATTTTGTTGGTGGGTCAATTTCAAGTTCAATGAAACTGAGTTGCATAACAGAAGTCAGCCTAAAAAGCACATCCAACCTGTATATGGTTTTCCTTAAAAGATATTTATCAGGTTTTTGTGGCCTTGTATCATTCCATGCAATATATAACATTATCTTTAGTTTAATTAGAACCCATGACAATCAGCACCTACTAAAGCAATAACCCTGCTGGCCGTCTGAAGTTTTTTGAAGCGAATTCTTGAATGATGCATGGAGTTCCAAAGCTGCTTTTATTAATTATTTTTTATTATTATTTTACAAGAGTTCCGTAATACAGCCCCAGCCGACTTTCCATACACAAGATAATGAATTATAAGAATTCATACCATAGCGCAACAAAGAGACAAGGGAAAAAAATCCAATCAAGACGTTTTCAATAATTACGCAATATAAATAAAGAATATCAATATATAAATGCTATTAACAACACCGTAATGACCAGATCTTTCCAGATAACATTTCATCAAGGTAAAATAAAATATCAAACTACTTACAGTTCCCACAGGTAATTAGATGCTTCGTGATTCCCACCAATAAATATAGTTGGAAATGGAGCTACTTTTTCTCCTGAGTAGTACTTCCAAAAAGAGTTCATGCTCCGGAATTTGGGTGGTACATTTAAGCTTTCTAAATCCTTCTCATTCCTAACAGCCTGCTTGTGAAACTAGCTCAATTTTAGGTAATTTCTATCAAAACACCAAAAAAGGACAAGAAAATCTTCAAGAGACCAAATTCAAGTGAATGCACGGGGGGGAAAAAAGGTGTAATATTGATAGAATTCTCCCGTTATTCCTTTTTTAAACAAGGAAGGAAAGAACTACATTTTTTTCCATTATTTTCAAACCCTTCTTAAATTCCTTTCACATTGACTGACAAATGATAAATGTATCCCAATAGCGTATATGATGAAAAACACTGCTCGTGAACTGAAAAAAAAAATCCACAGGATAACCTTCAATGGTGTTTGAAATTACCAGAGATAGTATAAATTAAAATATTGAAAATTCAAAACCAATCCATTGGAATGAAAATGAAAAGGCCATGAAATCAATGACAGCAATGCAGTGATATGTTAACCTGGAAGTCACCGCAGCAAATGAGAAGGTCGATTTTTGTCTTCTCCACTTCTTGCAAATGTAAGAGCGTTGCATAGACATTGTCAAGGTCACCATGCATACACCCTTCCACTGCAATCTTCATCTGTATCTACAGATTAAAATAATCATACAAGACCATTAATCTGTGATAAACAATAATTGAGAACTTCCCTAACCTTCAAGCCCTCAGAACAATTTTGTGAATTTTATAGTTAATTCCAGAAAATAAAACCAACCCGTTCACATCCATCTAACCATAAAACACATTAAGTTAACAGAAGAGTTTACCGAATTTTATTAGAATCATTTCAATCATATAAAGCTCGAAATGATAAGAAAATATGGATACATGTAAGGTGCACGAACAGATGATGACAACTTCAACCAGAAATGAACACGAATGAGGTTGAACCTGCCTCTTTCCAGAAGAATTTTCGGGCTTGCTAGCTCTGTGACGGAAAACCCTAGAAAAACCCTCTTTCTAGACACCGAAAATAAAACCAGAGTGAGGGTTCTGGTCCGCCGTGACAAGCCCCCGTTAGTACAATTATTCTTTACTTCGAAATTGCGAAAACCATCTACAGCGTCTTAAAATTAGACATTGACCCCTACTCCCCATTTTGCGTGCGCTTTGTGATGTCTCGCGCGTGGAAATAAGAAAGAATTAAAACACTAAAATAATTATTTTTACACAATTACACTAATCTTTATTTTATGATTTCTAATAATTATAATAAAAAAAACATTTTAATTCCTTCCGTATCAAAATTGTCGTGAAATAAATATTAATAAAAAAATATGAATTTATTATTTTATTTTTAAAAATAATTACACTGACTTCTCCTGTTATATTTAATACTGACTGTTATTTTATTATGTGATATCTAAAATAGGAAAAATCGGAATAATATATAATATTTTATTCATATAAACAAAAATTATTTAAAATTTAACATTTTCGATAACGAATTTTGTATAGAAAATAAATTTATATATTATCAATATGATATATAAGAGGTCAACATAATTTTATAAAATATCAAAAAAAAATCATGTAATTGACAAATAACTGTTAGTGTATTTTTTATTTCCTTTTTATATTATTAGGGATTTTGCCTTAAATAAGATATAAAAATTACATTGTTGGGGGGTGAAGCCTATAAAAGATTTAAAATTTTAACTTTACCAATTAGCTTGTTAAAAAATGATAAAAATTATAAATTAACCCTCTCAAAAATAATATTCTTGTAAGCCCTCTTAATCAAATTCTAGTGAAACTTTTTCTTTTAGAAATGTCAAATTAAATCCTTGGTACCAGTAGAGTACCGATCAAAATTATTTCAACGGTCATGTCAGTGATGATACACAATAAAAATAATTAGAATTTAAATAATAGAACTTGAATTGAATTAGAGATGTCTTTGGCCCTTAATTTACTAGTTTTATTCTATTACCTTGTATGGTAAAATTCCCACCTCCATTTAATGACTATTTTAAGAAGTGTTTTCATTGGAACATGAAAGAAAATAGAACGGCCCGGTTTAAATTTAAAGGAAATCCAAACACAACATTAGTGTTTTTTTTTTTTATCAATCGGTAAGAGGGTATTTTGGGTTAGTTTATACACACCAGATTAAGTTCTTTTTTTTCATGACATTAAGCTTATCTTTTAAATTCTAGTTATCAACAATCGGCGCAAAAAGATCTCAAGTTCTTTCAATGACAGTTAAGCCTATTTTTTAAACTCTATTTGTCAACAATCTGCGTAAAAGAATCTCGGACTCAAAATGCTTAAATTTTATCATCAATATCTTTACTATTTGATCAGACTCTCGAGTAATTATACGTGGTACTATTTTAAAAACTAACAATATATACTTAGTGGACTCTTCCAAACGTGATTGCTATGCATGTAATCTGTCAAGAGCTGATCAGAGAGAAATAATTATCTACAAGTTATAATATGTGTGTGGTTTTCTTTCCCAATAGTGCAACTGAGATGCAAGTGGGAAATCTAGAAACATTAATAGGCAAAAAATAATTTGTTGTAGGTGATACTTTTTTTTTTTTAAAAGTTAATTACACTTATCTCTCATTTAATTAACATTACTAGAATAGATGGATACAAATGATGTAAGCAAAAAAAAAAAAAAAAATGAAATACCCAAATTACCCCTTATAAGCAATAGAAGACTATATTATTTTCATAAAATAATGAAAAATGACAAAATTAACCGTCATATCATCCTATTAATTCTCAAAATAAATGACCACCTACACACTTAATTTATAAAAAATAATAATTTATTTTCCAAATAAAAGAGAGCAGTTGGTTTTACATTAACAATAATGGATCAATCATCTATTTAACATCTTTGATATTTCATTACTTCTTCTTTTTTTTCCTTTTTTTTTTCTAAATTTATATACGGATCACTTCCTAAAAACCATCTCTCTTGGATAATCTCTGAAAAATAAATCATCAAAAATCTTTTAAAGCCTTATCTAAAACATCTCTTAGATTTTGCTTTCTCTCTCTCTAAATCTATTTGTCTTAAACCTTATCCTCATGGGAGAAAGAAAAAAAGCAGAAGAAAATTGAAATGGCTTTGTTATATTGTTGGATACATAGTTGAATGCTTTATAACTTTTCATCACTGGTTTGATACTTACTTCAAGAAAAGTAGATTATTCAAAAAAAATTACTAGTCATTATCCTTTTTTTCCCCTTCTTTCAAAGGCAAGAAATAAGTTTCTTAATCATTACTCTTTGGTTAAAGTTTTTAGTCATCAGTAATTGGTTGAAATGTCTCAATCAGCAAGGTTATTGATAATTCAGCACCATGTGGACCTCTGGTTTCATGAGCTGGTGCCACCACTGATTATAATCCTAGTTGTCTTTTTTCTTTTATTTATTTTTTATTTTTTGGTGTGTGGCTTTGGGTCCAAGGATCCCTTGGAATTTAAAATGTAGAATACAATACACTAATCTTTTTTAAAATGCTTAATAATTATACTAATCACTTATGAGATTTTAAAATTATATAAACTTTCTTTACTTTTTTCTAACAAATTATATTAACCTCTCCTCCGGTCCAAATTCTTTTTGAAATAACAAAATTGTTCCTCTCAATTTTTTTTTGTATTTTTAAAATTTTGATCATATTTTCTAACTTCTTTTAAATATTTTTTTTTAATTTTGTATAAAATAAATACTTTATATTTTTGAACGAAAGAAAATTTTAATTAATATTTATTTGAAAATGAAAAAAAAATAGTTAGAAAAAATTGTTCAAAATTTAAAAAAAAAAAACATAAAGGGTTAATATTGTCATTTTAAAAAAAATTAAACTAGAGGAGAAATTAGTGTAATTTCATAAATTTCAAAGGAGGTCAGTGTAATTGTTAGAAATATTAGAAGAGATCAATGTAATTTACTCTAAAAAGTATCAATTATTTTATTGATGACACACGCAATGTTGCATGAATAAGAGAGATAAAATTGGAACAATGTTTGGCAGGTGAGATTTTCTTGGCACCAAAAGAAGAAAAAAAATATCTAAATTTTATCAACAATGCTAGTAATGTTTACAAATTTTAAGTTATCCTTGTTTTTCTACAAAAGATATTGGCATTCAAATTATTTATTTATTTATTTTTATTTTTATTTCTCAAAAGATACTTGTATAGCTCCTTTGATGAGATGATTTAAAGAGAAAAGAAAAAATTTAAGTGAAGTTATATCACTTTTCTGTTTTTTGAATATTTATGATGAAGAAAAAAGTGAAGACTAAAAAAGAAAATTTAAAATTACTGAATGTAAAGAGATTTGGAATAAAAAAAATTAATTTAATAAAAAACTTCAAAATATAAAAAATGTCCTTAAATACATGAAATAAAAGTTGAGATAATTGTCAAATAAAAATATATAATTTGTTAATTACTTATATATATTTTCTTTCTTTTTTTCTCACATAAACATTTAAATAAGATAAAGACTCTTTTATTTTAATTTTTTTTTTATTTTTTCCAAAACTTTCAACCATTACACAAACCTTTTTTGCACTCTATCTTTTAACTTGTATGTGTATAAAAATAAAACATTTAATATTATTTCATTTATATTATATATATATATATATATATAAATTAAAACTTTAATCTTCCTCCACTCCAGTAAAAGGATGAAGGACTCCCAAAAAGTAACTTGCCCTTGTTTCAATTTTTTAAATGATTACTCTCTCAATTATGGAGTAAAAGTCTAGAACAAAGCTAACTGTAATGATTGTTTTTCTCTCCGACAATAACTAACAAAAGAAATACAGATAAATTTAGAGGAAATCTCGCTGAAGTCGATGGAATTGTTATCTCCAGTCTCGATCCAGAAAGAAGCGAACTGTCACTCTCTGCTCTCTATAGATTCGATCGTCACCTGAGACTACTTATCTCCGTAGATTCAATTTGGTTCTCTAAAATAACACGATTCAAATCAGTTCGTTTTCCGATTCACATATTCTAGGGTTTTCATTTTGTTAATTAGATAATCTGTCGTATAGTTCACTTGATCTTCTACTCACAAACTCTATTGCCGTCCATTTGTTTGTATGTTTGTTTTTTTTGTAAGCTAGTCTCTTTTAAAACTTGTTCAAATTCGAAAACTTTGACTAGTTGATGCAACAGAATCGATTCTCTATGCTGTGTAATTTGATAAATGGCTTCGTTCCGAAGAACTTTATCGCCTTATGAGGACCGTTCATATCCGAACGGAGGGAGTCCATTTTCGGTATCATCACCATCTCATAAGATTCTATCCAACAGTAAATGGTCGTCGCCGTTATCCACAATTGTCGCCAGAATTTGTAGATTTGTCGCCGGAGTTTTCATACAGCAGTACTCGAGGAAGGGCCACCAAACATGGAAGAGATCGTTTTGTAGGTTTTTGTTGCTTTTCTTGCTAGGGTTCTTGTTAGGTATGGCACCGTTTGGCGAGGTCACTGATATTCAAAGTCACGATTTTTCATTTGAGTTCAAGCCGCAGCCGGTCAACGTTCAAGAGGATGTTAATGGTGGCGTTGTTGCTAGGCCGGGGAATTTTGTGGTGGATACAGTGGAATTAGGTATCGAGAGGAGGCTGAATATGAAGGAGAGATTCGATTTTATCCCTAGGAAACAGTTAATTGTTGTGACTCCAACCTATAACAGGGCACTTCAGGCGTTTTACTTGAATAGATTAGGGCAGGTGCTTAGACTTGTTCCCCCACCGCTTGTGTGGATTGTGGTAGAAATGAATTCAGCATCGATGGAAACTGCAGATATACTGCAAAAAGCTGGTGTTATGTATCGGCATTTAGTTTGCATGAAAAATTCTACGAATATAAAGGACAGGGGTGTTCACCAAAGGAATACAGCTCTTGAGCAAATTGAACACCATAAACTTGACGGAATTGTTTACTTTGCAGATGACGACAATATCTATTCACTTGAGTTGTTTGAGAGTATGAGAGAAATCAGGTATTTTAAGTTTTAAGTTTGATTTCACTTGTAGTTTCTACAAAATGCATTCAATTTTGATTTGTTACAATGATGCCTTGTTGGGTTTCTAGTTCTTCAAATCGGTGTTATAATTTTCTGTCTGCAGGTGTAAAATCTAGAAATATGACTAAATATGTAATGTATACACTTGCTTTATTTGTAACTGAAACATGACAAATGCATGTGAAGACCATATATATTTGCTCAATTTATTTGAAAGGATGAGAGAACTCAGGTATCTGAGCTTGAATTATTAGTGATTACAAAGGCATACATTTAATTGTGTGTTATAATGACAACACATTGACTCCTTTGCTGGTTATCAGACAGTACATCTAGTCATTACATGTCTTTGCTTTCTGTCTTCATTTACAAAATCTAGATGTATCACAATATTGTGTAGAACACACTGTTGGAAGTAGCTGAACACTCTTTGTATGTATAACTGGATACAATTATCTATTCAATTACTTGCATTTTCCTTAGAAAATTTATTACGCCCAAAATTGATTGTGCTATGACCTTGGGGAGACCTTTTCCACTCGCTCAAGTCAATTTCTCTCCCTCTCTCTGTCTCTCTCTACTCACACACATGACATATGCAGAGTGCATACACACAAACATAGAGCACACAAGTGCATATTAAAAGGTTCAAAACAGAGTTGCTAGTTTGGGGATCAGTTAACAGGAAATGGCATGGAGATGAAGGGGAAATGTAGTTAAAAATTCGCTGGAAATATGATCGTGTAATTAGTCTGGAGACCATAAAAACCCTAGTGGATAGCAATTTAAAGCAAATATGAAGTGAAAAGAAACATTGAAGAAACAGACAACAGAGATCTATAAACCTCAAAAGTTTACTTCACTGTTATGGAAACATTGATGAAACATTTACAAGAGTCGAAATGAGCAACTATTAGCGTGAAGCATCTGTAAATCCAAAACTTGACTTCTTTGTTAGGAAAATATATGAAGCTGATCTCCCTTAATTTTCCCCAATTTTTTTTTTTCAGCAAGTCGTTTCCATGAATTATGAAAGCTTGAAATGTGTGAAGAGGACTTGCTATAGGAAAGAGAGTTATGGTAACTTTGGTTTGAACTTTGTTCACCAAGCTTTGAAAATTGAAATACGTGTTCTATAACTTGGGTTCTTTGTGTGCTTCTGATTGTGACATTCTTCATTCACACTGCAGCCCTTTGATTCACTACCCTTCTAAGGTATTATATAATTATTTTGCTTTGTTTTGTTCTTCACAATTTAGCTCTTTCCAGTCCTCCCTTTTTAGAAGTTTTGCTATCCAAATGCACTGCTATTCTGTTGTACTTATTACAAGATTTTGAATGGTGGAATAGAGGAACTCCCTCATTTCCCAAACTACCCTTGCCCCCCTGAAAAATTGTGTTCATTTTAGAAACTGTTTGTCTAAATAAAAGTGAAGATACACGTATATGATCTTAATTGATTATCTTTTTAAAGTAATCATATTAATTTTGTTAGATTGGAATGAGGTTGGTAAGTTAAATCTTTCTCATTTGTCTGGAATACGACTGCATTCCCAAATAGCAAAGCTTTGTCATTGTTTTTTTTTTATTTTTTTATAAAATAAATCATCCACTGATTATGCTCTCTCTTTTGTAAATTCATTATATTTCCCTACTTGTGATTTTAGCCGTTTTGGCACCTGGCCTGTTGCCATGCTTGTGCAAAGCAAAAATAAGGCAATATTGGAAGGTCCGGTATGCAATGGAAGTCAAATAATTGGATGGCACACAAATGAGAAGAGTAAAAGACTGCGTAGATTTCATGTTGATATGTCGGGGTTTGCATTCAACAGCACCATATTGTGGGACCCGAAAAGATGGCATCAACCTACTTCAGGTCCAATTCGGCAGTTAGACAGTGTGAAGGAGGGTTTCCAAGTATTGCATTTTCAGATATTCCTCCACATTAAATTCTTTCTTACAATTGACATTCACTTGAAATTCCATACGCAATGGTAAAAAATGTCCACTGACAATTTGCAGCTTTTTACAGGAGACCACATTTATAGAACAAGTGGTAGAAGATGAAAGTCAAATGGAAGGTACATCCCCTGGTTGTTTAAAGATAATGAACTGGCATCTCCATTTAGAAACTCGCAAGCTTGTTTATCCCAGAGGCTGGCAGTTTCAGAAGAACCTTGATGTTGTTCTCCCCCTCATCAAGTGATGGAACTTTAACCCTTTAAATCTGGATGCTGGGAGCCCATGAGAGGTTCGATTCATGAGTTGTGTATTTACGCACTTCAAACTTTTTGAATATTTATAATTAGTCTTGACCTTTGGGGAAGTTGGCCTCCCTGAAACTTGAGAAAGAAAAAGAAAAAATTGTAACAAATGCAAAGCTTTTGCTGGAGCAGAAATTAAAAGTTAAAAAAAAAAACAAAAGTGAATGCAATGTTCACTTCTTATCTAGGCATTTAATCTGAAAATCTTTCGTTGCTTGAGTTTTGATTTTTGGTGGTGAACCAATGCACCAACAGAACTATACATATTGGTAATTTATTACTTCCTCGCCTACCAAAAATAAAAAAACAAAATAAGAATGGAAGAAAGAAGTTATTTCGGGCAAATTGAAACCAATTTTCTTGTGAAATGGAATACATGGTTCTCCCTTGTAAAGTCCGTGACTATACATCTTTTGTACTTGTTGAAACTATCTTCTAATACCATATCTTCTTTCATGGCAGTTTCTGGTTTCAGTTAAACCCGGTGGCCCCTGCATACCTGAAGAGATCATTGTGGCAAGTTACCACAATAAACAGCAGCAATCCCGGATTTTAAGCTGATGGATACAAATGAAATGAAACACATAATGATTTTTATTTCTTATTTTTTTCCCCATTATATTCTTTTTTCAGAAACGGAAATTCGTTTTTGTTGTAAAAGTCTTGTTGCTTTGAGGGGTGTAATTGCATCTAAATTTTCTCAAACTCTCGCCCCACCCCTCTAAAATGGGGGGTGTTTGTGCTGTGGAGTTGGTGGTTGTGGATTAATACTATGAGGTAGCCATGCATCAAAATCAGGAAACAGAGGGCCACTCGCCTGGTTCAAAATCCTAGTGAACATTTTCTCTTTTTGGCAATGTCTGTAACTTGGAGCTTTGTATGTAGGAAGATTGGTTAGTTTTTTATTTGATTCATTCGTTTCATACTGTATGTAATTGGAAACAATATTGTATTCCCAGGGCCAGGGCCCTTTGACATCTGATGGGAATTGAACAACATTTTAATTTTCATCGCTCCCGGAAGAGTGATAGGTTTGTTTGTTCTTGAGGTAATATGCTTAATTTGAATGTATAGAGTAATGCTATACTTTCCATCTATGTTTACTTGCTGACTTAGTATTTTATTAATTTACTATCATATTATGATATAATATGTACGTAGTTACAGATCTCCTTACCTTCCCTAGAAATCTGGTAACACAATTCTCTGATTTTTTTTAAAAGGAATATCGATATTGTTACCCAACGAATATGTTTTGATTATGTTAAAATTTCTTGAATTACATCCAAATATTACAAATAATTTCTTAATCTGAATATTATTTTCAGACAAATTGTTAATTATTTCAATGTCAATTCATTACTTTTCTAGAAAATGGATAAAGTGGATATTATTGGGAATTAGCAACCACAGGCCTAAGGAATTATCATAATAATTATTGCTTTTAACTAATGGTATTTGTAGCTAACCGCATTGATCTTCACTGAAAAGACCAGAGCCAGTGTACTTCTCACTTTTCACTCCATACATTTTTTTAATTCTATATTTATTAAGCTTTTCAAAGTTTCTAATAATTAATATTTTGTAAAAATAATTTTTATGTTGTTGAATAATTAACAATTTTGTATTTAATATATATATATATATATTTGTAAAATTGAATATTTAGATATATTATATAGATTTTTTAGTAAATTAATTTTTATTAGTAAGAAAAGATTATGAACTTTCTTATAAGTTTTTTTCCCTTTATATATACGAACCTTGGAAGTTGGAAACATGTGTTAACGTTAAGATTCTTATGTTGAAAATAGTATAATTATGAATAAGTTTATCCTTAATAAAAACCTTTTGTGTCCTTTGAGATAACAACTTACAAATTATTAAACTATTTGATTGAAATTTTTAATTTTAACTCGAGCGGGCTGAGGATTTAAGCCCAAATTGACTAATTTAACAATACTTTGTCTTATAGTCCCCATCCATTGTATCCCAAAGCTGCAAGCATAATTAAGGCTTCCATACCTCAAAGAAACTTTTTTTTTTTAAAACCAAAAAATGGAAAAGAATTTGTCTTATTTATTTTTTTTTTTTTTCAGATAAAAGCCTACTGTTTTCTTATAACATGTAACCATACACTGGACCATATGTAATAACAGAATTATCACTCTATAAAATGAGATAAAAAAATAAAATCAAAATAAAAATTACACATCTAAGATCAAATGAATACTTAGATTATTTTTAATGAATAGACATTCCCAATCATCATCGCCATTCCTGAAATGCTCATTTTTCCGTACCAAAAACATGACATTAGATTGGAGGTGAGAAGAGTGCCACACCAGCCAGTTAATGATTTTGAGCAAGTCGTGAAGACGCTTCATGAAAAATCGGACGTCGCTTTGAGTAAATCTCAGATGAAATAACCAGCCATTCCATTAATTGGTGCAAGTGAGACAAAATCAACTCTAATTTAAGGAAGCAATATTAATGCAATGACAACACAAGCATACTCATCGACCATAGGCTCTTCATTAAAGATTTAAAGTCCCCTCGGACTGAAAAAATGAAGCTGCCGGTTAACTATAACTATGGTTTTTTGTAGAAACTACCTACACCTAAACCTACCCAATCCAACCCAACATTTTTTTTTTTTTTGAATTAAACATGGTCTAGATTATAATGAAATCAAAATTAAATTGAAAAAAGAAGAAGAACAAATTATATTTAAAACAGACAAATAACTATGGTACATTCCGCAGCAACTGCAACCGCAGGGAGGACACGAGCCTCTGGAAGCTTGGATTTCTTTCCTATGTGTCCTCGACCCAACTTACTTCATCCTGGTTCCACTGATCAGCACAGCAAAATGTCCTCTCGAGTGATCAGCTGGGAATAGGAGCCCACCAATTTGTAGATTCTTTTTTGAAGTATTGGAGCACCAACCTCATGATTATCCAGGTGATATTTTACGGTGTTGCTGGTCAATTTCTTGACTCCCGAGGCTCCAGGTATCAGGTCAGTGTTGCACCATGAACTGACGAACTTGTGTCTGAAGTATATGCGTGATGTGGTTGCTGCTGCACATGTGATTCATTTGCAAGGCCAAGTAGTACAAGTGTTGATCTGCCACAATGCAAACTGGTTAAGTTTATCAAACCACAAAGATCAGGATTGAAGTTCACCAGATCCCTGCCCTTGAAATAGAGCACCTCTGAATAGAGGAGGGGATGCTTTATTGGCAAATAAACAATCTCAATTAGAAACTCAACATGTTAGGCAGTTGAAGAAGTTATATTGTCAATATGTAGAAGCAACGAAAGATCCCATAACCTTCATTGTCACAGTTCAGATCCCGTGACTTACCAAGAGGAAAGCAAACGGAACAACAATAACTGAAGAATCTAGAACAGAAACCTGATTTCTTTGTTTTTAAAGTTACTTCAGTCAATCTCCACAAAATATCAATATTTATATATAAAAAATATTTGCACTTAGCCTATATATAATGTGCAGTTTTGTAGAACAAAGGATGCTAATTTACTTCACAAGTCATCACACAAAGCACAATGACCAAAATGTTGAGCTTAAGATTCATATCTATTCAATAAGTCAATACTAAACTTTTGAAATCCTGTTTTATGATTTGCAACATATCACCGACTGCATGTCGGCATGCCACATTGCCTGTGACATGCTCCCTGACCATTTGTGCCCCAAACCTGGTGCACAATGGCAAACTAAATACTAAGTGACATTTTTGTAACTATGCTTTTTTAAGTATGACTTCTCAAGCAGGGGTAATGTTTTCTCTTGCCAGATGGATAAAATGTTGGTTTTGCATATATAAGAGACAGTTAGTTGGGTAAAAGCCAAGACGCTGCTTATGTATATTCAACATCCTCACTCTAATTGTAGCCTGGGCCTAGTGCTGCAATGCTTGTACCTACATTGTCCTCATTTTGATGTTTTACCTACTGATAAAAATTCGTGTGCCTACTTTTGTTCTTCGTTGCTCACTTGTTGCCTTGGTTGTGTGCTTTCGAGGAAATCTTTAGTTGTCGCGCTTGCTTGCCGAGTGCTTGTCAAGCACCACAGCTCCTCCATCATGTCCACTATTGTGGATACTGACACATTCAATGTTTTACAAATTACAATTACCATCTACACTCTCAAAACACAACTTTTAATCTGATAACTTGAGCCTAATGGATATTTCTTTACATCTAAACACATTATTTGTTTTATGTATTGTTCAAGCATTCCCACACAGCCAGAGCAGAAAAAAAAAAAAGCAGACAATAACATCATGATCAATACCAAAGCAGTAGGATAGGTGGTTTGAACATCTTGACCAAAGGTCACTAAATTAGTGGTATACATATAATTCATATAGAGTTTTATTTTTTGATAGGTATATGAATATGATTCATATAAATACATAACTTGAAAAATAAGACCTGGCAAAGTTTATGACAAGATCAACCTATTATCTTCATTAGATCAGTAATCTTTATTGCTTTAGCTCACTAACCAATTCAATCCTTCAATTTTGGCAGCATTTTGTCTAAGAGCTCAGATACCTACAAAGATAAATTCTTAATCTGCCCTTGGGATTCAAAAAGGGCTCTGTGCAAATAAGAATAGATAGGGTCACAGGACAATAGCATAAGTTGTTAAATCGTAAAAGCATTAATTTATAGGTCGTAAAACATAAGAAGTCAGTCCTTGAAGGCTAGAATTACACTTCTGGAGCGATTGAAGTTAAAAGTCACCTAGACAATGAAGAAAAAGAAGAAAAAAACTAAAGTTGAAGCTTCAAGCTCCTTATTCCAAAATTTAGTCTACCTAAATTAATATTTGTATGTTAAACTTTCATATATTTATTTTCTTGCAGAGCAACCAAAATATAATCCAATGTCGACATGTTATAATTTATGAATCATCAAGTGAGACACGGAATTTTCTGTAGTTAACTGAATTGACAGTAAGAAGATATGAATTCTCTGCTTGTTAACAAGAAAGGCAGTATCTTGCAGAAAAGACCCCCAAATTGATTTACAAACACTAATCAAAGGAAGGAGAGACAGTGAAAATTCCTTTGATACAAGAAAAATGGTTAATCAGGTCCAAGAAACATGTACCTAGGTAGTGAAACTTTTATACTAGGTTGGCTGGCATAAGCAGCAAGGGGACCTCTGAGGTTAGCATACTTGTTAAGAGCACTTTCAAGCTGTGGTAAAGGTAACTGCAAGTAACAAATAAGGGGGGGAAAATATAGATTAGAAAAATCAACAAAGCAAATGGACGTTTTCCATATATGAGCAGAACGAAGCTGTAAATAGGGAAAACCAACAAAGGGAACGGAACGTTTTTCATCTATGAACGGACCATATAATACCTGTAATAGTACATGGAAAGAATGTGGTTGTGTCTGAGCAACACATTTCAAGAACCCAACCCATAATTTTGGCATTCTCCACACCTATAGCCAACTCAGCATGAAAAGAATTACTTGTTTTTTCATAGTTGCACTAACAAGCAATAACTGCTGCTCATAAAACCGTGATGTCAAGAATTTCAAAAGGAAAGAGAACCTAATTCCAACTCCAGTCAGCGTACCTGTTTACTCACAAGTTTGGAGAGAATTTCCATGACAAAATTGACCTGGATATGAGCATGAATGATTGTTATAAACTATTACTAGATCCGTCATTCCCTCTCCATAAAATTCTATGCTTCTTTTACTCATAGCTATAAAATACACACACAGGCAAATATAAAGATACCCTGATACACACACAATAACACGTTCCATGCCATTATACGCATTGAACTTCACTCTTTACTTACAATTCAATCACAAATAATGATGATATCACATCCAAAAGCCCAAAAAATTGCATTTGCATTTGAAGTAACAACTTTTGGACAGAGCTAACTTTGCCCTATAGTTTGCTCTAAAAGGCCAAACTGGTATGCCATTGAAAGACAGTTTATCCATCAGAAAATGACTTCTTAGTTTAAATTTTCAGGCTGCAAAGGGTAATACAATAATTTTCAAAACATAATGTCTGTTAAACCATGTCATGCCATTCCATCACTTTTTCTTCTTATTATTTTTTTTTGTTTTTGAAACATTAACATATATACATAAAATAATGGTGGCAAGAGAAACTCCGGAAGTTGCAAAATCTTTACTGAAACTTAATGGGAAGTGTAATTTTTCTAGGTTACTTTGGGATTTGGAGGGTGTTTGGCCCAGCTGCGGGCGGCTGAAAATAGCGGCAGGGACGAAAGCCCCTCTCAGGAGCTTTTTGACCAAAACGCTGAAAATAGCAGCTGGAGGAGGAAGCACCGCTCCACCAAACGGAGCCTTGATGTCATTAGATGGGATTCACCTACACATTCATAAGTTTATGAATGATTCTGATGAACATTTTTCTAGTATGATTTGGGAATTTTAATATTACTTCATGAACCAGAAAAAAGAAAGAGGGGGACCGAAGGGGGGGGGGGGGGTTCATCATTTCAAGTCCAATGTTGGCTACAGCATAAACAGGCCCTAGCTTCCATGCACATGAGCTGGTGTGAAGTTACTATTTATCCTGCCATTCTTAATCATACCCATGCAAAAATATACATGTCATCAAAAATGTATTTAACATCAACTGGTGGCACCATGGCAGCAGCAGCGATAGTAGAACTACAATTATCTTTTCTGTTCCTTTTTACATCGCTTAATTTTTTATATGACTATTAATCTAAATATAACCGTGTATATCAGTAAGACAAATAAAAGAATTAAAGTACATATATATCTTTTAAACACATATGTAGCAGTCCCTCAGCTAGATGGTTTGGCTAGAGGCAGTCAAAACCTAACCAATATACAGGACGCTCTGACTACACACAAATACATCCTAACTCAGTCAAATCTTTGTTTAGGTCCTTTATTTATCTATTTCCATATCATAATTTTTAAGAGTCAAGAATAAGTAAATGGCTTTGCAATCTAATCTGAAAAAAGAAACTTGATACAGAATACTAGACTAGAATATGAAAGAGCAAAATGTTGAACCTCAGAATTAAAAATACGTAACAGGTAGCTAAATTTACCATGTACTAATTTTATCTTTGAGGATCATACATACAGCTCAGTACAAACTTATCTTGAGATAAATAATCTCTTGAAAGTTAAATTGAAGATAGACCAGCAATAAATCAGTTTGAAACCAATGAATAAACTCACTGCAGGCTTGGACATAGAAATTAAAAATATGAATGCAGTAATAAAGAACTGCACTTACCAGAGTAGGAAAGGCATCAATTGCCTGGATTACTGTTCTCATGAAGAGCAGAGGTAGAGGAGTTTGGTCAACCTGGATTTTTTTTTTTGGATCAGTAAAATAACAAATATAATTAATAGCTCCTGAGGGAGGCACACCCATATAAAAAAGCAAAAAGATCCATATGGATAGTATTTACATACCATCTGGTTCAAGGCCTTTGCCAAGACCTGCTGTGTGAAAACAGTGCGCTGCTCAAAACAAGCTGAGCAAGCATCCGTTATCTGAAAACATAAATTAGAAGCATTAAAAAATACAATTTATTGGAAATTCAGGGATTATTCACTTGGTAGCCTATAAAAACCATCCAGAAATGGCATAGCTACCAGCATGTGGTAAAAATGTACACCAAGCAAATCACATTTGATGCGGTCAAGGAGATATCCAACTAGCCAACCCAAGTAGTTGGGATAGGCCTTTGTTACGTCAACTTAAGGTCAAAAGGGATATATACCAGAATATCTAAACCAATAACCTTGACAAATGTCTGGGCTACTTTCCCCATTTATTAATTACAAAAAAAAAAATCATCATATGATGCATGCTTATGACTACCATCGTGTCAATTTTAGCCACAAAATCTCCATCTGGGAGGCCACGGGATGAGAGGTAGCAGTCCACACCGTGAGTGTAATATGGATATGTACTTCTCTAAATCATCTATAGAATCTATCAAATCTAAGCAAGGCGTCCATTTAGAATAGAATAATCACATCAAAAAGGATTGAATACATGCCTTTTTAAGTGCAAGGCCATCTTTCTCAGGATTAATATCATGGATTGCAACCAACACTTCTGCTGGTGTCAATGCTGGACCTGTATGTGCTGAACCCTGCCATAAAACATTACAAACTCTTGGAACTTTTCTTGAGTTGAAGCAACACTGATTAATAATGTCTCAATTAGCATTTTAATTCAAGTTTTCAGTCAAAAAAAATTATTCTATCAATATTTTCAACAGTTTAACGGAATAAATACTGTTAGAAAAAAAAAGTTTTAAGCAAAAAAATGGAATTACAATATGGGTGTACAAAGCTGTTCAATAAACAGTTTAGTATTGTATTTGCTGACAATGATTTCTACAGGAGGTTTTTTTTTTTTGATAGGTAAATTACACACATACTTTACCCCTTAGGGGACTTGAACCCTCTACCTGCCATATGGGAGGAGGCGAAAGAGATGCCAACAAAGAATTTTTTATTATCATGATTTGTGTATGTATGTGGTATATGCCGATACAATTTCAAGTTAGCAAGCATTTTCTTCTTCTTAGTTGAATATCCTTCAAAATTTATTTATCCCCTACATATATTTATTGAAGTCTTCAATCCAACATTAGTGAGCAACTGAAGTTCCCAAAAAAGCATAAACAATGACCCTAGATTTTCTTCAGGAGCAGAAAGGATGACACAGGATGTGAAAGCTCCTGATAAAAAGCAGACAGGCTTTTGTTGTAGGCACCAAATAAGATCCCTTAAAGATGTCCAGCAAGTGTAAGTAGTTCATCATGCAAAAAAGGGGCTAAAATAGTAGCATGCTTGATATGTGGCCATTAGAAGTACTCTTTGCAGGAAAAAAGCATAAACATTGATTCATACCTGCAGTATGTGAGCAAGTGCTCTCTGAAACTTATCCAAGGGAAGGTTGACAAGCCGAGGAAAAATAGGTAAAACCTGGTAATATAGGACGATTAAATTATACACATAACAAGACATTTATATGAAGTTAACAAAGCAAAGACTTAAAAATTTTGATACTTTTTCACAATCAACAAGAATGTGGAGTTATCTTTGTGAAATACATTATAATGTCAAATAAAGACGAGTGCATAATCAATTAAAACCAATGATGCCGTCAGGTAGTAAATCAGTATTAACCTGGAAATGATGTTGTACATCATTAGAAGCCTTTAGCTTTTTATAGTCAAATTTAACTGATAAATATAATAATTTAAGCAAAATTTAATTTATTTGGTTTGAATTCTTCGGTTGTTAAAAACCAACATCTACCAAACAGGTTAGGAAGAATTTTCAGATTCTTCATATAACAGAGATGTCCCTATACAATTTGTGCATGCAGAGTCAGGAGAACAGCTAGGGAAAGCACACTATTGTAGAAGGTTGCAACAAAATAAAGATGGAAATTGGTAAACGTCAAAGTGAATTAAGGTATAGAACAATAATTGTTTTCTTTTGATAAAGCTTTCCTCTCTTTTTACAGTGTCTCTGGGTGCATAGAATAGTGTGTCCCTCTGTCATATGCAACAGCAGGCATTGGGCCTTCTCTTTTTGGTTTCCACTGATCCAAATTCAGCACATCCCAAAATAACAAGCTAGTATAACATAATGACAACAGGTACACTGAACAGACACCAGAAAAAAGTCCTGCCACATGACAGGACATGCAAACTAGTTGCATATTTTCCATATGCTAAAACAAAAATATAAATCTTCACAAACAATAGTACATTATGATAGTTAGAACACCTTATCTCATAATATGTCAACTTTACATATGAAGAAACCTTTAATGTTTTATTCACGAAACAGAATAAACAACAAAGTTATATAATTATATCTAATGATACTAAGATGCTCATACAAATTTTTTCATGTATGTGAACAAAAACTCAATTCAACTCAACTCAACAAAAACTAATCCCAATTATTTGAGGTCAACAACATGAATCCCGTCTCGATGTTCTTCTCTATTTAAGACCATTCTCTCAGTTAGACCACACATTATCATATCTTTTTTAACTACCTCTACCAAAGTTAATTTTGTTCGCCTTCGCCTCCTAACAAGACCACCAATATTAACCATGTCGTTTTTTCTTATTGATGCATTAACTGGTCTTCGTTGAACATTAACCAGTATGTATATTGAGAATAGCAGCAAAAACAGTCCTCAAATTGACATTCAAAGGCTTATTCTAGCTCAGCCAGACTTTAATAGTTTACTTTCTAGGTATTTTGTTAAGCTCCATCCAGTTCACAGAAAGCCCCTCCTAATATATTCACCCCAAGCATGGTGCTCCAACAAGAAACTTCTATTTCCTGCTTTGCCACGTTGTGGTGAATTTCTTCACCCTTCATGTTCTTTCTTGGGGAGAAAAAAAGCAAATGGTACTCCCACAGGAATGCACATGCATTCACCACTCCAACCAATCCCTCAAGGAGGGGAGGTCAGCTTGTTTGTGCCACTCAAGATAAGATGGAAGAATGAAAACCATGTCTTAGTCAACAGTTACACTTAGTTTTTGGAGGCCATCATATGCCCATACATACTCGGCAGCTGCCATTATCCTTTTTTTTTTCTTTCTCTACTAGTGTTATCTTTCAAGTTATAGTTTTCATCCTTTGCTTACCAATGTCATATACTAGGATACCAGACCATAGAGCAGGAGCGAGAGTGAGACTGAGAGTAATGATTTCTCAAAAAATCATATAGTCCACAGTCCGGAATGCCTCCACAGTGACCATGTACACAGATATGTACATATGTGTATAGTGAATTATGATAACAATAAAAAAGGAATATGTTTTACACAACATTTGGTAGCCCAATGGTTTCTAGACCTAGTGCTAACTCGTAGGTCATGGGTTCAAGCCTTTACTTGCAGAAATCTATTTTTAACACAGGCACACACAGTAAGTCTCACACCTGTCAGAATTGGAAATTTTCTATTTCACTGCCAAAAGTACAATGACGAGATAGATTACAGCTCAAACGAACTGTATCACTATTGACTTGGTCAAATTCGCATTTTGACTAAATGAAATCACCAATTGCAGCGAATTCACCCCAGGTCTTAAAATCTGCAGATAGGAGGGGAGTTAACCCCTTCTCCCATGAATTAGGTATCCTAGGTCATACATAGGAATGGAATCTTTTAATTAGTTGTCATATATAACATAACAGCAATGGAACATGACTTGTCATCATTGTAAGAGTGCCAAAGTCAAGTAGCACAATGTATTCTACACAAACACATACAGTTTTTAGTTTTTTGGGGAAAACAAACACATTACATTACAACTACTGTTTCACAAACTACACTACCAGAATGCCAACATAACTAAGAAGCAATCTCTTTCCTACTCCAATTATGAGTAGTTGAGGAAATATAGTTGCCTACAGGAAGATAAAGTTGTGAGCATACACACATATTAGCAAGATTTCTATTTTAGATGGATCCATGCTCATCACTAGTAAATAGGACTTCACTCGCAATTCTCATCCATACTATTTTTTACACAAATAGATATATAAATAATAGATCACTTGACTGAAAAAAAAAAGACAAGAAAATTTTGAAGAGCACCTCATTTTTGGACAGTGAAGACAACATTGGAATAAGAATTGTAACATCCTGCAAGGAAAATAGTCCACATAAGGACCAAAATAGCGAAAAAATCTGATTGCAGACAGAGAACATAAAAAATTTGTTGATAGGAAAACCTTTAGTTTAGTTTCATATAAATGTTTAACAGTGGCAATTAGATCAGCCGAAGGTGTTGTCCCTTCAGACAATATGTGCAGCACCTTGCAGGAAAACAAAAAACTGGCATCAGCGTTATTTATCAAAAGAAATTTAAAGAAGAATGCAAAAAAGTTCCCCTTGTTCAAACAGATTTTCAACCATAAAGTCTACAAAATGGAGTTTACCTGTGTCAGAAGATTTTCACTTCCTTCTGGTGGATCAGATATTATACAGAGCAATTCAGTATATGATGACCCTAGGGCCCTTATAAGGATAGGGATATGGCGATGGACAGCCTGCATTTTCTCAAAGGTTCAAAGTCTATTAGAAGAAATAGGCCAATTCGTGGTAGGAGCTACATTTATTCCAAAAATAATAAATCATTAAATATAAATAAATACAAAAACATGTAAAACTTCTTCTTTGTAGAGGTTTTCTTTTCCATGAACAGGCCAAATCAAACCATCCCACCTGAGAGGATATATCTGAACTTGTTACCAGACTCCATTTTTTATTTTTCTTTTTGTTTTTCGTTTTTACATACATAAATAATTATCCTTTACCATAAAAACTGTACCATTGACTTTTTCTTCTTTAAAACAAAAAGGCAGAAGAGACCAAAAATTTTCAAGGCAGGAATGCAGTTCGGATTGGATTAACACAAGGAACTGCAGATAGCTTATAGTGGCAGGGTGAAAGAGAGGCCTGCATCATGACCTACGTGCCTCAGTATATTCAGTATGTTGAATTTAATTGGACTGGAGGTTTATAGCTTCAACCCAAGAAATCAAGAACTGACCAAATTGGGACAGCAAATACAGTTATTTTACCCAGGGAACTGTGCCTCAACCTGAACTTGTAGTTTGGATGGATTGAGATCACATTAACAACGAATTTGCATTAAAATAAATGTTAATCTAATTTTGCATATATATATATATATATATTCAATCATATGGTTATATATAACACATGTACATGATTGACTTTACACACAGTAGTTGGTTTAGTATAGTTTACTGGAAGACAAACTAAAACCAACCTTAATTCTGTGGGAGTTTGATATACATGGTTGACCTATCTCTAATAGTTTTGAACTTTTGGAGCAATTGGTTCTTAGCATGGTTTTAGAGCTTTGCGTTTGAGAGGTCTCGAGTTCAAGTCCCTCCATTTGCATTTATTCCCCCATTTGGTTAGTTATGCAAAGTTGCACTTTGTTCTGTTTCACATTAGTCTGCAGTTGTTTGCTTCTCCACGTGCAAGCCCGGGGTCACACGAGAGGGGTGTGAGAACTTGATATACATTATTGACTTATTCTCTAATAGCTTAAACTTTTAGAACAAGTGGTTGGTTAACAAATTCAAGCTGGTTCACCATATTTCAATGAAAAATCCAACTCAATCTTACAAACTATGAACTCAAAGAACCCAAGGTCACATTGTGTTAGCTTGGTCTCACGTTAAACTAAAACAGTTTCACCTTGTGCATTTTCACACAACAGAGGATCCTGATACAGAATTTGTCACATGAAGAAGATGAATGGTTGCAGAACATGTGAGATTTCAATCATATTGTCTCAGCTTTATTTTTTAAGGATAATTGACCTTTAAGGAATGCTAGCCTAGAGTGTAAGACTGTAGACACAGGCAAGGCCACTTAAGCGCAATTTTTATCAATTCATGCAATTATGAAAATTAATACAATCAATAAAAAGAGACCTGCTTGACAGCCTTTGGAGCTCGTGCATAGCTATCAAATACAAGTTGAAGAAGACTAGGTTTCTGCCAAAAGAAAAAAAAGAAGAAGAAAGTTTCAACCAAAAGAACAAAGAAAAACAATTTAATCACATTCTTTAAGTTATCAATAGTGGATCAGACAAACCTACCTTTGTACATAAAGCAAAAAACAAAGAAATGAGGCGTTGAGCTTGAGCAAATGACACTGAGGAATCACTTTGAGAATCAGATGGTACACCCTTCATAGAGTCATTTTCAGAAGTTCCAGGCTCCGAAATCTGAGAACCACTGATTGATGTTTCTTGGCTTCCTCTCTACAAAGAATTTGGGAAAGAAAAAAAGAATAAATAGAGATTGAAAGAACGGTGAATTAAGTAAAATTAGCACTTCAACAATAGAAGAGAATAAAACAATGGTAAATCTGGTAACTAATCTGAATTTGAAGGTAATTACATAACTCGTACATGAACACACCCACGCCCACACCTGCATGGACACATGCACAAGCGGACGGACACCCACACAACCACATGCCTGTATACCAACCTGGCAACACCCCCCAACACCACACATACACATTAACTCAACACCTTTTTTTTTTATTAATTATTTTAATACTTCTTGTAACAGGCAAAAGGAAGCACAGGGAGACTCCCACAGCTCCTTGATGAAGGAGCAAGGTATGCATGGATTGCATCCATGCGACAAATTTGCCCAAATATGAAGGAGCAAGGTATGCATCGATCGCATCCATGTGCACGTGTAGTTTACAACATGAGACTAGCCTTTTGGAAGAAGCTGAAAGAGACACCAAAAATTTCCAAAAAAATAATTTCAATTAGTTTAAGGTCGACCTAAGGTGTGTAACTCGTATTTGGAAGTTTACCTTAAGGAATGTGCTACCATAGATTAAAGTTTAGAATTGAGATAGTAAGACTTAAAATGCTTCACCTTTCTCTAATTATATATTCTTTGCATTAACACATGGTTTCTTATTTATAACACGTTTAGGGGTTCCAAAACTCTGTTCAGGCTTTCCAAAACTCTGTTCAGGCTTTATTTTATTCTTAATATTTCATCAATAAGGGAATTTTTAGTCATTAACATGCACCACAATTTTCTAAGAGATTTGATTGGAAAAAAAAAAAAGAAAAATGGACCCAAAAGCATAAAACACAAAAAATGTCCTGAAGACGTGCATGTTATATGATGCTACAATAACAAGACATAAGCTCAATGAAATTTTGAGACAATGATCCACAGCAGTTCACGGGCTTTAAACCCCCCTAACCCCCCCACCCAAAAAAAAAAAGGAAAGAAATCATTTTATCTTTCTTAAACACCATAAGATCACAAAGAAATTCTTTTGCATCCGTTTGCCTGGTGACCCACGCCATAAAATCCAACATAACCAAAAAGACTAATAAAAATTTCTATCCATCACCCAAAGCATGAAATAATAGAGAAGGAAATGAGACTAGATGGAAGTTGCAAAGGAACAATGAATCAAGAAACAATTAACACTTCATCCTCGGACTAACATAACATTTTTTTAAAAAATAAGTAATGTATTTCAAAAGAAAAGAGCGCCACACTTCAGCCTTGGACTAACATAACATTGTTTTTAAAAATACGTAAATTTATTTTAAAAGAAAAGAGCACCAAGGGGACGCCACCCATGTATGACAAATTCCTTAAGATTAAATGGACCAGTGTGGATTGGATACCTACACCCGCTGGCCAAAGGAATGCCACCTTTGACGAAAATAGGAACCTCGTTTACAGCTCTTTTGAAAAATAACTTCTTTTTTTGGATAAGAAATGAAAACGAACATTTTTTTATTGAAAAAGAACTAGCCCCATAACAACTACAAAACTAACTACCCTGACTAACAATCTTGATGATGCACTTCAATCATGCTTTTGGAGTCATAATATCAAAGGCTCTTGTTAAAAAGAATGCCCTCGTACTCAGCAGAACCATCACTGCGCCAAATACCATCATGATAGTTTTACTAAAAACAAAATTATAGAAATTATCTTGTCACAGGAAAACTCAGGGGTCAAAATAGAACTTACACTGCAAATGTGTCCAAAATGGCTCTTATCAACTCAGATAGGCCTTGTGCCTCAATATGTGTGAGGTTTCTAGTTTGAGTCCCAAGGTTTACTTGAGACCTATGGCTTACAGGTAACTGCAGGTATCTGGGATTTACCAAGTTGTGTAATGTACAATTGGGGTTCCTCACTAAGAAAAATATTATAGAAATTGGGAGAACTCTGGAGGAACCTATTTCCTTGGCCTCACAGGTCCAACAAAGAGGGATTCAAAAGGCACACCTAAAGCAAGGCCTACTCCGTTATGCATATGACCAAATAGAAGGCAATATAATTATTTGAAATTTGTCACTACGAACACTTAAACCTAAGACCAGTGCCCTCACCAAAGAAATTCCAACCGCTGGGCTACTTCATTTATTGCGTTCTATTTCTTAACTTGTCCTGTTGTCCATATACTGGGAAAAAATTTCTTAACAAAATTAATAATAAGAACTTAATATTATAAAACATTATATGTTCTATAATTAGAAAGTGATATATTTTTACCATCTTTTATTATATATATGTATATTGATATCGAGGAACCTCCACCGTCTCCAGACCCAGACCTAGATGTACTACCCTTAAAATGTTGTGTGTGTATATATATATATATAAATGTGTGTGTGTATGTAGGTGTGTACGTTATGTACAAGTATACAATTGCATGTATCATATAAATGCTCTTTTTTTTTTTTGATAAGTAGCTTGTATGTATATTAAAGGTGCCCAAGGGAGCAAACCCACAAGTACAACCTACTACTAACTTTACAAAGCCCTCAAGAACTCCAAAAATTCAACTATAGAAAGAACATACATAGGGAAGGCCTCTTTGCTGCCCCTCCTCTCCCCCCCCCAAAAAAAAAAACAAAAATAAATAAATAAATAAACGTAAAAACTATCTTTAATGAGAACAGGGGTTGCTCCACCCTTCAAAAATGCACCTATTCCTTTCTTTCCGAATACTCAACACCTTCTTTGCATACTTCCTAATTATACCACCTGACCACACAATAAGAAGTTCCTTGACCGTAACCGGCACCACCCGTGCACACCCAAAAATAGCAAGCACAAAACACTAACAATCCCTCGCCACGGAGCAATGAATAAGAAAATGATTCACTGACTCCACTGCTTCCATGCACAAACAACACTTATTGGCCATTTGAAAGCCTTTTTGTTAAAGATTGCCCAGTCACGATGGCATCTCAAGAAGCCTCCCAAGCAAAGAAAGCTGCTTTAGAGGGACCCAAGATTGCGCGATTAACTTCCATGGGAAATGAATGTTATACTTGCCCACTAATTCCTTATAAAAGGATTGCACAAAGAATGACCTCGGATCCAACTTCCATACAAGCAAATCTTCCCTATCCTCAATCACATGGAATCGCTGAAGATGCTCAAAGAAGTTCCCAAGCTCCTCCATCTTCCAATCAAAAAAATTCATTCTAAATTTTAGGCTCCACACCAACTCACCCCCACCCAATCACAACACTCAATAAGAAAAGCATTTTGTCTCTACCAAGGCAAACAAAATAGGGAATTTGTCATTCAATGCCACTTTCCCACACCAAGCATCCCCCCAAAACCTCACCCTCGACCACTTCCCCAATTTAAACCTAACACATTTTTGGAAGTCACTCAATCCTTTAGAAATCACTCTCCACAGCCCACAACCCCAAACCCCCTTCATTATCCCAGAAAACCAACCCCCTCCATTGTAGAAATCACCTCCCACCACAAAGCGTTGTCCTCCACCCCAAATCTCCAAAGTCACTTGGCCAACAGTGTCGCGTTGAACAATTTCAAATCCTTAACCTCTAAGCCTCCTGAATAAATTGGTTTTTTCACTTTTTTCCAACCTACTAAGTGCATCCTTTTCTCTTTCCTCACACCTCCTGACAAGAAGTCCTTCTAAATCTTCTCACGTTTTTTTTCCCACGGTGATTGGAACGAGGACAAAGACAAGTAATAATTTGGAAGATTCACAAGGGTACTCTTCAAAAGGGTTATTCTCCCCCTTTTGAGAGATAATGCACAAGATCCCAAACGCCTTTGAAACCTTCGCACCACAGGATCCCAAACTCCACAAGATCTAGCTGAAGCACCTTAGGGGCAAACCCAAATAAGAAGGGAAAGCCCCTACCCTACACCCCAAAGTGCTTGCCAGATCCTCTATCCTCCTCACTTCCCCCATAGGCATTATGTCACTTTTAGAAAGATTGACCCACAACCCTGAGTTCGTCACAAAAAAAATAATGGTGTCGTTCACAGACAAAAGATGGGAGACCTCCACACATCTTCTACTCCTATCAACCACCCCACAACCCTTCAACAAGCCCCTTCTTCAGCTCTAACCATAAGACAATTAACAAATCATGAACAAGAGAGGGGATAAGAGATCCCCCAGTTTGAGACCCCAAGATGTCTGAAAAACTCCGCAGGAGTACCATTCACCAAAACTAAAAAAGACACTTTAGAAATACAAGCCTCCATCCACTCCCTCCATCTTGCCCTAAAACCCATCTTCCTCAACAAAGCCAACAAAAAACGTATAATTGACATGGTCATAAGCCTTATCAATGTCTAGTTTGCACACTAAACCATTCTTCTTGTCCTTTCTCTGAGAATCAATGCACTCATTGGCAATTAATATTGCATCTAGGATTTTCCGACCTCCTATAAAAACATTTTGAGATCCTTCCTCATTGCATCCTCCTCGAATGAGACACCTCCTCTTTCTTTTCTAGGTTTGGACACACAACCCTAGTTTTCAGAAGGCCTGAGCCGGTGCTAACCCCCCACGCCTATCAACTTTAAGCAAGAATATGCTTTGAATCAATGCTCCTATCACCACTTATGCCCTTATGAAGCTTCCTTGTTATTCGTCCCACGCCATAACCTCAAGCTCCTTTTCCACCCATGGCGCCCTAAAGCAAAGGTCACTCTAATCTTCTCTTCTCAATCAAAACACCTCCAAAGTATACATGAGATTCACATAAAGAAAAATCCATTCAGTTTATTAAAAACAAAATATTCTAGGAGCCCAATCCAATGCCGAAGGAGCAAATAGTGAATTATGTGGTTTTCCCAATATACTATTCCAAAGTAAATATGCCTAGCTCTAGTTCACAATAGAGACACTCTGCGTATCATGAGCAGGCGACCTTTTTTGATAGATATATAGGAAGAACAAATCAAGTTTAAAAACAATAGAGATAAAAAAAATATAGCTAAATGTACCACAAATGGTGCATTTTGTGGTTTCCCCAACGTATCATTTCAAAGCAAAGATGCCTTTGCTCTTGTTCACAGAAAAAATACACTATGTATTACGAGTAGAAGACCATTTTCAACGGATATGATAGAAGGAATGGAAGATGAACCAATCAAAGAAAGAGTAAAAAATATAGGTAAAGATAATGCCATACCATACTTTATACAACTTACAAATAAACACCCCATAAATTCCTAACACATGAAAACCAACGACTACTATTGAAGACTAAGAAACACAGATACAGACACGGATACGACATGACACATACACGACATTTCTCAAAAAGTCATACATGGATGCATCAGAGGCACGTTGAAAATATATTTTTTTATATGAGCATGTAAAAAAAAACTAACATTTTTTAATTAATATTGGCATAAAAACACATAAATCACAAAAAGTATTTTTAAGATATTAAAATAACAAAACGATTAAATAAAAATTTAAGAACTTTATTTAATCATCAACATCCATGATTCCAATTCCAAAATAAAATTACTAACTATAGAAAAAAATATGTGTATATATATATATATATATAACAAAAAGAACAGAGTAGAGGAGCAGAAAAGGAAAGAAAAATTAATTAAAATATATCTAAAACGTGTACTAACCTGCACGAAACATGTTTGAAATACAAATAAAATAAAATAAAGAATTTGGACACTCTTTTTTCACGTGTCCAAGAATGTCGGTGTCCAACACGGACATGTGAGATAAAATAGAGCGTCCATGCTTCATAGACTGGAGCTAAACAATCATCCGCCACCTCTACAGAAGCATCCAACCCTCAAAGCAACATACATCTCCTTCTAAGTACTCTATACCATGACCAAGCCATTCCACATCAATCAGCCTTGATGTTACAAGGTTTAATGTGTAAGAAAGGGTTCAAGAAGGGGGAAATAAAGAATAAGAAAGGAAAAAGATGCAAGCAATATATGTTACATACCTCCCCCTCTGTTCTTTGCTCAATGGTCCCAGATTGTGAAAGCTGTATATCTGAAACACGCTGATCAATTGCTGACAAAAACATATTTGTCGCAAATTGCTCAATACTTTCTGAAAGGTAGTTAAGTACATAGAGTTTGTTTGCCACCTATCAACATATTAAAAACACAAGGTTAAGAAATAATAATTATTGGCTTGAAGAAAACGTACAATCCATGTTTCCCCATATAGAAACTAATTTACTAATGAGTTGTAAGTCAACATACCAGCCGGATAGCTTTCGCACGAATGTCATCTTGTGAATGGATTCCACACTGCCAGTGCGAAATGAATCAATAAGAAACAATTTTTTTTTATCAGTATCAAATAAGAAACAAATATAATGTCGCCAATTAGCAAAATACACTCTCAAATCTACAAATGGAAAAATATCCACCACTTTTGTACATGAGCGTAGGACACAACTTGGTATTGTAAATACGCCATCATACAAAAAAATAATGTAATTTAAATAAAAGGGAAGAAAGACATGTTCAACAAACATTGGAACCAGAAAGTAGTCAAAATGTACATTCAATTGTACAAAACATGATAACTTATCAGCAGGGGGGCGAAGGGTGACTGTACATAACATGATAAACAGATTTCAATTACAAGCCACCACATGTGCATGAAAGTGAATATTCAATACAATTCATAAACCAACCATAATTGAGATTAAGAACTACAAACAGCTTTTCACAACCAATGTATGAAAACACAAAGCAACATGAAAGAACATAAATAAAAAAGAAGAAGAAAAAATACACACAATATACATAGCAGTTCCTCTTGTTCACAATGAATGTAATAATTCAAGGTGACAAAGTCATCACATAAAAGTTGCGAGTATCTCAAAGAATTCTTTAATGATTCCTATTTTAGATCTTTCTTTTTTTCCCCACCCTAGGGTAGCATCCCATACTTAAGACAACTCTTCCAAGTTCCAAGACGTTATGTTGCATTTTATTTTTGTATTGAACTATAATGCCTATTCAGACCCTTTTGATACAAAGGATAGATCCCCATACTGCCCAATACTTAAAAACGCACGCACATTCTGGATCATCCAACAACAAAATGAACTCTTATGTGAATGACGATAAAGGAGCACTTGGAAAAACCCATCGACATTCTTAATTACCTTAACTTCACGATTATACATAATTCTGTTGCCCATACAAAAATATGAAATTTGGACCAAAAATCATTACCGTCCATCCTGAAATGTTTGAATTTATTAAATGATTGTTGAATGTGCTGGATTCTTAACAAAAGAGGTACTTTACACAGCAATGGGCACTAGGAGAAAGAGAATCTGGCAGTGAGATCCAACCAAAGAGGGCTCTGGCCGAAGACAAGGTGGGCTACAACCTCTGACCCCGAGATGTTAAGCTAATGACAGATTGATCAATTAACTGCGCACTTTTGGACCTATGAAAGGAGTCCTGGAATCATGGAGGATGCAGTCACATGTCCTTAATCCAGACCAGGGCATTTCTAGGTGGCATGCTTATGGGATCATTCTCAGGATTATAAACCAGTGTGCTTGCTGGCGCATGAAACCAAGTATTCCAATGATAAAAGAACCCCCTTATGTCTTCTGTGGTGCCTTTGGCGGGAAAGGAATAGTAGAATTTTTTAAGGAGTGGAAACCCCCCCTTGGAGACTAAAAGATAGATTTTTGAGTTGTCTTTTCTTTTGGATTAAGGAAGAATGTCCTATGTATTTAGAAGAGTTTTTTGGATTTTTGGGGGGATCTTAAGCTTTAATTTTGTAGCCAACCCCTCTTTTGTTTTGTTGGTTTGCCCACCTCGGGCACCTTTCTTAGTAAAACTTTACTTATCAAAAAAAAGAAGAGTCCTCTCATTGTGGATTGGCCTAGACATATCCCCATTATCCTAAGTTCCTAATCTCCTCCAACGTCAGGAGTTGTCCTAACTTGCCCCCAACCAAGTATCTTCAAGCCGTTCCATGTCCCTTATGGTGCCAGCCATCAACCGGCACCTTTGTGCATGAATCCTTGGGACTTGGATGGGAACCCTTTGAGAGCACATATTTTTGAATTACGATACATCTTTCCAGTACATGTGAATCATGTAGTTCATAAGATGGCTAGGGATGCCAAGCCCTACACCTAATGGGACGTCTACGGAGAGATTCCAAAAAGGGTTAGTCAATGAGAGGGTTAAAACCCTAACCCGGTTCGGCGAGAGGACGCTCCTCTCCAACCCGTTTATCAAAACTAATACTTCCCCTCCTCCCCAATACAATTGAACATGTTTATCTATGAATATTTTTGAAACTTGAATATTATGAAATAGTTATTTTTCTAGTATGGTCATTTTCTTTTCACTAGTTAACTCCTTCAAAATAATGTTATTTTTCTTTCCAAAAAGTAAAGTACATTATAAAAGGACACCAAGGGGGTGCTCTCATTTCTTAGATCAAAATAATGTTGTTACATTTAAACAAAGAGAATATCCAAAACTGTTCAAATTATTATGGTCTTAAATTGATGGGTTGGGAGAGAGTGACCAAACACTAAGACTCGAAACAACTGTATCGGATAATCAATTTGGGTCATGGCTTTAAATCGCAGTATCAGGATACATAACGGTCGTGATCGGGGTGTAACAGTATCGGTCGATAAAAAATAGGAATCGGGAACTAAACCCGTGAATTTTTCAATCATGAGCAAACCCCTTAAAAGTTACTGATATGTATGTTTTTACTCTAATTAATTATTTTTTAATGTTTTTAATTATTTTAGTTAATTTACTAGCTTCTATGGAAAAACAAATTTACTTATTGTATAGGACTTTATATTGGTTTTATATCAAAAGTAAGAAAAAAGTACAATCTGTTATGATAAATATTGCTTTGATTATGAAAAGTAATAACTAAAAGTCTAAAATTGCAAGTATAAGTAATTTAGCAAACATAAAATAGTAAAAGAAAACATAAATAAAGTAAAAACTATATGTGAATATTAATTGCTAACTAATGGACTTAAAAGTAAAATAAACAAAAAATTTAGCACAAAATAAAAATAAAAATATAGATGTGATGAATCAAAACTTATATTACAATACTTGTGTTTCTACCAAAAAAAAAAAAAAACTCAAGGTACCTTTATATAATTTTAGAGCAAAAACAATAATACAAAAAAAGAAAATAAATAATTCTTAAAATTTAAAAAGAAAATGATAGAAGTAGCCTAGTAATCTTATCAAACTAAGATCTATTCATTTTTAAGCAACATCTACTAAATCTAATAAGATTTTAATTTTTAATTTGAGGTATTACACAATTAAATATAATTTCAGGATTTACCAAATATTTGATAATATCCATAGTTCCAAATATTGTGTTTGATAACATTAAATCACTAGATTTGTGGCCAAAAAGTGGGTTTTTTTAACCATTAGGACAGAAAAAAAAAGAAAAATGTACCATTATTGTTGCATATCGGCCAATAATGTTACATATCGGCCCGTAACGAGTATTACGTAACAATATCGGCCATTATACTTGTAAATTTTTTACTCGGTGTATAACGGAATCGGAGAGTTCAAAACCATTTTTTTAACGGTCAATATTTAATACCATGAGCTAGGTTTGTTATAGGGAGGTCAACAATGGAAGCTATTTACTTATTATTAAGAAGATTTATGGAAAGATATAGAGAAAAGAAGAAAGAACTTCATATGATATTTATCGATTTAGAAAAAGCCTATAATAATATTGTGACCCTAACTACTGTGAAGACAACTGTTAGAGAAACAAGTAAATTTTCGATCACAGTAGGCCTACATCAACAGTTACCATATTAAGTCATTTTCTTTTTGCTTTAGGAATGGATGTGTTGACTATGCATATATATGATGAAATTTCATAGTGTACGCTTTTTTCTGACGATATTGTTTTAATTGATGAAACTAAAAGAATGATAAATGTTAAATTAGAGGTTTGGCGAGAGGTATAGAATCAAAAGGGTTCAAAATAAGTAGGACAAAAACTGAATATCTTGAGTGTGACATTAGTAAAACTAGACACTTTTTTTTCACATGTCCGATACGTGTCCGGGACATGTTCGAGCTTGTCCGTGTCAAGGACGTGTTCGAGCGTATCATGCCAATTATTTTGGTAGGTCAAAGTTTAATACTTTTTCATTAAAAGAGTAGGCCTTCACATACTGTCTGAGACATAAGAAAGAGCATGACAACTTCAAAACCTATCAAGAACGTAAGGAAATAAAAGCATATTACTATGAATTTTTCTCAGCTATGAAATTTTTATGGCCCTTTTTATGAAATTCTTATGCCCAGTTTACCTTCAAAGCAATATCCAAGCAGGATTGCCGATTGAGTGGACGCCCCAAGATCAAGCTCCACACTGCACCAAGGCCCTGAGTGACACGATCACCATCACGAACATCTTTTCCACATCGATTATCAGAATAGCAAATATCGTCCAACAGTTCCAATGCAGAATCAGGCAAAAAAGGAACTTCACCAAGAAGTCGACTAAAAGATTTGTCTGTTGCTGGTAAGTTGTCCAGCAAAGATTTTGCCTACATCAGCAGAGAATGTATATATATATATGATTGTCACACCAGCAAGAATAAAGTTTGACCAGCTAATAGTACCTACCACTCCCAGGAGAAATTTTTCATATACAACAGCAGCAAATGATGAGTGTTCAGCTGAATCTGAGATCATGAGAGTATGCAGGTGGTACAGGACGTGCATTACAAGCTCGTGCCCCTGACAAAGGAACCCAATTTAAACAATAAATTGCAAAAGTTCCACAAAGAGATCCATTAATGAAGAAATTCTAAAGCTCAACTCCAGAAATTTAGAAGTTCAATTTATAACCATTAAATAACCTCTAGAACCTAATCCAGCCCAAAACCTTAAAATCAGATGTCAGAACTTCAAATGTAGAGAACTTTACAAACCAAGTGACATAATCAAAAAAGAAGAAATGAATCTCACAGATAATTGTGAAATTTAAGAGATGAGGCCCCATTGAAGTAGAAAAACCAACCACAAATATGTAATCAAGCAATGTATAATAGTTCAGTGGAAGCACTGAGCAGATTTTCACAACTACCTAAAGGCCGCTACTATAAAAAACAGAAGTTGATACATATGATGCATTGTCAATCAGATCCACAACCTCCTTTAAAACTGTTGAGAGACCAGCTAAGCATTTGAATTTATGCCCAGAAACAAAGCACAATCGTAATCATCCAAACGTAATTGTTTTGGTAAATCCCATTAAGCAGTTAATCCCCGACTCATCTCTACGTCCTTTCACATGTACAGTAGTAAAATAAGACAAGTGTTTCTCAAATTTAACTTTGTTTCTTATATTTTTCCATATAGGAACCCTAACTAATTCACACAAATGAACATGCATCTGTTGCAAACCCTCCAATACACACCCAATGTGGGACTCAATACACCCATGTGTCGCCCATGTGATAGGCTCCCCTCGTTGGAGACCCCCCACCCTACCTACCTTCTCCCTTGGGCGCTTGGTATGGCCCCTCACGTGCTGTGAAGCCATTGCCACCTATAGTACCCCTGGGTTTAAAGGGCACTTGTCATCTAACCCAAAAGCTTAAACTATAAGGTGGTACTACCTACCCTTGCTTATATTCTCAAGAACCCCCCAATCACACCAGATATGGGACTCAATACACCCAATGTCATCCCTATGACACCCATCATAATACCAAACACTTGGGAAACTAGACATCCAATAAACAACCACCTTTGTATTCCACCTTCCATAGAATAACATATGTAAGGAAAATTTTCATATTCCAAAACACAACATAATGAATCCATCAGCATGGCATGTCAAAACGCCTCTCATTCAGTGAAGAAACACAAACTATGAGCTTGAATGAATGTAGAAAAGTTATATATAAGAGTATCAAAAGAATGCAAGATTACTGTCAAACAAAAATTTGCTGTACAAGTATACAGGAAAAACGTGTAAAACTTATTTTGAAATTATAATAAATCTTGATGAGAAACTCACAGCCAAGAATCCATGTTATTGTAGGCAAGAACTTGCACTAATGTCAGTTCAATGGTTACAGTACAATGGAGATCAGAAAGCCAAATCGTTAAGGGAAGAGGATGCAGAAAAAGGCAATTATTACTTTCAGATACAACTGTGCATTTGTTCATCAACCTGCACGCTAATTACTTGATAATAAACTAGAAGATGTCCAAAAGAGTGTCTCATATATCAAATCTCTACCACCTAACTGCAAAGTGCAAACATTCTTGGAAAAAAAGTATCTGCATGAGAGAGGGGGGGGTTAATTTGTGATCTAAACATGCAAGCTTCAAGAAGCAGATACCTTATGGTGTTGGTAATCTGAGACAACATGTTTTTGCATCATCACAACCGTGTCATCATCTGCATCAATCTGCAAGAATTATAGACAAACAAATAAAAAATGCATTAAAATCCTGTTGAAATGCCAGTAAATTTACATTACATGCTTAACGATGTGTTCATAAAATATTCCGGACACACTTAAATGTCTTAAAAAAAATGAAATCGCCTAGGCAAAAACAGATTTAACAGACCTTGTCCAAAATAATTTCTACGCTGGTGGTACTTTAATCAAATTAAATGTTTAATTTACAGTTTGATCCATAAACGTAGGTCGTGGGTTAGTCCAAAGACAGAACCCAAAGCCAGTTAGGTATATCAATAAGCATAAAATACCAACTCAGCAAGCCAGTTCCTTCATCTAAAACTTCATTGTTAATTGGAAAATTATAATAATGATGTGCCAATAAGTGTTTAAGAAGTTTTGAGTTGAGAAAAATTCCAAGTATTACTCGCAAATGGAAGATAAACTTTAGAAGAAGTTTCAAATCCTAGATGGATATTGTGGAGTGCAAATATGCCAGAATGCAATTGCCAAAGCACTGAAACCATGACATTGAAATTCTGAAGGAAAACATGACTTTAGAAGAAGTTTCAAATCCTAGATGGATGTTTTTTTTTTATAAGTAAGGAAAATTCTATAGAAGTGCCCGAGAAGGGCAAGCAAATACAGAAAAAGGGGCAGCTTACAAGTTGGTGCTTAAACCCCCCAAAAAGTCAACAAATGAATCTATACAATTAGGATAAGCCTCCTTAACCCAAAAGTATAACAAATGTAAAATCCTATATTTGAACCTAACAAGGGAATTAACCTCCCCTTTACTGGATAATTGTTACACTCTTTTGTACACAAGCTCACCACATTAGCTTATCAGTTATTAAATTTCATACTCCAGAAGTACCAATAAGTTGAGAGGAGTGATTCAAAGAAGGTGTATTTAGGAACCTGCCAAAATAAGTTGGCATGTCTTTGAACATTCCATAGAACTCAAAATAAAAGCACTCCAATAAAATCTCTATTTTCTTTCTCCAAACAATCACAAATAGTTCACACGGGGAACTTAGTGATGACACCATTATGGAAGGGACCATAGACATTAAAATCCAATACGCATTCCCCTCTCTCTTTTCACATCTCCAATGTCCTCCCAGTCTCCTATGAACTTTGATTCATCTCAGCATTCACAAATTTAAATTTTGGTTTCAGGAAACTGAAATGTTATTAAAAACTACTAGAAATTATGTACAATCATGAATTAAGGCAACCCAAGTCCCAACTCATCAAAACTAAAGCAGAAAAATCACAATGTCCTTTAGCAGTGTTGGCATCCCAAAATTCTTACACAAATGTCTGGAAAGAAGAAAAAAAATCTTCACATCTGATTTACAGCCAGTGTTCTGCACTACCATAGATATTACAAGGATAGAGTTTCATCATACCGGTCATATAACATTTTGGTCCAAATTACAACTCACTGACAACTGATAGAAAGATATGTTGCATGCAGTGGAAAACTAAACAAGAGGGGCAGGATGATGTTGCTATCTGAAGCAAAAGATGAAAATGATAACAACTCAAGCAAAACCAGCACAGCAGAGGTAAACTGATATGATTAGGATATAAAATTTCTTTTTTTATTTTCAGTTAAGTAAATTTTATTAAAAAGTCATCCAAGGGGGCGAAATTGAGATGTAAGGTTTCAGAATTATCTTACTCATACAAGCCAAGCTTCCTCAGTTATTTTTACATATGTTACTCCTTTACTCGCTTCTTATTATCCTTTACCCTCCACAAAATAACATATATGCGAACAATTTTAAAAAGAAAAATATATCCTGCCTCACAGCTGGCTTTAAACAGTCACAGAATCAAAATGAAAAAACAGCAACTAAGCTTCATACCTAAAGAGTTTCCCGAAATCCCATACAGGTCCTTGAGTTGATATTTAAGTTTATTTCTTACTCAACTATGTGTACAAGAGAAGCCAAAAAAAGCATATAAATGGCAAAAGGCAAACCCATTGCAATGATGATTAAAAAATCTTTTTTTATTTTTTTTAATGACAATATGTTGAACCAGTGAAAAGAAACTAACAATTGAAAAAATCAAGTGATTATAGCTAGTAAGTTGTTAACTAGGTTCAAAAGGCCAGAAAAAAAAAACCATATATGCACTGCAAATTTTTGACAATTTTGCATTAGATGGTCAAACAATTTGCCCCATCTCATGCAAAAGACCTATCTATCTTTCCAGCAACTGTCCACCTCTTCTGGGGCTTCTAAAGGTAAAATTCCATGAGCTATGATATATAGTAGCATCTTTCTTTCATTATAATATTAGGAGGTTCTGACAAAGCATCTGTACTTAAAAAACAGCTATGAACTAGAACTTAGAATTCACCATTTAACTAGTGAGAAGAGGAGCATATGAGCTTCTTGGTTATCCAGTTGCAAATCATTATTCCAAATGAGCAAATAATGAGGATATCAGAACCCTGGGATTCCCATCTCGAACCTCCTACAGTACAGTTTGCCCCATTCCTAAAGTTCATCTTAAGCATCTGTCAAAATCCTGCCGCACTAAATCAATTCCAATGTGCTTTTCTAGCAATTACCTTTAAAATCACACAAGAAACACCTTCAGTAACAAGAGTTATTAATAACTATGAATTTGGCGTTCAGTGCTTCATTGGATTTGCTTTTCTGTTCAACAATAATCACAGTTATTTATAGAACTCCCAGGAAAAAGCAAAGTAGAAGTATCACTGAAGGAACCTTATCTCTTAAATTTGTCTCTTCTTAGTAACTTCGGTGTTGGTTATTCAATTGAGTTCCTGACAGACTTAGCCAAATTACTTGTGGAACAAACCGTGCTTTCATAGAACTACATTACATAGACCATATACATAGTTTTCCCTCAAGATTTTTTAATATATTTATGTTTTGAATATTTTTATACATAATAGTGCTCTGGCTTATAAGTTAAATTACAATGTACTCCTGACAAATATTTTTTGAGCTTCAAAACATGAACCAGTACTGTACTTCTTCCCTAAGTAAATTTAAAAGCATGCAATCCTTGTTTATTATCTTGCTTCTTAAAGAAAAAAAGGGTGGCTTGCTATAAGAATTATCCCTTTAGAACCTCATTACGGTAGGAGACCCCCACATGAATGACTGGAACGAACAATATCATCTTGAGGACCACATAACAACCTTCCACAATAATATCATAATACTGAATCTTTTAAAATAACTGCCAAAGCAAAGATCAAAATTTCCTTTTGTCTCCATCAATACGGCCAAACGTTTCCATCTCTCAATGAACCAAAATGAAACCCATGCGAAAAAACTGAAATTTACATATTTCCATGGAAAAAAAGCCAAAAGCATACTGAAACGGTCAAAATTATTCCTTCAAGTTGACAATAATTCCAGAAATTAGTAGAAGGTAGAAGAGTGAAGAATTAAAATCCAAAAATCCAAGTATAAGGAGAAGTAGAAGTAATGAAAATGAGGATGTAGATTAACAGTTTACTATAATACTTAGTTACTAATTATAATAGCTTGACTTGATATTTGTTTTCCTTAAATTGTTATCTTACGTGTAACTTGTGTCAAATTACCTACTACGTACTTACTACATTATAAATACTTACAGTGTTTCATTTTTTTTATAATTAAGTCCTCAAAAAAAAAGGTGCTTAAGGGAGGCAAAACCATGTAAAAAAGATCTGCTCCAAACAAGAGCTTACAACTTGCCTCTACAAAAGAATCTACTCATGTCAAATTGCCTACTTCGTACTTATTACATAGTAAATACTTACAGTGTTGCCTTTTTTAATAAGTATTCACTAAAAAGACGCCAAGGGAAGCAAACCCATGTACAAAAAAAACAGCTCCAAGCTAAAGCTTCCAACTTACCAAAAAAATGTACAAAAGAAAAATTACTAACTACCAAAAAGTGCAAATTTTTCAAGAACAACTTGCTTCAACCTAACTTGGGGAGTCTCCTCCCCCAAAAAAATCCTAATATTCCTCTTCCACTAAAGGCACAAAATCACAAATTTCCTAACACTGTGCTTTATATGGATCGTAGTTACCAAAAAAACTAATGCCCTAGTGATTTTCGTTTTGGTACGTGCATTCCAAAATAGAGAACACTTATGTTCCAAAACACTAAATTTAGCCATCCAAGAAATTTCTTCTTAGTTCTTTTCTTAACTTTCCTCCTAATAAAAAATTAATAGGAAAATACCAACACAAATCAATAGAACAACATAAATAGGTATGCTTAGTTCAATATTTTTACATGTTCCATTTTAATGTAATAAATTTCCATAACAATATGAAAAAAACTTGCACACTTCAATGACATTAATTCTGATTACTCATCTTTGGGTAAAAAGGAGAAACCACTCTTATGGTTAAGACCTATCCCATTATATTCCACCTATGTCATCTACGTAAGCCTACCCCTTATCGTACAATATTTAGAGTATGTAGCGTATTGTGATCGTGTTTTCGCTCCGCATACGGTAACGATCCATGTTCCAAGTAACATTAATATGGCTACCATGCCACCCATTAAAAACTCCACCGTCGAGTATGGTATCGCACAATCACACCCAAAAAGACAAGGCAAAAGGCTCCTAAACTCTCAAGCAAAGGAGCAACAAAGAAAAGGATGACTGATGGTCTTCCCCTTCCTGTGGCACATATAACAATGATCTGCCATTTAAAACCCATCCTTCAAAGATTATCCATGGTGAGGATTGCACACTTAGAAGCTGCCCGAGAGAAGAATGCCACCTCGAAGGGGCAACGACTCTCCAAATTGCCTTCCATGGGAACTTCCTATGGCACATTTACATGTCTACTTCTCAATTTTACTTCGATATCCTCTTGAGTGGATGATGTGTAGGCCTAAAATATTTCAAATTAGTTAATTATAATGCTCATCTTCACATTTCCACACATTTCAAATTTGTTCTCATTTTTACTATCATTCCTAAATGTTTCCGTTTCCTAGGTGACTGAAATGATACTCTGAAACAAAATTCTGATCCTTATGCACAAGATATCAGAAAACTCAATAATTGAACACGTCGATCTTTTATAGATCACCAATTGGAGATATAAGAACAATGATATGGCCTAATGACTAGCATTACAAATACGAGTTCTAAATCTTCATGATGCAATTCATTAAATTCACACTTGTACACAGCATATCAACTTTTCATTTAATTTACAAAGTTGAAACAGAAAATTATCAATCCACATCTCATAGTTCATAAATAAGAATAGCCTAATAGCATGTGTAGGTAGAACAATGACCAAATGTCCCCAAAAGACAAAAAAAAACAAAAACAAAAAACTCAACAAAGAGTAAACCAATCAACAGATTAGTCAACCCCACCTGAGCAACCAAACGAGCAAGCAATGCCATGCGTGTCTGACTACAATTTGTCCCCTGTAAATGCTTGTATGACTCAATAATCCGTTCAACTGCCAATTTTCTCACATTTCTTTGCTGCTCTTCTGTCAGCTCAACATATAACGGTAGCACAGGTAAATCAGGACACACCTCCTCAGAGACAGTTGTATTTGAAACAGCTGGAGAAAGCTGATCAGTTTCCATCAGAGATGATGCATAAGCCTCATCTGTCACTGCAACATCTGATGCCTTCAATATTGAGTCCTCGTCAACTTCGTGCACAGGAGAACGTGCATGATTTAAGGTAATGATTTCTTCTGAAACAGGGACAATTTCCTGGGCTTCTTCATCCAGAACCTCCTCTTTAGGAGCTGGTGGATCCGTTCCAGAAACCACTGGAGTTTCTACAATTTTCAAGTCAGTTTCAATTTTGGGCATCAAAGGCACTGGAGTATTTTCAACACTGGTCACCACAGGGAGTGCAAGTGGCTTATTCAAAGAAACAGAAGCATCAAAGTCAGACTGCATAGCACCAGACTGCATAGCATTAGAATCTTCCAAGATAGGTGTTGATGGCACTCCAACAGGTACTGCCACACGCCGTGGGTCAAGGCGACGGGGATCCTGAAGAAGTTATAAGTTGTTTGCTTAAATCTAACAATTAAATTACACAAACATCCTAAACCTATAATATATTGGAACAAATTCAAAGAAACAATGAAAAGACGCATAAAACTAGTAACTAATCCTGATTAAGTTTACCCTTCTTGGATCGCGTTTAGAATCTGCAGGTAGATTAATGGATGTGGATGTATCAGGCAATGATGTGCTGATTGCAATGGATGAAGAGAAAGGCACTTGTGCACTGAGAACTGGAGACTGCACAGAAATGGAAGGACCAATAGGGGCTACAACCTGTGACAGAGCACTGGAAGAACTACCTTGTTGAGTTGCTGGCAGGCTACCAAGTCTTGTTAATGGTGGGGGGTTTTTTGGCAAGTGCTTCATATTTGTTATGACAATATCAGCCAACAGATCAGAATGGATTTGAGATATTAGAAGTTCAAGTGATTCAGCACCTCTTTCCCCTTCTGCAATTAAAGCACCAATCATTGCAATCATTTGTTCAACTGGAGTCAAACCACTATCCAACAAAGGAACTTTAGGGGATACTCCATTACTAGAGTAATCATGTCCAGAATCACTTATTTGAACAGATGGAGTAGAGTCGGTGTTAGGGCCATAATGAATTCTTTTGGAAGCGACATCCTGACTATAAGTTGGCTCTTCATTATCCAGAGGTGTAGACCTTTTTTTCAACAGATCACCTGAAATAGGCAACGGGCTTGATAGCTGATCATCCTGTCAAATAGAGACCAGAATTACCAAGACAGTAACAGTTAAATAAATAGAACTAGCAATCCATAGAGTTGATCCAGTAAATGGATTGCGAGGAACAAAGCAAAAAACTTAAATGGACTCCACTAACAAAATAAATTACCTTACTCAACCGGGCATCACGCAAAGCACGCTCATTATTTTTTATCATTTTATCAACTTGTCGGATAACTTGATCCGCTGCATCCCCAGCATCTATGGCTCGCAGAGCCCTAACCAATCTCTCTCTTGACTGAAGACAAAACAAAACAGAACTTGTCAGGCATGAGTCACTTTGCATTTTAGGACTGTACAAAATTATTATAGATCTATAATTTCTTTTGTAGAGCTTTTGGGTGATATGATTTGAAGTGAGGTGTTAGTCTATGTATTCTTCTTGTGTACACGTGCATGCCCTATTTTTGGCGCAACACCTTTACTAATCAAAACAAAACAAAAGAAAGAAAAAAATGAGGATAGGACAGATGCTAAAAATGAAAAATCTTTTTTTGGGCTTTATGTCAAATGACCTCATGAGACTAGCAATTTCTTTCTTGCTTCAATATAGCATGGCGCAAGAGAAAACACTTATTTATGACCCAAAAAAAAATTATTTAGAACTATGTCTTTGGCCCGCTGGGGCTTCTTACCCGCCATGCCCCAGTGATAGGCGATAAGAATAGAATACCAGACCCCAACCCTCCCTCTTAGTTGTGATGAGCACATTTATCAATAGCTACAACAGCTTTAGCCTTTGCATTTTCTTTTTAGTATAACAAAATGATTACAATAACTAAAATTTAAAAGAAAGAGAAAAAGATTCACCAGACTCAAAAGGTTACTTTGCAGTAATAGAATTTCAAACTTTCTTTCTCAATGACTAGTGACAATCGGATCTAGAAGTAAATGAAGACCTAAATAAAAGTGCAGTGATTGAATCAATGCAAGGGCAACTTCTAATATTTATCCATCTATAATAAAAAAAAGACACTTGAGAACGTGTGGCTCTAATTTTTGGAAAAATGTGTTTACCCCTCACTATCTCAATTCCACAAAGGACCCAAACACTACAATCTCTCTGACAGGACATTAGGGGGCTACCAGGAAAGAATAATAAAAATGTAAATCATAAAGTAGGATAGGTGCAGCCTCTCTTCTTAATATAAATGTATATATACATCTAACACATGTTAAAAATAGTAAAGATGGGGATCAATGCTTTCGTCTATAAACACAAAAAAAATGTAAATACGATTATCAATGGATAAAATGATTGTCCTAAACCATATGCTAAAAGAAACGCCTGGATACATGTAATACATGCTAAAAAATTGTAAAGAATGGGCTAAACCTATAGATTCGGTATATGTGCACAACAAAAATGTAAATGTGATTACCTGTGGATAAAATAAAATGATTGTCCTAAACCATGGGCAAATAGAAATGCCTAGATTCTTTTTTCCTATTTTAAAATTTTTCATCCGTACATCTTTAGAGTTTCGATTTTGAGAGAGGAAGAAAATGAAAAAGAGAAGGGGAGAGAAGGGGGGGGGTCCTCAACCTACATGAAATTGTAATACATGCTACAAAACAGTAAATAAATAGAATATTTCTCTGGCATCCAAAAATGAAAAGTATCTAAAAGCCGCTTTTAGAAATCTCCAACTCCGTAAAGGTTTGACAATTCCACTTCCGCCAAATGCACCACATTAAATAAAGAGAAGCCGCTTTCCACGCTGGCCGAATGCTTTTAGAAGGGCAAGCCAGTCCCAAACTCACAAGAAGTCCATCACCAATTGAGGCATAGTCTAACAAACTCCAAACACCGCCAAAAACATAGAGCACACCTGCCTGGCCATTGTCTAATGAAGCAAAAGGTGATTGGTCGACGACTCCACTTCCTTTCACATTCAACCCCACAGTCCAAACAAAAAATGACTCCTCAAAGAAGCTTACCAAGCATTCTACTTTAGTTCATTTTTTAAGTCCCATATAAATATGTGAAACCAATATATTGTCCCGTAGAAAAGTTGAAAAATGTCAATTTGGAGGGCAACAAAATAGTGGTAGAAACATAATATGTTAGGAAAAATATCACTAAGCAAACTACATATGTCATTGTCTTCCTTCGAAACCACAAATGTTTAAAAAATTAAGAGTTTAACCCTCAAACGTGATAAACATTTATTTTTCTGTTCAACCTTTTTTTTGTTTTGACTGTCTTTTTCCTTCAAGGTTTTATTCTATCTTTGCGACCAATAGTCCTTACTCCTTGGGGCCTCAAGTTAGTAACCCCTGAAGCCTTTCCATTCAAGCTAACCCCAGGGGTTCCAACGAGTCAGATTTTAAGTATGTTTTCTTCTAATTAAGAGCCACTATAATCACTTATTCATAGGACTAAATTGAGAAAAAGGAATGCATACAGATACATACATACATGTATATATATAAGTAGATAGGACACACACGCCTACTTTATTCCAATTGGGACTTGAAGCCTCAACCTCTGCATAGGGAAGTAGAGATACCACTCAAGCTAACACTTGGTGGTAACAGGGATATTTGAGAGCACCAAGATCCACCAGTTGAATCAAAAGCTTCAGTGCCCCTGAAAGAAATTAAGTGATTTTGCATTTGAAGGCCATGTGATGCATCAGATGCCAAATAAAACTCTTTTCAAACAGCAGTCTTAGAAAACTCATTTATAACAACCATGGGAAAGCACTAGTGAATCCTACAAACTACAAAAAGGAGTTTGCCAATAATCCAGCTTATTTGGAGTTCAAAATATTCAAGTTGAAAGAGAAAAGAGAAACAACGTAACATAACTAATGTGAAGGATTTAATGTTTTAAAATGTTTAATAAATAATTACCTCTACAATGGCTGGAGAAGTACACCTTAGGAATCCCAAAAAGGCAGTTCTTAGAGAATACTGAATACTAGCAGTATGAGCTCCCTTCACTGTCTCAATGCTTGGATCAAAATCAAGCAACGCAGACAGGATAGAACTATAATGGAGGGGCCTCTTTCTTGCTATGGCTGCAAGACTGTTAATAAACAAAAAAAAAAACAATGTTAGACAAGATATATTCAACAGGCAAAACAATTGGACTAAAAGACAAGTCAACAATAAACTAAGAGCTCAATGACAACACAAAATATATATAGCATAAATAGGTAAAGAGAGATACAGATCAAACACCCAAGATCAAGATAAACAAAAAGAGAAACCTGGCCACTTCACTAAATGCACAGAGAAAGAACAATTAGGCAGTTCCTAATTTCTCAAAGAACTAGCATTACACATACCAACTTAAATTTAGTTCCAACAATTCAGAGAACTGTGGAATCCAGAGCAGCAATAAAATCTATGCTGTGGCAGCTGAAAGTAAGATTCGACATTTTTTTTCCCCGATTGCAGTACTAAAACTTGCTATTTTGATACCAGCTAAAAGGGTCAACGACATGTGTCAGTGGCAACGTGAATGCAAGGTGTCTGACAAGCCATCCTCAAGTCAGAATAAACCACAACATTGGAATAAACAACTCAATTAACCTAGGTTGGCAGTCATCAATAATTTACCATAACCTTTACATATAATCTTCACTTTTCAGCTTTACTAGCATTCGCCTTGACATTAATATGTTTCTCGTTAATGGGTCCCGTTCCAGGTCACAATTAACTTTCAGGATTGAACACCTAAGTCACAACAAAACACTAGAATCTGAACAAACAACTTAACAGCCAGTTTTAATTGTCAAGAATATAAAATTATATTACACTAATGTCCCACGAAAAACTAAATACTAAAGAAAGCCCCTCCTAAGCCAAGGGTTCTAAGGAATTTTTTAAAATTTAAAAAAAAAAAAAAAAAAAAGCCACAAAAGTTCCTCCACAAGCAAACAAATGCTTCCAAAAGATAGAAGCCCTTATTGACTTCAAAACATTTACCAAGACAAAGCTATACAGATCTCCACTAAAAATGGGACTTGTTAACTTGCAGAGATGGCAGGGCTACAACAGAATATAATCCAGCCGTATGACAACAGCTTTGTGGTTACACATGTTTTCAATAAGAGATGAAAGAGTGAAATATAGAAATAAAAGAAATTCAAGAACTAGATAGTGGAATAGGGAACAGAAAACTGTTCTTGAGAAGCATTACAGAAGAACTACAAAGCAAGACGATGACACAGAAACACAACGTTTCCAAAAAGCAATGAAAATCATATTAGAAGAACAAAAAAGAGAAATTAAACTGCATAACCATTACGTCAGATAGACTAGCACAGAGCCGCAGATTATTAATTCTACAACAACTATAAAACGGTAAAGCACGAGAAATAGGGTAAAAAAAAGAAATAAATAAAATACGAAAAGTTAGAATGAAAAATAATATGCAAGGTAAAGACGGAAAAACAATGACCTAAAATAAAGTGGGTGCAAGAGTGGGAGGCAATAGTGTTTAAGCTTCCAAGAATCAAGCAAACAAGAGCCAAAGGCTAGATTTAGTAAGCTGCAATTGTAGCTTCGATCAGAAGACTTGAAAGGAATCAATGAAACATGGAAGAAAAGTTTCGCAAGGAAACTTATAAAGAAAATAAGGATGGAATGGCTAAACGAAAAATACATCAAACTTCGAGCAAGGTGGACTGGTGGAGACACTAATAACTTAATTAATGCAGACCAAGGTAAATTATTTTTCAGAGAAAAGGAAGTATAACTCATAGATTTCCAGCTAGATGAAGATATAATAGGTTCCGTTATCAACTGATATTCTGCTTTTATTAATTTATTGAAGAACTGGTATTCCTGTTGAGTTACTTGTCTAACAAGATACAAATAATCCTAAGTTGTTGGACCCATTTAGTGAAACCATGTGCAAATATTGCATGGAAAGCTGAGAATTAATTAAAAAAAATAACTGCATAAATATTGTGAGAACATCTGTGTTTTTATTCATTTGCTCCTACAGTTATGTTTTTTTTTATAAGTAGAGAGAGAGAGAGAGATGGAACAAGAAAACGGATGCAAGAATGAGGAGAGTGCCTTGCTAAGCAAAACTAAAAAGAAACAAAGAACAAACAAGCCGATGAGGGAATTAAGCAGGCACAAGGACTCCATCATATTACTTGCTGATGATTACTCACCTTTTTCATTTTCCGCTATGATGTTCGCCTTTTTTTTATAAGTAATATATTTCATTAAAAGGTACTGAGTGGGTGCACCCAAGTACAAAAGCATATACAAAGCATACCATGATCCCATGCTCATGGAATACAAAAAAGATACAAAAGAATCTATAGACAAAGAAGAACCCCTCGATATCCAAAAATAAAGGGAGCTCAGTACCATGATTTCACAGCCCAAATAGGAGACTCAATGAAGTTCACCTTCAACTTCACAGCTCAAGGAATTAGATCCAAGAGGCAACAATGGTCCTTTTTTGCTAACGTCATCTCCCTAACCAAATGTAACATTCCCAAGGGACCATCCCACGGTAATTGACCCACCAAACAGCATCCGAAAAAGCATATTCTATCTCAATAGAACCCAAACCCCCATTGAAGGTTTTCTTTGAAGTGCAATTCAATCCTCAAGAGTTGGGCAACGCCGATTCCCTTCTCATACTGGCCTAGATAAGAAGAACAATTTGGCACCCTCATGGTTTCTACACAAACATCCGATGCCAAACTCCAAGTTTGTCCCTAAGGGCCATACAGGGAGAAAAGGTGGAGGTGGTCCCATGGCATCTTAATGTCAGAAATGGTAGATGAAGAAACAAACCAGCCTCTCAATCATATAAATATTGCCAATTGCCACATCATGACTCCATAGAACAATAGGCACGCTGTAGCTGAAAGGGACACCAAAAATCTGATCATTTCAATGACCTGTTGAGGGGTATAAAATTTCCTCACGTTCTCCAAATCACTAAGAAGGGACTTTTGAAAGAAGGATAAAGAAGCTTCTAAAAAAAACGAGTGAAACAAAGAAATAAAAGAATCCTAAGAACATAATTCTAAGAACACCAGCAACGCTATTGCTAGTATTGCCATTTTCAACACTCCAAAACCACCCATTTTTGCCCCCAACATCACCACAGCCATCGGCGGCACCACAGCCAGCATTGCTGCTGCCACCAACTTTGTCAACCTGTAGCCACACATCGAACAACCAATTCTCACCACCTCCAGCAATATTTCACCAAAACCATCAATGCTGCAAGTTCCAAGATTTGCAAAAACCTCCAAAATGGATTACACCATTTTCAATAATCAGGAACCACCACCTTTGTAAACCCACGGCACCAGCACACCTCAAAAAACACATCGTAAGGACCACCAAAACATACAACCGTATAAACCACGGTGCCTCTACTGCTGCCACTACCACCACGGCCCTATCACCACCTTCAACAACTTTTTAATATTGCACCTACCACCACATCCTCACTTTTTAGTATGTGATATCACCATTACCTTCAAAATGTTACAACCAAGGACCAAATTTTCACA